>VXBJ01003633.1:1158591-1395812 GCA_013400055.1 Nycticryphes semicollaris
GGGGCAGACGGGGAACTTATAAGAGCCGCGTCCCGCCAGAAGAGCCGGGGCGTGTGTTTGGTGTAGCTGCTGGTGACGGCGTGCGGGAGAGGCGCGGCGGCAAGAACAACAAGTCGCTAGCCCAGAACCGTTAGATGGCTCAGAGCATGGACAACAGCCTCGACAGCCTGGATGTAAGTGCCGGGAGCCGAGCACTCGCTCCTCTCCGCGCTCGCCCATGTGCGCCCTGGTGTTTGCAAACAAAGGTGCCCTCGGGCCGGGGGTCGCCCCGGGGGAGCGGGGCCGAGGGGCGGCAGAGCCGTGCGCCGCCTCCCGCTTGCCGGTGCGGCCAGGGGTCTGCGGGGGGCAAACCCCAGCGCAAGGCTCGGCCCTGAGCTCTCGCCGCTGCTGGGTCTGGCTGCAGCGCTTTGGACCTCGCTGCGGTTGCAGGCGCTGCCGGACTCCCGCTTCTTGACCCGGGCTTCGCTGCTTGGCCGTCACTTGCAGTGACATGTGGCGCCTCTCTAAAGGGCTGAAAAACGCCGGTAGAGCAGTTGGAGCCGCGGGGGTGATGAGGGAGGGAAAGAAGCGAGGAAGTTTGGAGGGATCTGGCTTCAGGGAATGGCATCGCTCTGCCCACCCTCGCCCGCCTTAACCTGGCCGGGGCCCGGAGCGGCCCCTCCGGCCGAAACGCGGCGGCGTCCCCGTCTGCCGCGGGGTTATGAGACTCGTTGGCACCAAACCGGGAACTCTCTGGCAAGTTCCAACTTTAATCCGCAGTTACTGCGCGCGTTGGAGCTGGTGCACCCGTGTGTGTGGGAAGTGCTGCATCCCCGCTGGTCGGGGGCTCACCGTATAGAGGGCATGAAAATTCAAATCTGAAAAGCCTGAGGAATTAAATTGCGCATAGCCAGGTGGCACTCGCTCGCCTGCATTGCTCTTAAACGTGGTGGCCAAAACCGTTGGTGGTTTCCTGATGCGCTTTCATGCCTTCACCAGAATTTCGCTTCCTTTTTCCACTGCTGCGCGCTGTTCGGCAGCCTGGCTGCAGTCCCGGCGTCACCCCTGCCCCGCCACCGCCGGGGGGGGGGGAACAAAGGGAGGGGAACGGGGCTGGTCGTGATGGCCTTCCACGGGGTTTGAGTTCCCCTGCTTAAGGTCACCTCTTCCTTTATTTTCTTTATGAGCTTTGGGATGGTGGTTTTTTTCTTGTCTCTGTCTGTGGAGCTGTCAATTGCTTCTCAGCAGGGGATTCTTCCTATTATTTATCCTTTATTGCATCAGCCGAGGGTACCTTCTCTATTTCTCCTTGACCCCATCCCCTTAATGAGAAGGGACTTTGGAGCAGCAGATTTTCTGAGTAATTTTTTTTTTTTGTTATAGCTCCCTGTTGTAAGAGCTAAATGTCCTGGGTAATATTCTGTGCAGATGAACCTCTGAGATCCAGCACTTCTGGGCTCTTCCATTTGTAGTGTGCATCTGATTAGAGCACCAAAGTGTCCAGAACTAACCACATTTCTGGGGAGTCACCATTATCTTTCTTTTCCCTTTCATTCCCTGTCCTTAGAAGATTTTACTCCTTAGAAAGACATAGGAAGGTTTTTAACTTGTTCTTATTTGCTATATATTACATATATATATATTTCATACGTGTGTTTTCCCATCTGGTTTTCAAAAAGTTTGCTTAGTCACAGAATTGCAGAATGATATGGGGTTGGAAGGGACCTCTGGAGATCTAGTCCAACCCCCCTGCCAAAAGAGGTCCACCTAGAGCAGGTTGTCATGATGATGGGGACTGTTGGGGCACCTCTTAACATACTGTCACCTAGAGTAAGCTTTTGCAGAAGAGCTAGCATCTTATTTTTTTTTTTTTTTATTTTCTAGCTGTCCTCCGGGTTAATCATTGAATTTTCTGATAATGGCACGGATGAGATTGGTTCAGGTGACTATGGAGACTACGGAGAGCCATGCTTTCAGCATGAGAACGCTGACTTCAACCGGATCTTCTTGCCAACAATCTACTCCATCATCTTCCTAACTGGAATAATCGGCAATGGATTGGTTATCGTTGTTATGGGCTACCAGAAGAAGCAAAGAAGCATGACTGATAAATACAGGCTGCACCTCTCTGTGGCTGACCTCCTTTTCGTCATCACCTTGCCATTCTGGTCTGTGGATGCGGCCATAAGCTGGTACTTTGGGAATGTTCTGTGTAAGGCAGTTCATGTCATTTACACAGTCAACCTCTATAGCAGTGTCTTGATTTTGGCCTTTATAAGTTTAGATCGTTACCTGGCAATAGTCCATGCTACCAACAGCCAGCGACCACGAAAGCTGTTGGCTGAGAAGGTGGTGTATGTAGGCGTATGGCTGCCCGCTGTGCTTTTGACAGTGCCTGATATCATTTTTGCAGGTACTAGTGAAGTAGAAGGCAAGTATCTATGTGATCGCATGTACCCGCATGAAAACTGGCTGATTTCTTTCAGATTTCAGCATATCTTGGTAGGACTTGTCTTGCCTGGTCTCATAATCCTGACGTGCTACTGCATTATAATATCTAAGCTGTCACATTCAAAAGGCCACCAGAAACGCAAAGCCTTGAAGACGACGGTCATCCTCATCCTGGCCTTCTTCGCCTGCTGGCTGCCATATTATATCGGCATCAGCATCGACACGTTCATCTTGCTGGGAGTCATCAGACACCGTTGCAGCTTGGAGACGATAGTGCACAAATGGATCTCCATTACCGAAGCCCTGGCATTCTTCCACTGCTGCCTGAACCCCATTCTCTACGCCTTCCTGGGTGCCAAGTTCAAAACATCAGCACAAAACGCCTTGACCTCAGTTAGCAGGGGATCAAGCCTCAAGATTCTTTCAAAAAGCAAACGTGGGGGACATTCTTCTGTTTCTACAGAGTCCGAGTCTTCGAGTTTCCATTCCAGCTAACGCTGCTCCTTGGCATCGTTTTATAAATAGACACTTTAAAGTTGCGCAAGGTTTCAGAAATACAAGACTGACCATGGTGTACAGATTTATTTACAGTTGGAATTTTATATTGTTTCTTTTAGCCTTTGTGAAGTTTAATTGACTTATTTATATAAAAAAAACCCTTTCGTATTGATGACAAACTGTCTAGGCAGGTCCTGTGGACAAGTGGTTAGTTCACAAAAGGTTTAGTGCTCATCTGTATGTATAGATATGTGAACTAAATGCTTTTGGATTGTAGCAAGTGACTGTTAAAAGTTTAGAAAATATTTCTCTGTTGTTTATATGTAAATGTTTTCAGTGTTGCTGTTAAATTCTTGAAAACTTTGGCTGGATATTTTTACTTTACTACAAGATTGTTTGGTTTACAATAGCTTAACTCTGCTGTAGAAATGGCACTTATAACCAAAGCCTCCTCTGTTATACGCTAGGGGTGTTTTTCCCATTCTCAGTAATTGATGGTTTGCAAAATTTTCTGTTGAAGGTAAATAAAAGTGTATGACAAAAAGTTATTTTGAGTGGTATTTTTATTTCTGGTTAAGTGTTTTTCTCAGTGCTTTTATTTACCATTCTCAGCGCACAGTAATTTCTTTGAAAATTGCAGGGCTCTTGTATGAAAAGCAGGAAAATGAGTTTCAGTACATATTGATTATTCAGTTGACACCTGTGAGTTCCAAGTCATTTTTCACCAGAATAGGTTTACTCCAGTTAACGTTATCTTTACAACGACTTAAACTAGACTAGCACTTTAAACAAAGAACTTTTTGAGGGTAAAACATCTACCAATGAAAACCAATCTATTTCAGCAATTGTTAAAGTTTACAGCCTCTTAGGAGTCAAACTAAGATTGCTGCATGGGACTAACCGCTATCCCACACGTATGAAGTCAGTCCTACATTTCTTCTGCCTCTTGCTGTTCTAGATTTAGTTTCACACCTCAGTAGTAATCAAAAGTAGTTGAATCAAAGCCATTTTGCTTACATTTCTTTTTGGACTAGAAATAGTTACTGATGCGTCTCCTCTGTGGAGCCCTCCCTATCCTGTCTACATCAAGATTTTATAAAGATAAGATAAACTTCTTAACATTCTTTTTAAAAATCCCGAATGTGTACCAGTTCTTTGACTATAGAATTTCCAATAATTAATGTTGAAATCATATTTAAGTTAGTCATATCTTCATGTTAATAGAGCGCATTCAAAAGTAATGGACACCCAAGAGGCCAGAGCTATTGAGAATATTTGTATGTTCCTACATTAAAAAAAAACCCAAATGCAGCTGTTACTGATCTATATATAATTAACAGCTTGGAAGTCAGAAAAAAGCAAAAAAAATAAATAACCCCAACCCCAATACCCACTAGTCACATAGAACACACGAGCAACATGGATATTTCAATGATATTGCCCAGAAAGAACATGCTAGTGATATTGTGGAACATCTACCGCAATGTTAAACTAAACATTAAATTGCATGCTTTATTTTAGATAACAAATTAATAATTTTGTGGCATTTAGTGAATTGAATGAGCTAAACAACGAATCCAACAAGCACTACAAAAGAGCAAGACACTGTAAGCTGGAGCTGAGCACAGGGAGAGAAAAGTGAGATAAAAGGAAGAGGAAGCAGATCCCCTCTGTTAGCAACTAAACTTTTGGATCAGTTCAACTCTAAGATATATCTTCACTCAACGGAACAAATGAAGGGAAAAGATGCATTCTCAAGAGACAAAAGGTCTCGCTTTCATCAAGTTGCTCCTCCTTAACGGAGTTGAGGAATGAGGAAAACGTGGCATTGGAGCAGGACTTCTTAAATGGTTTATTTTAGTCGTGCATTCGTGTGTTTTCTTAATTTAGTGAGAGTTTCCCTGTGAAGAATTTGTTGTTTTAAATGATTCTGATTTCCACCCCAGGCCAATCAATCACTGTGATTTAATTGCACTTATAAAATACTTATTGGCTATCAACACGCTGATGTTTATTTGTCGAGGATGCGTTTAGAGCCCTTTAGCATTAACTTAGATTATTCCCATTATACTTCACAATCAGCCAACTGTTAGCTCAAGCAGCGAGTTAGCAGGAAAGAGGGTGCAAGGCAAAATAAACTCAGCAGTCCGTGTGACTGCCAAAGACCAGTAAAAGGACACTTTAAACAAACAACAGAAAGCGTTTGTCTAGAAAACAAATTAGCAAAATTAAAACATAACCCATGCCCCAGAAGGATGAGAACTACGTCGGTTTTATAAAACTGCCGTTGTTTTCAGTGGGATTAGTGAAATTATGGACAGAAGGATATCTTGAAAAGGAGTTGCAAGATTGTTGGGGTTTTGCTCCAGCAAGGAAAATTAGCTAAAAGCCACACACATTTGTTTTTTAAATAACTTAGTGTATCCATAAATACAAATAGAGCATACATTTGTACTGTTTACAGAGTAAATATTTGCAAATTGAATTAAGTTATCATGAGAAAACATAATAGGAAGTTCTAAATCCTGTTCTGTCCTTTTATGTCTGAATAAGTCCAAGCAAATCAGGCAAACTTCTCTCAAAGCTGCTGAGCTATTCCAAATATATTGTGTTGGAAATAAACATGGATTTATTCCCTTTTAAAACCAAATCACCCTTAAGATGATATTTGTTGAGCCTGAGACTTTTTTCCATCTTTGTGTACCAAAAGTAGTCCCAGTTAATGCATTTATCGAAGTCTAAATTCAGTGACAAAGCTGAATAGACCGAATTTTGTAATCTATACATTGCCCAAGTCCACAAACATCAAGAACTTTCCAAAGTTTTCAAAGAGATTTTCCAAGTCTTTTTCCACGTTATTTGTCTCTAGTATACAGAATAATGATAATGACATTCTTCAAGACATACACAATGCACAGTCTCAGCGTTTGCTGTGTGTCATAACATAATAGCTGTGCCCAAGTAATTTTAAATATGCAGTCAAGCTACAGAAGAGAAAACAACCGTGAGTACACCGTGGTGAGCATCGGTTACAAAACAGTTACAAATGTTACATGGCAATTTAAAAGGTTTATAATATATTTACTACTACTTTAAATATGTTCTAATGTGTTAACAAAGATTCTTTCCCC
This sequence comes from Nycticryphes semicollaris, assembly GCA_013400055.1. Classification (NCBI taxonomy): domain Eukaryota; kingdom Metazoa; phylum Chordata; class Aves; order Charadriiformes; family Rostratulidae; genus Nycticryphes; species Nycticryphes semicollaris. The sequence goes on from VXBJ01003633.1 coordinate 1,164,651, forward strand.
AGAATTCAGGCACTAAGTATCTTGCCATGGTTGTTACAACGTGCTAACAGCAACGCCGGACTAACACACGGATGTTCACCTAATACCGTAATGCACACGCTTTGAGTGCTTCAGATTAGTTAGAAATCCTTCGGATCATGCAAGGCTAAACCAAGAAGAGAACATGTACACGAACTTACTTTTGCTTCCTCTGAAATGCTGTTTGGAAGTAAAGTTAGAAGACTTAAAGCAGTGGGATAAAATTACACTATAATCCATTATTGGTATGGTATGTTTTTACTCTGTCTAATCAGGGTAGAGGAGCATGTGAAAAGCTGAGTGGTGGCAGTGAGGGTGTCAGAGCCAACGTATGCTATCGAGGGCAGTGAGTAAGGGATTTCTTGGTTTTTTCTTGGCTAGGCTTATGACACAATCATTATACACTGGGTTCGACTTCTATGCATGTACATAAATCACAGCAAAATCACCATGAAAACAAAAAAGGAAGTAGCAGTAATAACATGGAGCCATTCATACAAGTGAATGGTTTATCTTGTGATGGTTGAGCTCTAGTTGGACAATGTACAAAGTGACCAGCTCGAGATGTTTGGTTGAAAAGGCCATTTTTTATATTGTTTGGGAAAGGAAACAGCATGACGAGGAAGTACTTCCTTGATCCAGGCATGCCTCCAAAATCCCCTAACAATGGAGTATTCTCATATTCTCATAGTGCTGAAACTTAGGAAACACTTAAGCAGATAGGGCACCAGAGTTTTTGCTCAAAGGATGCCACTCCCTCACTTTATGTTTTGAAAGAGCTATACAGACTCTTTTTTCACAGCCATAAATCACGTGTCAATTGAAATTACATGAGCACTGGATTATTTCTTATAAAGAAGGCATAGATTTCTTAAAATGTTTGCTCTTTATGCAACAAATTTTCTGTCACTGTTTCAGTTTTCTCTGAAAATCTTTAGTCTTTAATAGGATGAAGTTTAAAGAGAATTTGTTTTAACATCAACCCTGTTACTATCTTCCCACCATTCTAGATCTAATGGGACAGACAATAAAACTATGCTTGCTGTTTTTTGAAACATATTTTAATAGCAGTTGATTATAAGCGTACTTTGTGTTTATTTCTATATATATTAACATAAGTATATCTACAGATATATATAAACTGTGGATTATAAGCACCATTTTCAATTGTTGATACAAGTGATCCAGGCTCCAGCACAGCTACTACTGACTTCAGAGGAGTCAGGATTCATTACAGACATAGTAGGTACTGAATAAAATTACCATTTTCTTAAAAGGAAAGGCAGCATCAATGACAAACTCACTGACAAATTCAGAGACAGCAGGGAACCTAAAGAATTATGCTTCCTAAAGTGTATAATCTTATAGCCCAAATCAATTACAAATGAAGATTACGAGCTCCTCTGATTTCAGCTGCAGTCTGAGATCTGCAAGAAATTAAATCTTTCAGTATGGAGCAGGTGGAATTGTTCTGCTGAACATAACAGAAATAAATTTTCAGCAAAATGGTTTTCTCTTACTGAAGGCATGCAAGCTTTGCATACCCAGCTATCAACAGTCTGACAGTAATTTGTCTTCAGTGGCACAGTCTTTGAAAGAAAAAGGCCAACATTTTAAATATCCTTATCTTTTGGAATTCACACCAGGAACAGATTCTCACCACACAAACATGTCAAACTAAGTAGAAATTATGAGGGATTTTTTTTGAAGGCTTACATTGTGAAGAGTTCTTTGGCTTCCTTTTTGGTTTGGTATGGTTTTGGTTTGGGTTTTTGCTGTTGATGCTGCCTTTTGTTTCTACTATCCTCTTCTCACAGCTTGTAGTCTACTTAACTTTTCCTTTAAAAATATCGCTGTATAGCATTTTTAACAGCTCTATTCTGTTAAGACTACACACAATATCCTGGAGAAGTAAGAAAAAGTAAAAAGAGACTGTAAAAAGAAAAAATACAGCCTTTACAACAGTTTCTATTTCTTCTCATGTGCATTTCCCTCCCAACACCTGCTTGTCTTTAGCCAAAAGATAAATTACTTCTATATCACATGAAAAGTTTAAACTCAAAGGTTGGGTTTATTCTCAATCACAGCACACATTTGTTTATCTTGTTCCCTATTCAGCGCTCCGCAATTGGGCAGATCTCCCAAAGAGAAGTCTGGATGAAAAAGGCTGAGGGGGGTCCCTTACCTGTTTGTCAGTGTCATCACTGATGCCAACACAGCTACGAGAACACGGGCTGGCCATAAATTTTCTACAATAAGACTGGACAGCAATAATTATCACTGGTAATACCCCTAATGTACTGCCTTGCTGAAGGTGAGTGTGACATTCCTCAACAGACACTGTGCAAAATACACCTGAAAAGTTCAAACAGAACATCTTTCCTTAACTCTCCTTTCACAACTGCTTAACCAACTGGACATCCAACCCTGACCGTTCTGTCATTCTGTGATCCCGCTTGTCATCTTTCTTATGTGTTTCTTATTCTTTTCAATATTACCCCCTCTTAAGCTAATATATGATTTCTTTGGGGGGAGGAGGATATCTACTATCTGTAAAAACACCCATTCTGCCAAGTCCATCTACATGAGTTCACCAAAGACAGAAATGATGATATGCTTGACAGGAGAAGATGAAACTGAAACCTCAGTTTCCACAGATCAACTCTGTCTCTAAAATCTGTGGAAAGTAAGAGAATAATTCTGGTTTTTTTACAGACACATTGACATGTCTTGTCAATATTAGGTTCATTGCAAGCCTGAAATCTATTATTCCTGCTCTTTGAGGGAGGAATTACATCTCTTATACAAGTGTTAAGTGCAAAAGGGAAGAAGGGATTATTGTACAAGGGCATGGTTTCATGTTAGATTTCACTTGACAACGAAGTAGATTTAATGAGTTCCTGCCCTCTCTTACCCCTTAGCATTTACTGCTTTCCTTTCCATGGCCTTTCAGGTCATGGCCCCCACCTCCTTTGCTTGTTCTCTTTCTCCCCAGCCCCATTGTGGTGATTCTTCAACAGTGCTAACCTGCATGGAGCTGGGCACTAATAATGCACTTACACAAGGTGACTGAGCTCATCTACTAATCAGCAAGTCCAAAAAGGATAGTCTCACACCTCCCAGTCACCTTTCTTCTCCCCTTTACTCTTAACCACAAATAGCCCTCAGCCTCTGCTGCTCATGTGACTCCTCCACAAGCCAGTTTAGCTCTTGAAGTCTGAAGTTTCACAGGAACTGGAAGCAATCTGAATATCTCTACTGCGAAGGTCTTCAGCCTCCCTCCCTTCCTCTTTTAACCCTTTCATGGGATATCCTCTCCAATATACTCTCCAATTCTGTGGGCCTGTCTCCTGCTGTGCATTATCTATTGAATCATTCACATTTTCTTTTGAACAGACTTAATTGACTAATTGGATAGACAGTATCTTTTTTTTTCTTCCCAATTTATTATATACCATTTTAATGAAGTTAGTCAGCTCAGTAAGCGGGATGACTACATCCAAGATAAAAAACCAAGCAGTCAGCACTTGGCTTGGCAAAGAAAGAAAAGTTGTAACACAGACTTTTTTGCACTTTTTCTTTCAGCAGCAATGAGCTCTTAATTTGACTCCCTGTATTTGTGGAGCCCACCAGCCACAGAAAATGAACCAACCAAATAAAGCGATTTCAGGCAGCATAGTGAAATGAACTGGCTCACTAAGGAGCCAAAAAACAGAACAATTGCAAGAGTGAGGGTGGAATCATGTACCCGGGAGCTGTTGGGGGCAGCAAAAGTGGGACCCTGTCTTTTGGGAGCAGCAAGTTGTTAGGCCAGTTTAGATATCTTGTCAAAACTTCCTTAAGTAAACAGCCAACTGTTAAACAAACATAAACCAGTTCACAGGTAGAGGGTAAGAGGTTGAAAAGGTACAGAGAGAATAGATGCTTCTTGTTAAGGGAAGTGAGCCCTGTTTCCTCCGTAACCAAAATCTGATTACTTGTTAACTGCATAACCATGGTCCTGCACAGGACTTTTCCCTGAAACAAAGCTCAAGAAAGAGGTCTCAAATAGCAGTATTTTAAAATAAAGAGATCTGTAATAGTGGGATTAATCACGTTCTTGATTATAACCTATATTGTTCATCAGATTTAATATAGGTATTTATTAAGACACACTGTAAATCTACATTCATATACACAGTCCACAGGACTTTTGGAACATGATGGATGTTTGTATGATTTTTAAAAGCAGAATCCTTGAAAAGCAGAGAGCAGGTTTTCTCCTATTTAACAACCACTAAATTTTAACAGGGTTTCCTATTAAAAAAAAATCAAAGCATAAAAAAATGTAAAAAATTGTAAAAAATTAAGTATTATGCTGTGACTCTATAATTAACCTATCAATTAAGGAAAGAAGAAAACGCCTCTTGGTATAAAATCTGCTTAGGGAAAAACATTGCCTCAAATGCAAACTTAGTTCCAATGAAGAACTGTAGTCTGCTCAGTTATGTTGAAGCCAAACAGATTGTACAGTCTGAATGCGTGGAGCTATATAGCTCTTTGGATACTCTGCGATGAAGGGGAGAGTCTGGCAACTGCCTGAATATTCAGTGTGGTGTACACCACCCCAACAGTCTAACTGTACTTCAGACCACAGGACAGTCAACAGAGCCACAAATCCTTGAATCTACTCATTCTTCTTTCTTCCTACAAGCTACTAAGAAACTTTGCCCTCTTGTCACACACTTTGTGGGGACTAATAAAAACTGTGACAGATGAGGGATACAAGATCCTTTGTCTGTGATATTTAAGAACTGCTCCACTAGCCAGGTATTTGAAAGAGATCCTGTTGATTCATTCACCAGTTTCAGTAACAATTAAAAATCAGAACAAAGATTTTTGTATCTCTTTAGAATACCTTCAGTTTCTAAAGATAATCCATTTTAAAATCCTCTGTTCTTAGTACCACACATTTCACATGTACTCTTTCAGCTGCTGGCCAGACCAGGGCCCATTATGTCCTCTATAAGCCACGTCCTGCAAGGAAAATGAAGGTACATCTGCCTGAACTGGAACACGGTGCTGAAATGCTGAGATGACGCTGACTGAGCTGACAGCGGTACTGTTTGGTGATATAAACCGAGTTTAGAAATCAATGCAGCCAGAGAAGCAGCTGTGATTACCTGTCCCTTCATCCATCCTGACTGTCCTGGCCACTGGGCTATAGAATTAAGTCTCTCTCTGACTCAGTGAATATTTATTTATGCAAAGTTAAAGATTTTCAAAGGGAGTCACAAGACAAAAGCACCCACCAAATACAACAGCATGGCGATTAACACCCTCCCAGGAGAGAGTGCACTCTCTCAGACTGAGAGGAAACCCGAGCTTTTGAACCGATGTCCCTTGACAAAGAACATTGTTTTTGCAAAGGGGCTCCTCCTCCTGCGCTTCAATGTTCCCTACAGGATTACGTGTATGTTTAAAAAAGCACCTCTAGAAGTAAGCACTGTCCTTTAAAAAAAAAGCTGAGAAGTGCTTTGTTTATGACTGCTGCTGGGGGTTAGGCAGATCATTTGGCTCTACCAAGCCTGGAATGGCTCTGTACATCATCTGCAGCAGGTACTTAGATCTACTAGACACAAAACCTTTCTGAGACTTACGTTTAGATTTAAGTGTCCATATCATATATAGAAATGTAAATCTGTCTTGTAGACTTTGCTGTCAGTAAATGGACTCTATGACACTGCAGAACTTCGTCCCACATTTACAAAACACGAGCTGCAGATGATATTCATGCACCAGCAACTCCAGCTCTACACCAAAAATAATACAGCTCCATGTTTTCCTCCTTACTCTTTTCACAAACTCCATAAACGGATGGACAGCTCATCCTAACAAGCTCTTCAGCCACTGAGGTACACTTAATCCTGAATCAGCAAAACCTGATAATAACTCTCAGCTGCTTGAAATGGAATTATTTTCTGATGACTGGATTTAATCCAACCAAAGGTCAGTAGAAATAAAAAATGCTGTCAGCTCAAGACTTAATGATATATGCTTCCCTCTGTAGGCCTATAATTTCTTTAGATACCTAAGAGGTCATGTCAATCCTAACGTCTCCCAGTTTTACGAATGCAACCATAAGCCCTGTTTAAATCAGATTACAAATTATTATTATAACTCTAAATCAAGGGAAAGGTCCACCATCTCCTCTAATTGGAAAGACTAATTTAATTTTAATTATTTTCTTTCCAGATGCTTTGCGCTTGTTCCATTAGATTACAATAGACAGTCAGGGTTTATGGAAAACAAACAGTTAATTGTTTACAACTTGGAACGGATGAGAAATTAGTTCCCATATGCTGGTGTAGCTGCACTTCAGCCACACTTCTATTGCTTTTGAATCACGGGTATCATCATATACAATACATGATGGTTTCACTTCCAATTCAAAGTGTCTGAGAACACATAACTGGGTAGCTTATGCTGTTCTAACATTTTTTAAAGATCTTATTCTATCCAAAATAGGCAAAGTAAAAGCTAATAATTCGAGGTTTATAAGTCAGTGGACACAAAGTGGAAAATGGTTAATGTATTCAATATCCCAGTCTGATTTTGTATTGAATTAACATAAATTGACAAAGCCTCCAGATTGAATCTTGTCAACAAACTCACCTTGCCCTCTTAAAATCATTGTTGTATCTAAATTATTCTCATTTGTCAAAAACAAGCACCTTTCTAAATATTAAATAGGCCAAATCTATATTCTGTGGAGCTTTGCTTAATCCAATGTTTAATTATTTATTAGGTATCAAATGCATAGCATCTGTGTACGAAGGCTGACATATGTTAGGACCTTTGACTTTGACATACAAAAAAAGTCTGCTGAGTTAGGAATCTCTCTATAAATTAATTAGATAAACATGAATATAGCACATATATTCTTCTAACACTTTGCTTCCCTAGAGATGAGGATAATGCTTATACAAAGAACTTGACTGCATGCGTGAATGGATCCCTTTTGTCTTTATATTAACAACATTACACTTTATGCCTTCATAACTTTTTAGTGGATGGCTTTCACAGTTTAAGGATTTTGCAGTTCTTCTCTCTTCTCTTGAACTGTTTCTGAGACTGTCAATATTACAAAAATTACACCAGTATAACTAACTATCTAGATTTTGTTTTATTGGTGTAAAATTTGTAGGCAAGGCCTCATTCCAGAAGAACTTATATTCTTCTGGAAAAATATGTGGTTTGTTGTCTTCATTCATACACACAAGCCCACAGTGTTACGTACACAAATCCAATTGATTATACTTTTGGTCAAATCATATATTTTGATAGGAAAAATTCAATTTCATTTTTCTCCATGGCTGTAATTTTGAGTTGGAACCCTTCTAAAACTTGCTTTTCCAGCTGCTTGTCATTCCAGTGTATAATAAAAAAATCATTCTGCCTAATATTTCCTAGAAAATGGAGCCTACTGCCTAAACCAAGTTATTTCCTTTTTCTCAGCTAGATATGAAATGTAGCTTTTGATCAAGGGAAGGGAAGGGTCACAGTTGATCTTTTAGGGAAAGTGCAGAGCCTTCTCTCCACAATATTTTTTTCCCTCTCGAGGTCATTCAAGTTTTGATTTATGATGTAAGTTACAACTTTGCAATAGAAAAGGTGTAGTTTATAGGCAAGTACGCAAGGTTGTAAATTGTGCCCATTCTCACTACTGAAAAGGTATAATCTTCTTCCAAATAAGGCTGCATATAGCAGTATATCCAAGGAAACTAGAGAAGCAGACATGTGCCAAAAGCATCAAATAGCGTTCTTTGCCTGAGTAGGGCCCATAGTGACATGCATGCAAAAGAACTCTTGCTTTTTCAAAAAGCAATCCTGAATAAAAACTCTTCTCATTCAAGATAGAGGCCTTAAGGAACATCCTGCATGTTAACAAACATCTTCAGATAATGCCTAGTTTGATGCTCATTTCCTAGTTATTCACAGACTCTCTTAAATAGAGCTCTTTCACTCCTGCAGCTTAGCCTAAGGAAATCCTGCAAGAACAATGTGTGACTGAAATACACACAGGTTTCCCAAATGGTAGCAAGACCCATTGATGCTGCTTCAGATAGCACCAAGACAGCAAGTTATAATACAAGCTAAACAAGACAGGGCCTTGTTTGCATAGGATGGATTTGGGTTCAAGCTTTTTGCCTTTCAATTTCTAGTATATTATGTAAAGTGCCCTTCAGTGAAGAAGATATTTAGCTGCCAAACTACATTACCTTTCCTCAAGTACGTCAGCAGAGAGAATTTCAAAACCACCTACGCAATTGCTTATTCCCCAAACAAGCATTCCCATTTATTCTTCTTAGTAAAGTAGCTCATGATCTCCTTGCAGATGCTGAAGGTCTGGTAACAGAAAGAGAAGCCTTAAATGGTCTATTTCTAAAATTAGATACTGTGTTTTATTAATTAAGATTGATGTAGTGCTGTAGAAGATGCCTGTTGGATGCTCCTGGAGTCTGTACAACCTGTACATGTTTATGGAAAAACTGCAGCACTGAGGCCATTACAACTTTCCTGGGACTACCTCTGTAAACGAGGACCTTAGGACCCCTAGATTATCCAGCTTTCCTGCTGAGGCTATCAACAGAGTATAACAAGCTTCAGTATATGGACATCTTTCCGTTGTACAGAAGATTTAGACCATTAATTTTTATCAAGACAGTTAACACTTGATAGATGGCTTTCAACTCTTCCAAGACAGTTTACTTCTCTTGAATCTCAAGGAGAAACAGCTCTTTATCCCATTATAGAATTTCTGAGCCAAACAATCTTCCTTCTCCTTCTTCTTTATTTCTGTAGCATTATCTAGTGTCTTCTTCAGTTACAGTCTAGTTAAAGCTGTTGCTGGTACTTTTTCTAGTCAAAGCACTCTGAATGAGCTTTTATGTCATTGCTTTTCTTGTTTTCTCCTTGCCCTTACAGCGCATTTTCCTCAAAATAGAGGGCACACGATCTTTTTGCATCACACAGCACTACATACATGTTAGTGGATTTACCTGATTATCTCTCCTCCCCAGAAGTTCATATTGATCAGCCAAGCAACTCCTAAACCACCTTGAAGTCTGGATTTCTTTTTTTCCATTTTTTTTTTTTGTGAAAACACATTATTTCTCTGTTGAGATGCTTGAATCACATAGTTCTAGGAAAACTGCATTTTGACCAAAAGAAGACAGGAAGCAGAGCATGCCTAATACTTACCAAAAAGAGACGAAGTAAAACAAAATATATTAAATTAAAAAAAAAAAAAAAACCAAAAACCCTACCCACAAAGAAATGAAAAATAGCAGTCCATCCAATAACTGATTTCAGAGGTTTTATATACAGGCAGATACGATTATCAATTCAGATATAATATATGATTTAGCAGTAAAAGTAAAGCATAGCAAAGATTGTATGCATTAAATGGATCCTATTATAACATTTTTCACTAAGATAATTATTAAGCAAGTTTTTGAGGCAGAATAGAATGGTTCAATGCAATTATCCTGCAATCTCAAAATGCGGAATTAAGGTACAAAGTTTCTCTCTCACAAATTTTACAATATGCACTCACCCCTGTTACCACTCCCTCACTTATCCTCTAAACGTTAGACTAGAACTTTATTCAAACACCTACTAAAATCAGTGGAGACTGACTGGATTGATAAGCTTTGGATCAGGACACTAATGCAGGGTCTCTTGCACACTGACTTTCTCCATCCTTTTCTACTGCCATCACAGCTACCTAAGTAACTCTGATTAATTTTTGCACCAGATAGTTGGGGCTTTTCAGAAGAGTGATTACAGTGGGCCCTGTGTACTTAACTGATGTGCTGAGCAAGAGTGATCTATTGCAACGTGAAGTATCAGGCTGGAAAGCTGAAACAAGGAGTTACTCAGAAAACAGTTGGAATACACCATGTTTGTTCTTCGTCTTTTTATACATTAAAAAAGCTTTTGAGAGTATTTGTTCAAATTTTAAAATGTATCCAACTATAAATTCAACTTTAGAATCTCATATCTCCAGTTATAAGCCAGTTACATTTACAAAAAGCAATCTTTGTTTACCCATCAGGCACTTCTAAGCACATCTTTGGATGTTGCTGTTGCTTTTTTTATATAGTTGAGCTATTTGTCTTGAGTAAAAAAAGTGGCATCTGTATGTAATTTCCATGCTCACTTGGCACCACCACCTCCTTTTGATGACAGTCTGTACTGTTTCCCTTTCTTCTTCTAGTCCCTCCAGCTGCAGAACCCAGATGTCAAACTCAGGAATGTATTTTTTTCCCCAGCAGTAATATCTGATTCTGTTATTGGCACCTCTGCTGGTGGCTGTTCTGGAGCTGCCTCTGTGCAGCTTCTTAAGTTTAGAGGGCAGACAGCTTTTTTTATTTATATGCTAAAATCTTTTCAGCTGTCTTAAATATGGGAACTGAATATTATGTATTTATGAAATATACAAACACACAGATTCCATTATTTACTATATTGGTTTCACAACTGTCATGCTTCTGTAACCAGAAACTGGGAGGCAAGAAGAAGCTTCCAAAAGTGCTAATGAGACATCAAAAGTAGTTGTTTACTTGTAATAACTGATCCAAAAAAAAAAAAGAAAAAGTAAATATAAAGCGATTGAAAGGTGAATGACACGAGTAAAAGAATAAGGTAGAAAGGAAAAGGTGAAAAAAGAAATGTATTAAAAAGGAATGAGCAGCAAAGAGATAAGGGGTGAATAATATATGTTAGAACTTTCTAAAAACACTCTGCCCCTTTTCTCTGAAAAGTATAGTTCTTCAAAAAAAGCACCAAAGGAAAAACTCCTTTCCTACTAATACCTTTCTGTAATTTTTTTAATTTTTTTTTTTTTTCTAGCTTCATGTTTTCCTCATGAGAACTTTTTGCTGTGGTATTTGATTCTCCATCACATAGACAAGGCATTTGTCTCCACGGGGCTCTGCTGTAGCTTACTCACATGCAATGACTGGTCTGAGGACTGAATGAGTCAAGCAGCCTGCATCCTCCCAGAAGCCCCGGAGAGAACCTGTGTGCTTACTCCCCTGCAGTCTACGTGACAGATTAATTTTCCTGTCTACAGATCCCTTAAAGAAAGCACGTTCCCCTCCCCCTGCATTAATAAACACCATTTTGAGACAGCTTCTATCTTACATCAATAACTATTTCCAGTTGCTATACATTGATGCACAAGAACAGTTTATGAAGATGAGAGTGGCATGTTAACAAACTGCTTAGTCAAGAAACTAACCAGTGTTAGGTTAAAGAGCTAACTCACAGGCCAAGAGAAGCGGGGATAATGGCTGAATACATTCATGAGATAAAAGAGTGGTAAGTGGTGAGTAATCCCAGTCAGGTAGACAGACAGGAAAGTTCAGAGATAAGAAATTATTAATACTTAGCAGCACTTGTGTTATCTTGAGATCCCACCTGATGTCTGCCTCAATATATCTGTTGGATGTTGAACGCTGAAGCGATAAAAGGCATGTAATTTACATTTTATGAATTAAAGAACTATGACCAAAAGTTTAAAGATTCAAATAAAAAAAAAAATTAGCTTGGAATTCAGGAATAGAAAATGTTTACCAGGATTCAGGCATTTAATCAACCAATAAACTACATTTATTTGGCTGTTCAGTCTAGCAAGATGCCAACACCATGATTTCTGTTCATCACTTACATATGTTTATGTGCACCACAGTTATGGAGTGGATTCTATATGAGGAACAAAAAAAATAATAAATATGCAGGAGTCTACAGCATCTGGACAGACAGACCAATTGTTTGTTACAGTATAAAGAAAATAAACAGATAGGAGAGCATACAATCAGACTAGGTGGCATCAGGTTCAAGACCAACACAAGGAGGTATTGCCTCATACTACACAGTTAATCTGTAGAACTAAAAGATGCTTGAAGTTGATATGAATACAAAAATTGATATTACAAAATTAATGGAAGAAAATTCAGCATGGATAATTAAATGCAAAGAGGCTATATTTGGCTTAAGAAGTTCCTGCTCTGAAAATCATGGGAGGCTGGGAGAGCATTTTTGGGAAATTCATATTTCTGTCTTCTTATACTCTTTTTTTGTACTTTGATGTTGGTCAGTGCCAAGATGACAAACCTTTGGCTGACCCAGTGAGGTCGTTCTTATGGTATTTTTTTTTTTTTAATGTGAAAAGTCCTACTGAAATCAGCAGAATGTCTAAACTCTTATACACCACAGGTCTGAACACCCAGCATTTTGTAGGAATAATGAAGAAGAGAAATAACTTACTAGAAGAAAGGTATCAAAAGTGTATTGTACAATATTGTAACTCCAGATACAGAGAGTTCCATGAAACCAGAGAGGCTTTAAAAAAAAATAAAAAAGAATAGCTGGAAAAAAAAAAGTTAGCAATGTAGGGACTGGGTTTGTGAGTTCTGTGAGAGAGGATGAAGCAATGTCAAGAGAAAGCAGAGAAAGCAGGAAGACAGTTCTGCTTCAGGTTTGGCACTAGATGGAAAGCTAATGAAGCTGAGACTGATGGCAGAATGGTATTCCTGTAGTGGGACTGTGGAATGATTGCTGCCCTCCTACTTTGGACAACGGGAGCCAGGGATTTTTTCCCTTTATTTGGACTTACTTGTACTGTCCAGATTCAGTAACTGTCTCAATTTCAGCACCAATAAATTCAGCATTTCTAAAAGAAATGTCCAGAAATGCACCCACAATCACCAGCCATTTATAAAATGTATTCTCAATGATTTAGGAACATCCAAAAGCCCCAGTTACACCAGTTATCACAGCTGGGACTAACAAATAGCTACAAACCGTGGGAGCACACAGTGTCCATAGCTAACAGCATTGGAACAATGACAGGTGGGCTATTCAACAAGAAGGGGAGCCCAGTATGAAAGATCAGGATGAGATTAATTCTAATATTTTGGTCCTGAAGTCGAAAACATTAAGAAAGAACAACATTAAGAGTACTGGCTTGACCAGAGAGAGAGAGACAGAGGACATTTTACCCGAGGAGAAAATACACTCCAGGCTTCAGTCATGACAAATACATGATACTTCCCCCAGAAATATTTCACTTCATCAGCGTGAACATTTTTAATTATTCTTATAGTTCTTCCTACAAACAAACTTATGCAGATTAGGTGCTGTTTGGTGAGCAAAAACAATCAGTTACACTTGTAAGTGTGAAAATGGAAAATGATAGCATACAAATGGAAAAAGGAAAGCATATCTTTCATTAGCTGTTTTGCATAGAAAAGTCAAAACTGTGACACCTTATCAGAAGTAAGATTAGAGATAGCACACAAACAAAGGCAATGCATTTAGAAGTGCCGAGGACATTATCACATTCTTCCATTTACTATCATGTTTAATACAGCACGATTTTCTACAGGTGGGAGAAAACAAAAGAAAAACAAGCTTGCCTATATGTAAATAAGCAAGGCAACTTCTCTATGAACTTGGCCTCCAAGACCTCTGTCCCTGCTAAGTGGAATTTATTTCCTTCTACATCTGCTGCCCAACTACTTCTTCAAACTGTTTGCATAAACACCAGGTATTCAAAACAGCAGAGGCCTTTTTTTGTCTCCAAAATACCAGGAGAACATGCTGGACCTGATGACAGTTTACTGCACCCACACAGACACAAAAGCGTACCCATACTCTCCATCCTTCAGCGGCTTTCACCTCCAACATTTTAAAGGGGCTCCTAGAGATGACAACTTTTTGTCTGTTTAAATGAAAAGGTGGAATTCAAAGTCTACAGCAGGAAGCAGCCCCTCAGCTTTCCATGCTTTTGGAAGAAACTCAGTTAAAATAATCTTTTGACTTAACTGGAAATAACGATTTACCCTGAACAAAGAAGGAACTTTGAGAGATTTTGCCTGGATAAAAATCTGAGTGAGAAGAAACATGGCTTAAGTTTGTAGCATGACTTTTGGAAGAAGTATAAGGCATAATTAATATTATTGTTGATAAAAATAAGAAGTTGTCATCAACAAGCTCGTGGTCTGAACAGCTCTCTCAGGATGTAAATTCATTTTATTTTCACATTGGGAATCCCTAACCGGAATATTAGGAACTTTGGGATTACAGGAAGAGAAAACACAGCTTATTCATCATTAGGAAGACACATGGTAGAAAAAGCTGGCTAGCTAACTAACCAATGGAAATTCTCCCTAGTTTTCAAATTCAGAAAATCATCCATAATTTTATGGACCAGAGTCCTTGGCTAAGACTGGGACTGGCTAAACTCCATACTGAGAACACAGCCCTCTGGGAATATATATATTCATCGGGTATCATTTGTAACAGCTAAAAGGAGTCTAGGTCCAACCAGAGAAGAGCCAGCATGCACTAAACATAAGAACAACTGGCATACAGCCTTCAGATGCAGGTGGAGATGACGTGAAAGCAAATCTGGAAACTAAAACAAGGTTTTGCATGCCTCCTCTAAGAGCTGGAACAAATTCAGAAAGGCAACAACTTTTGGCCAACCCTGGCTTATTGTAATTATGTTGTTTGCATTGTGCTTTATCTTCCAGACAACCAGTAGGCAGAGCTGAAGATATAAGAAACTTTCCACCTCAGCAGCTGGAAGAACCCAGAAGACAGTCTGAGTCTGCCACAGAAAGAGTGGCTTTTCTTTTAGGCCCTGAAGAGGAGATCACTTTTAGGGTACTCACAAATACTGTAAGAAGACTCCAGGAATTGCTCTACAGCTGGCATGTGTAATTCATCAGACTTCAGCAGCACAGGTTGTATAGCAATGTGTCTAGGATTCTTGGGAGGTAGCGAATGGTCAAGACAACCTGACACTGAGCAACCCAGTTTCAGTATCACAACATTTATAGGCAGAGGAGAGGGGATCCCCAGCTCATTTTGTATGTTGATACAAAATGCATCAGTGGTATTAGCTGTTGTTACTGTTATAACCTCTGCTAAAAATGAGAACAGTATCACAAATTTTGTAAACCTGTATGTAGACTGCTATCTTCAGGAGAGACCTTGTGCCATAGACTGTCCAAATGCCAGAACCCAGATGCGTGTACACAATCGACAACCTAGTGGCTGAAGATAACAGAACATTCCCTAACACTGTGGAGGTTTTTCCACTGCCTACTGAAAAATTTGACTTCTAGAGACTTTGTCTTCATCGCATCCACTGGAGGTGCACAGCTCAACGTCATATTTACCTGCTTGGAATCAAAACTTTCAAGGGAAGGGAATGGTTCCCAAAGTTACATAGGTCTCCGGTTACACGTCAGGACAAGCCTTCACCTGCTGAAGGAGAGATCCTAACATTTAGAATTGATTCCAGACACATAAGATCTGGTAGAAATAAAATCAAGACGGGTTGTTACATATACATTATGGTCTGCAATTCAGAGGAGACCGTTACATATTGACTGCGAGTCTTAAAGAGTTTAGCAGTGCAAAATAGAGTGGAGTGTGTAGAACGTTTCACCTGCTAGCTACTGAGATAATGATGGAAAATAACTTAGTATGAGCAACTGCTACTGCAAGAACCTTTGATATTGACCCTCAAGGTAACAGAAAGATTAAACAGCACAACGCTGTACAAACAGGGATACTGGGCTGTAACAAAAATTCATAGGAAATTCCATTTCCTATGAAATTAATTATAATGTGGAAATAAATTAAGATTATGAGAAGTGAGTTAGCCCTTTGAAATAATGATATTACTCCCAGCAAGATCATCCTGAGCTTGAATTTGACAAGAAAAGCATTCAGCTAAAGTCAGAGATGGCTCTCTAACCTGTTTTCTTCCTTTGACAATAGAAAATAAATGCTGGAAAACTTCTTTTATCTGATAAAAAACAGAAGACAATCCGTAGGCTCCTAGATTATATGAGCAACTACGTTATTTGGAAGGTCTACTGTGAAGGCAACAGCTGTGGAGTATACAGATTCAAGTAAATATAGTGGAAAAGTGGGCTATATTTCTTAGAAGAGACAGTGGAAGAACCGCAACATCTCAGGATCAGACTACAAATGTATCCTTTCAGAATTCCATATAGGTATTTTTTAGAATTTGAAATGTGATTGTCCTGGTAAAAGCCCTTTGGCATGGGAAAATCTGAGCGGGTAGGGAAAAATGGAGAAGTTAGAAAAAGAAGTATTTTAGCACAAAGCTACAATTGAAAACATGGAAATAACCAGAAGTACCTAAAAGGGAAACATTACTAGCACAGCAAACAGAATAGGGACAAAAAAAAAACCCAGTATTGCTGGTTTTATTCTTTACTTTTTTGTTATTATGCTATTGAAAAAGTTTAGCCAAGCACTTTTTCTGCTGACAGTCAAGCATGATATAATTAGACATAGCCAAGTAAATTTGATATGTGAAAATACAATGAGATTTTCTTTCTCTTTCAGCAACTTCTTCCAGCCAATTGAATACCCACATGGAGGAAGGAATACAGCATATTGCTAATATGCACAGATTTCAGGTCTAAATGTCTATTTCAGTCACTAACTTAGAACTGTGAAGAGATTTACATTTCTCTAAGTCCAAAACTGGGCTTGTAATGCCATGTAATTTGTAACATGTTATTTGATTTTTTTGCAGTAGGTAGTAGAAGGAGTAACTTAAAATAAAAGCAGAACCAATCAGATGATATTTTATTTCACTGGGCTTTCAAATTCATCACTATACAGAATTGAAATTAAAAAAAATATTATATAAGTAATCTTCAGCTGGTCAGTGTCCAGCAAAGGAATGAATATTCTTTACTTTCAGTATTCAGAATTGAGGGCATCTTGCAAAATCTTTGTGACAACGGTCTTTTGCCAATATTAGAGAAAAAGTTCTTTTGTTTCACAGTATCTTTAGGACACTATGGCCTACTAAAAAACTTGGCAAAATACACAACTGATAGAGAATTAAGAAAAATGAGCACTTCTTAGTTTGATAGAAAACAGTGAACATGTCACAATTTATGGTTTTAGCTAAATTAGCAGGTCAAATATAATGAGCTAAAAACATTACGGAAACCACAAACTGATTAATGTTCACTAAGAATTTGTCTATAGTCTGTTCTCCAGCTGAGACTAACTCAGGTTTTCTAGACTTTTTTGGCAGTGGAAACAATGTCTGTAGAGCAGATGTCTGGTGGAAACAGAGACAAAAGCAACATGATAGAAGTAATCAGGCCAGATGTCCAGAGCAAGCAACTATTCAAAATAAAATTAATTGATAGGAGATCCAAATCTTAAGGCACTGGTTCCCCTTAGCCACTCACACCCTCGCAATACTGACAGATGTGAGACTAGGATGAATTTTAAAAGTAAAACATACTACATAGGTCAGTGGCTCTTGTCTCATAAATAGTATTTTACAGCAGTGACTCAAAAGATTGCTGTTATTCGGTGGCAGCTGATGAAAAAACACTTCTGCACAGAAATTGTCAGATTTTTCCTCAAAAGGTCAAACTCTTCTATATAAGGAAAAAAGTAATTTTATGCTCAAAATCAGGTGTTATATAAGGCAATGTAGGAAAAAGAAATTAGTAATTCCTTACTAAACACACAAAAGTGTTTAGGACTGTCAACTGGTTTCGTGTTTAGTCTCTTGATGAGAACAAATAGAAACACAGAAAATTTCAGTTAGCCATAAGAAAAAAGTATTTTTCATGGTGAAGGTGGTAACAAAATGGAACAGGCCGCACAGGGAAGTTTTGGAGGCTCCATCCTTGAAGATACGCAAAACCCAACTGGACTCAGCATCGGGCAGCCTGCATGAGTTGACCCTCTTTTGAGCAGAGACTTTGGACTAGACAGTCTCCAGAGTTCCCTTCCAGCATCAACCACTCTGTGACTCTGTGAATGTGGAAAATGCTGGTGTTTAGGAGTTTTCTCTATTTTCCATTTATTACCAGTACTTTTTCAACAGCACCAAATGTCTAAGTGTCATCTCCATTTCTTGTTTGAAATTATGGTGGTTTTTATTTCCAAAGTTTTCTATTTACTAGTTACAAAGACATGCTGTAATTTTGATCTTACTATCCTGTAATCTGATTTACTTACACTCTCACTATTCTACTCTCTTTCTTCCTTTCTCTCCTTAAATTTCCAAAACACAGAAGTATTCTAATTTATAACACATTTAATCTGGAGTGATCCCTTCCCTTCCAAATTGCTGAGACATTTTCTTTTTTCGACAACCTTTTTGGAAAACTTCAGTGCATATTTTATTGTAAGCACTTTTCTACGTTCTCTTTTTAAAAACACAGTTGCTTACAGAAGTGTTTCTTTCACTGTTTAGAATGACAGAAGATGACTTCAGTATATTTTATACTTTTTATAAAACTGCTGCTGTTAAGGAATTGGTAGTTCACGCATCACCTGATTCAGAAGAATCCAGTTTGTTCAGAAGAAATGCTTTTTTAAACATGCAGGCAAAAATCTTAGCTCTTCCATCCTTGAATGTCTATTATAAACTAAGCACATTCAATACGCAATGCTACGAGTCAATTAAATATACAACCCATTTATTTTCACAGAAACACTTTTCACAAAAACACTTAATGAATTAACACTGCACAATTCTTACTGCCCTCACCCGCTGCTGCTATTGGAAGTACTGAGCTACATGAGGAATTGTCCTTTTAAATTATCTACTTGCCTGTTCACATATGAAACCTCTTTTGCAGGTACAGGTAAGATTAAAACACGCAAATTTCTGGTTTTACATACATAAGTATGCTGTGTGCAAATGCTAGCATTCACAAACAATAACAAGTGCCACTTTGAAAACTACTTTAGACTCTGATAAAAAGCCATCACCAAACCATGTAACGAAACTCTATGTCAATCTGTCTTTTAAATACCTCCAGGAATATAGCTCTCTATTATGATATATATTAGCAAATCGTAACAATATTTGTCATGCTACCAATTTCATAATAGAAATGTATAGTATTAGTAACATGAGATATAATTTCTTAGAAGCAAATTTTCAGTGGGATTTTTGCAGTAACAAGTGACCAATGCTAATCCTAAGTCTTATTCTCTGCTTCACAGCAGAACTGTATTCCATTTTTTGGTAGGACACTTCACAGGCAAAAAGAGAAGCTTTGTAAACATCTACGTTCATCATTACTAAAAATAAAATGCATACACTAACAAAGGCATTTAATAATCAACACTTGTTTTAGAATCATATTGTTACAGGAAACACTTCAGTAGGACTCCATCCATGTCTTCTTTTGAAATTTTATAAGATATCTTCTTTTGAAAGTATTTCAGACAAATTTGTTATGGAAGAAGTATTGATAATACCAAACAAGAAACTTTCTACAAAGTTCACATAACGGAGTCTTTAAAAAAATAGAGCATGTACCTTTCATCTGATATGAGAGTCACTGAATTTTTTGGATGATGTTTTAAATGCAATCAAAGCATGTTTAGTTTCATTTTGGTTTGTTAGAACTACAAAAGAAGGCAGAAACAGCAATTTGCAAGGAGATGGAAAACAAGGCAATATAAACAGAAAAAATAGTTACACTTAATGAGATTTGTTTTCATTGGAACTGCTGCTGGGTTTCACTTTCAAACTACAGTTATCTACTTTCATTTGATTAGAGACAATGCTATGCAATCTGTCTGAGTTGCTTTGAATCTCTCACCAAATAAAAGAATGAGTGTGTCACACTTAAAGAGAGAAAACATTCAATTTAAGGAAATGAAAGAACAAAGAAAGAACCTAGCTACTTTAAATACAAATGTGAAGACAATTACATTAAAGATAGTAAATCACACACACTGTCTGGCAAGGATGCTGTTGGAGAAATTCTGTCCTGACACAAACCCACAAGGAATTGCTAAAATTCCCAGGATTACTTTGGAAGACCATAGTTGTGGGTTTGTTTATACTAAACTCTCTATCTCAAGAGATGTTTTTTTCTTTTCAGTAGTTGCTTCTAAACCTTCCCTTTCTTGTAGTTTTCCATCATCGTCCTTCAGTCTCCCAGTGACTGATGACTTTTCCATCGCTCCCTGTGCTGCAGCGGCCCTTGTCACCCTTTTTCCTTCAAACTGTTTAACATAATTAATTTAAATCATCAAAGCAATTATTCCCAATCAGAATACTGTTTGACATTTGCTGCTTCTACTTCATGTCTCTTTCTGCCTTGCATTCTCAAAAGCTTATTGATTTCTCCAGCTGAAAAATTGATGCAATAAGATTTTGCTTCTTCCTAGAAGCCTTGTCTTACTTGTACTTTACATTCTCAGATCACCGCAGCTACACCACTACTACTAATCATGGATGCATTGTTCCATCCATATGGTGCATCACATTACTACATCCTTAAATGTGCATTCCTTCACCACCTAATTATTACCAATGTCTTAGAAAAACATTCACCTCCAATCCAAAAGTCATACTTATTACACATTGTAAAAGAATAACTGTATTTATACTATCTATACTACAGATTTACATTGCTTTAAGTATTTTAGTATGCAACAATGGTATCTAAAGTACCCCTAGAGAGTCAGCCAGAATGCAATAACTGTACAGACAGCACATTCTCACCAGACTTCACAATTAACACAACTGTTCATTCAACCTAAATGAGGGAGTCAACTCTCTGAAAAAAACTGCCAGGTTACACCATTGATTTTACCATGTATCTTAGATATGTAGAGAAGTAAAATTTAAGAACTTACTAAGGGTTCAAAATACCAATTATTAGTTACAATTGGTGTTTTCCCTGTGTAAAGACTACAGAATGTAGCTTAAAGCTATATCAAGTTATCAAGGGTTCAGCCTTGGAGGATAAATATTCATCTCTAGGCTGCAGAAGCAGAGCCTTCAGGAACAATCTCTAGGAAACACTGGGGCCACAGATTTGGAACATACCTGATGGAACCTAATGGCAACCCCATGCAAACTGCATCTAAGGATCTCTACCACTTCTACCTGGGATTGTGTGGTATGTGGTGCTACTACTGACTCTGCACTTTCTGTGTACCTGAGTTCTGTCCCAGAAAGCTTAGGAATCACTTTGTGAAGCAGAATGAAGACTAACGAGGAAAAAAAAAAGGTCTTTTCAAAAATACAGTATGTTTCTAGTAGCAATGATGCTGCAGCTATGATAGTCTATGCATATAAATGATTGGAGCTGTACAGGGATAGTTAATATTTTTACTAGACAAAAAAATATATTTGGTAGTTGCCTTACGTGAGGCTTAAATAAGAGCATACACACCAGAAAATCCAGCTGTTACTTCACTTAAGTCATTTGTCTAGTAAAAGATACTACTTCTTCATACAAGTCTTGACTTAGTTTATGTTCTCTTATTTGCTGCTTCCAACTGTTGTAAATTAACAGAGTTCACATGTTAAGTGTGTGGTTACTTCTAATGCACTAAAGGATAGGCTGTTGACTTCGCCCTTTATTTCACTTTTGCATACTTTGTTTTTTACTGTACCTTTTGCTTTCTTAATACTTTTAATACTTGAATACTTCTAACACTTGAATACTTCAAGCTTTTTCCTTTGCTAACAAAGTAAGCTACTGTCAGTGGTAACATGTTAATTCAAGGATATGTTTTAACAGGATTCCCAGGCCCTAATAACCATTACTTCCCGCATTCATAATAAAAGCAGTGTGAGATGGCCATGCTCTCACATATCAAACAAAACTTTGGGACAGCCCAGTTAAATGATTTGCCAACATACAATTTGATATAGCGCTAGCAATTTTCTAAGTCTTTCTCAATTATCCACATAACTGTTCAGGACGTCTCAGGTTAGATGCTCACCAGCACCACTAAAGTGCTTGATTTAAATCACTTGTTCCATGTTTTGAGGGATCTTTGATATCTTAAAATAAGAGGTTGAGCGATATAAAGTGTTTTTTTAAACAGTTTGCCAAACCTTAATGTTTCTTTACAACAACATATGGTATAGTCATTATTTAAAGGCAGGTTCCCAGTAGTTCACATCTTTCATTATAGGGATTGAAACTGGGGACCCATCTGCTCATATCTATTAAATTCTCCATGCAATTTCAAACATTTGGTGAACTGATGACACTTTCAAATATAGTAGGATTTTTATAACATAGGTGAATAGCAAGAACATGGTTTCACTTTAGCCAAAATCTTCTTAAATTGTCATCAAAGAAAACAAAAAAGGGAATAAACAGCTGCAGTACTGAATCACGTTAAGCACAATGACAGGGCTGTGTAATACAGGCTCCATGTTATAAAGCTTTCTTTTTTTCCTTTAAACTAAGGAATGTACAAGTGGTAATCACACTAGCTAAACAGAAAAGCACTTTACAGCACACCCCAAAATGTGGGGGTGATCTCCTTTATTGGGGCAACTAAAAATATAAAGAAGTATCCTTTGAGAAATTTTATTTTAATTTGTTTTATCAGAGCTTGTGAGCAGTAAAAAAGAATATCAAAGGGTTGCCCTGTGTGGTGCCTCTTGGTAAAATAATCAGCTTTGAAGTTATTCTTTGGATAACACAAGACACTGGGTTAAGTAAGGGGCACCTCCTTAGGATTTACTCCCATTTGACACAGCACTGCCAAACATATGTAAATTTTATACCAAATTAAATGTGAAAACACTTATTATATTAAACAACCCTATAAACACTATGATTGTTCCCTAAATAACCTCACAGATGAGAAAAAGACAGAGGAAAACAAAGGAGAGGAAAATCGAGAAAAATCTAGGGGGAAAAACATACAAAATTAAAGAAAAACTGCACCATTGATCCATCGATATTATTACATCGGCCACTCCCCAGCTGGAATAATATATGACAGTTCAACAAGTCATCCGCTATGGTAACTTAGGCAACAAAGGATCTGTACCTACATACAAAATAAAGGAAATCAGATTTGTTCTTAATCTGGTAGTCATCATATTTTGACAGTTAATTATGTTCATTTAAAGAAACATATCCCAATTCAAGATAACTAAAATGCTTGCTATGATTGAAAATCTTTTCATCTTTTACCTTATATGTTTTTTTCCTCTTAATTTACTGTTGTGGTTTGGACTGAGCTGGTCATACTACTGACTGAAAAGAAAATTGGTCCTGTTTTACCTCACCCCAGGACACTCACTGATTTTATTGTGTAACAGGAGGAAAAACTAAAAATAGAGGGGGAAAGAGAAAGAAACAGAAACAGACAGAAAAAAAAGATCAACTGTAAAATGAGAAAAAATACAGAGCTCCTCACAGCAGCAGTATCTTGAGTTCAGGATTACAAACATACGTGCAACCTCAGACTTTTCTACAGAATTCTTAAACTGAATGTATTCTACCTTGCACCATAGCTTTCCATAGCAACTTGCAATAAAAACTTGCATATACTGGAATGGCATCTTGATAAAAGGTAAGGTCTTGCCTAAAATTGCTTATGCAAATAAGATATATTGTATGCTTGAAGTAGAAAAATTACTTTAAAATTCCAAAAATCCAAACCCTCTGTGTATGGACATTCTCATTCTAGAATAAAACCATTTAAGAGTGACAGTAGCAAGAAAATCCATGGAAATTTTTTAAATACAGTTAATAGTTTTTCTCCTCTATGTATGAACCTTCTGAAAAACAGATCACAACTCCTCCTACACTGTTCAGGGAGTTAAAAGAACACCACATGTTTTTGTTCAATGTTCATCTGAAGGTGCAAAACATTTGCAAAATGTATGCCTTTTCAATGCTGGTCATTATAGTTTCCTCCTGGTGCTTCCATACAACCTCATTATTGGAATTGATTGACCTATATTTATTACCAGTTGACTCTACTTTATTACCACCATATACTTACTGGCCAATCATATTAAATTAATGGGAAAACCCTGTCTCTTGATAGCAAATACCAGAGGAAAAAATATATTGAAAATGATTGTTTACATTTCTGATAATATTTTGCCACTGGAATATGGTGTACTACTTCAAATACACTGTGGATTTCCAGTAATCTCAGACAAAACAGCTTGACATTCCTCAAACTAATTTGGTGATTTTTAAATTATATGTAGGAATGATACCATGCCAAAATAAAGGCAATAAAGTCAATAAAGAAAAAAATCTAGGCATCAAATAGTATTCGTAGGATCTATGAAAACCTCATCAAAGTGAACTCGATTTGTATCAATCAAAGGCATTTTTTGTGATGTCCAAGTGAAACTGAGTTAATGTGCTTGGAAATCTATGTCTCAACAAAACTAAATAACTCAATGTGGGTCTGTAAAAGTTAGACTAACAATTGCCAAAGCAGCCTTCAAATCAAGTACTCAAAGTGGCATTTCAGAGCTTAAAATACCTAACAGGATGATCAGAGGAGTTTTGTAAAAGGCGAAGAATTTCAGATTTGAACACAAGCTCTCAGCTCTAAATGTTGTCACTAGACACCAAAGAAAAAAACTACTGATACATAAAAATATACAGCAGTAAGTATCACCAGTAATCTACTGCAATAACTTTTCATTCATTTTGATAGTGGAGCAGATCACTGAAGAACCATTTTGTACAATAAAGATCATACCACAGCAGTAAAAATTTTAGGATACTTTCAGTCCTCAGCCACAAACCATTCCTTCATCTTTTGATAACATTCTGCTTGTTGAGTGAAGATTTTAATGAAAACAGTATTTCAGAACTTCCTTCCTTTGTGAGTATATGTCCTCACCTTAACCTTATTTTAACATTGTTTTTTGTGTGGGCGTTTATTGTATTGTAGAGTATGGCAAATCTGATAAGAGAAAAGCAAAGACTGAGCCCAGTCTTATTGTATCAGAATGGCTGAAATAATTACATATCCTGGAAAACTTGGGAATTTCTGAGCCTAGTTTCAGACATAGAATGGATACACAGTTTTTGATTACAGAAAATTCTTTTGCAGCCAAACACAAAGCTGAACGTCAGTTGCATTCTCTGATGAACAATCAACATGGCCCATTTCCTGGGCTTTGGGAGAAAAACGGTTTCTGGCACAAGCCAGTGAACTGAGAATAATAGGAATGATATGCTTGATGACAGCAGCAACACAGAATATAAAAAATACCCCAGAAGCCTGCACTTTCAAATCAAACTATGAATGTCATAGGGACATCACACAGGATGTTTAATACCAAAAGATTTGCTTCTTTCAGTACCCGGTAACTACAGCTGTAACTGTAAAAACCACCCATTACCTGGATAGTTAATTCTCCTCAGACATTGTAATCTGTTTCTAAAAAGATCACAACAGTTATTAAAAGACTACCTGGATTCCTATACATACCTAGAGGAAAACGAAAGAAAACTGAACAGCTTGGTGTAAGCAGAGCTCCTGGCAGCACACACCACAGAAATTGTTCACCATAGAAAAATAATTCAAACTCACAATAGATGCATTTTTCTGTAGGGACTTACAGCTCTTCTACAGTTCCTACAATGACCAGTCATACTGATATATATTTTCTTTAACCCTTACATTTAATAAAATAGTTCTAGCATCAATAGATTACAGTTTGAAGGAGATTCCCTTTACAGGCAATCCTTTTCAAAATTATTCATAATATATTTTCCTGTGCTTCTGCTAACTGTCAAAAATTGGCTTCATATCAGATGGAATATTGGTCTAATCTAATACAGCATTTCCTGTTTGGATATTTAATTAATTCCAGTATTTTCTCCAGGGCTTGAGTTTTCAAGCATGAAACAACCTCCAGTGAAGGCTGTTTCAGTGCTCATTTCCTGAATCTGATCTTGACTTCTGAGAGTATTAACCATTTAGTTCAGTGAGCTGCTGTTCATAAAGTGGCCAAGATGTCTGTCTTCACAACTAGTTACTTCACAATTCTGACAATAAAATGTAATTGCAATCATTTGAAAGCTTGTTCCATAAGAGCAAGGACTCCAAATTTCCAAACCATTAATAACTGAAATTTCTAATAAATATTTCTGAATGTAAAAATGAATACTCCATATCTATAAATGAGGGGGAGAAGAGACTTGGACAACAAACAATAAATTTAAGCTCCTTTGTAAACAGCAAGGCTTCTTAGGACTCAGCTCATTAATTTTCCCTGGGAGATATGCAATTGACATTCAGTGAGAGTTAAACACTTGACTCCCTTAGGTTCTTTAAAATCCCAGATGAAGTGATATTTAACTAATTCCCACACTAATAGAAATTAGTGATTTGGCACAATGATGCAATGTAATTGTTGGTCACTATAATAGATTCAGCCCCCAGCACAGCATTTAATGACGTCACTATAGGAGCTCACATGTCCTGTCCCACTGGGCTAAGAGCAGCCGAGTTTACTGGCCTGAAAGCTCAGCCACCTGGAGTGTGATACAAGGGAAGTGGTTGCGCTGGAGGATGTCTCTCATTACCTACAGTAAGGTTGTGTGTGGGCACTCAGCTTTCCACAAGCACTTTTTGCTTTTCAGAAGCATGCATATTCCTCATATTAGAAGTAATATACATTTTGGGTGTATGTTCTCACACGTTCTATAAAATCAGTGAAATTAGGTCCCTCTCTGGCATGTATGAAATAAAATTATATATCTCTGGGGAGACTGACTATTGAATAGCAAGAGTTTTTCCTCCCCTTTCCTAGTTTGTTTTCCCCTCTTTCATTCTTAGCGTCCTCGCTTTGCTGCCAGAAATTTCTAAACTGGTGAGCTCACTCTCCCCCCTCCTCCTTCCTTTCTTCCCTTCTCTGCCTCCCTCTGCCCGCCGGTGGGTTTCAATGGGCTCCTGCAGTTACTCAGGCGGACAGCATTCCGTTGCCGGGCAACTCCCTGAAAAGAAGCACATGCTGCTGCTGCACAGACAGAGCCTGCCCGTCTGCTCCAGTGATGCTGTGGCCTAATTTCTACCTCTCTTGTGTTAGATACAAAAGGGAACATCTCCAGAGTAGAGGATGAGGGAGTACTGAATTCTCTGCACTTTTTTTGTTGTTGTTGTTTGCTTTCCCCCACACACACTCTCCCGATCCAGTGCCGTCCCCTTCCATCTCAGGGCCCCCAGAAGTCATGCATGTCTAATCTCCATGCCTGCGTTTGGGACTGTTCACTGGGCTTTGCAGAATACTGACAATTTTCTGTTAGCTTTTGGCTGAGTTAATAGTACTTATGGAGATCTGTTAAGCTTTCCTGTAGCTCTCCCATAAGGGCAGTTTCGCATGTAAATTCTCGAGGCCATTCGTCTTTTCCCACCTGACTCTTCATTGCCTGGGCGAGTTGTTGGTTTGGGTTTTTTAAAAGCCTCTTTAGGAATGCAGGCATAGCCTGTCTTGTTTTCCCTCCTTTCACTCTGCTTTCCTGAGAACAAAGAACAGCAAACTAAGAAATTCCTTTGGTTTTTCCCCAGCCTGAAGAAAGATCACTGCTTTATCCATGGATTTAGTTTTGGACTGCCTAATCTTCTCAAAAGGCAGGCCCATACAGATTCAGATTTTGTGGTTTGAACTTAGCTCTGCAATCACAATTGTTCACTGTCTTTTACAGACAGTATTATTAGGTAAAAACCAGCCAGAATAAGAAGTGAGTTTCCTTCTGTTTATTGCTAGCTTTCTTCAATTTATTGTTAGCATGTTTTTTAACATGAAGGTTGCTAATGTTAGTTGCCTTTTGTCAGTTCTGGTACCAGCTCAGCAGCTCACTCAACCTGCAAGCACACATGAACCTCAGAGAGAAGCTGCACTGTATTCAGCCTGACAGTCTAATATTGCTCTGTGCGCTGGGTATTCCACCAATCCTCCCCTCACTTCTGGACCAAGTCTGAAGTCCCAGTCCTAATTTACGAATCCCTAATTTCGTTAGTGAGCACCTACTTTAAGGGCAGTCAAGAATCTTCATCCATTGATCTCAAGAGTCAGCACCATACTACAAATTTCTGCCAGCATAGCTATGTCAACACAAACTGTGAAAACATTGCAACCTCCAACTGACACTGGCACACCAGTAAACGCCTGGTTCAGCCTTTTTTATGCCATCAGGGCAGCACAGTTGTCAGCTTAGTTCTTCCCTTCAGAAATGTACTGTAATTAAAAAGGAAAAACCACAGTGGCATGGAAAAACACGGATGCCCTGTATGATTTATGGCAGATGCCCTGTAACAGTCCAAATGTTCCAATTCTTCCCAATGGCACAGTACTTATGAGGTTGCAGCCACTTTTCATTCCAGTGTACTTTATGTGTACAGTGGTGTGTATCACAGAATCATAGAATGGTTAGAGTTGGAAGGGACCTTAAAGATCACCAAGTTCCAACCCTGCTGCCATGGGCAGGGACACCTCCCACTAGAGCAGGTTGCTCAAAGCCCCATCCAGCCTGGCCTTAAGCACATCCAGTGATGGGGCATCCACAGATTCTCTGGGAAACCTGTTCCAGTGCCTCACCACCCTCACAGAAAAGAATTTCCTTCTAGTATCTAATCTAAATCTCCTCTCTATCAATTTAAAGCCACAACCCCTTGTCCTATTGGGGACCTACAGTCCCTGACAGAGTCCCTCTCCAGCTCTCCTGTAGGCTCCCTTCAGCTACTGGAAGGATGCTATAAGGTCTCCCCAAAGCCTTCTCTTCTCCAGGCTGAACAACCCCATCTCTCTCAGCCTGTCTTCTTAGGGGAAGGATGGATAAGATTCTGCTTGTGTTTTCCATATCTTTTGCTTATCTCCTCCACAAAGGATCAGAACTGTTCAACTGTGCAGTAGCCATAGTTCTGCAACACTAAATGCAAACAAGAGTGTCAAAGTCTCATCCTTTTGGAGCAAGAGGATATTTCAGTCCCTGAGAGTTTCACATGCTAGGTAATCACATTATTTACAAAATGTTTTGAGACCTTCTGGAAAGAGAGGTGCTATACACAGTCAGAACAATAGTCAGTACTTGGATGAGTCACACATACGCAACTTTCAGTATTATACAACTCCTCAAACATCCTTCCTCCCCAAACACACTCTGTATAAGATGAAACATGTGGGACTTTTCTCCTTCAAAAAGACAACTTAATAGCACTTAAGAAACAACAAAATGTCTGAACTTTACATTAAAAAATCACATTCCCATCTGAAGTCAATCTAAAGGGGAAAATAAGGCAACAGAAGTGTTTATGGCCATGGCAAGGCTATTGAAAAAAAAAAAGTAGGTGATCCCTTGCCAAACAGGTAAAGAACTGAAGAATAACAACACAAGCCAATTCACCTTAAGGATACCAATTTCCTACTGACTGTCCAGAGGCAGTCTCTATGTTTCCCTATGTATTTTCAGATCTTGCATCAGTTCAAGATGATACTACACTTTGGCCCACAGCCAGAAAGTAGCAAGTGAAATAAATAACGTTCCAGTACTTGCACTGTGAACACACAGCTGGCTTCAAAGGGAAATGGACTAATCCTACTTCATTTCCCTTCTTCAGTATATGTTTAAAGAGCTTTGGTGCGCTGAAGGAAATCGACCAGAATTCATTAGTTCCCTTCTGATTCAGCTCATTGCTGCTGGAAAGGGAAACACGTCGGGATTGCAGGATCCTACTTAATTTCCTCTTGAAGCAGACTTTAAGCCAATTCTGCTCTCAGTTGTACACACAGAGATTTTCACTAATGATGCATATATTTAAATGCAATACCTTTCCAAGCTGGCTAAAACATATAAAGACTATGAAGGGAAGAAAAAATGCTAAAAAAGTACTTTTTAAAAAAAGATAATCTATTTGACTTTATACTTTTGCCTGAGAGAATTCCTGAGAAATAAACTCATAAAATCAGAGAGGAACTTTTAGAAAGAGACACAGGAGAAAAGAGAGGGGGAAAACCCAACTGAGACTAGGAAAAGATCATAATAAAAGAGAATAATTTTATAAATCCATTATACACATTTCTTTGCTATTCAATGGAAAATTACAGCAAAGTAAAACACTGATTCTAATAGCTAAAGCAAATCCTAGAGATCATTTTGATCTTGTTTGGAGGTGGTTTTGGAAATAGAGACATGAAGCTTAATCGCTTGCTTTGGAGAGAAAGTTTTTCTCCCCGTTCGTAATCAGATCTCTCCATCTCTCTCTTCAGCGCTCACGTCATATCTTTATGAGCCTCCTCAAGGTTACTGGAAGCGATAGGATTTCATATTATTCCAAACTATATCCTGTTCAGTCTAAGGCTGCTGCTTTTGAGATCATAAACCAGAATCAACACTCTTCCAAAGCAAACCTACAATTAACCACCTAAGCACAAAGTGGCTTGTGACAAAGAAAGCAGAACAGGAGGAAGTTCATGATGGGACCACAGCTTCACTTGAATCAAACAAGAACATGTGAAAATAACTTTTTGTAACTGTAGTGAAGACAAGAAGCATTATTGCTGTAATGAACTGCCTCTTAAACTTGAACTGTGGAACCTTAAATGGTGAACCGCCTTATGAATTTGGTTTCTCTCCCAATAACAAACTCATGAGCATTAAGCAGTATATTGCACAGAAAACACATGCTGGAGCTGGGATCAACCAAAAAGCTTTTAAAATAGCAACATTGCGTCTGAGAAGAGGCCGGCAATTCCAAAATCCTTAAGTTTTAGAAGGTTTTATTGTCTGAAGTTGTAGAGGTGTCTGAGGAGCCCTACGCAACAATTTGACTCCTTACCAGTCAGGTGAAGAAATATAGTACAGACACAATTTATATCCTGCACTAATAGCTTCTCAGCACAGGAAAAAGAAGGACAATTAGAGATCAAGTAATGGCTCAGTGATTCTGTAGAACACTGTACCACCTACAGAGTGAATTAAAACGAGATTATTTTCCTTTGCTATTCTATATCAGCCTCAGTTTACAGCCTTAACTTTTATCCCTAGGCCACAACTTAAACTGTTATTCAACCTACTTTAGAAACAAATACATGCCATTTATAACTTATAAAGGCTGAGAATTTCATATAGACGCACCGGGACAGATACAGCAATAACACAGATAGTCTGTTCTCTTTGCACGCTCAACTTATTTTCTCACTCCAAAGACAAAGGTTGAATGTCCCATCCCTCTTTAGTTGTAGTGAATGGCTATTGTACAGGAAGAAATCAGTCACCACTTGTAGATAACATCACATACAAATAAATACATGAAACAAAGGCATTTCACAGCTCAAACATTCAAAGTTAAAACTAATTTATTAGGCTTTTTCTCATTTTGTTATTTAATGTACTTCAAAGTACAAGACAATTGATACAACGGCAATTCTAGCTCAAATAACTCAGCAAGTATAACTAACTAATTTTTTTTAATCCTTTCTTGGTTGTTGCATTTATGTCTCTGATTTTATTAGTGTTTGCTATATTGATTACACAAAAGGCTTTTATTTTTTATTCCTTTTCCAAAATTCGCATTCTCCTTCTTTCTCCTTCCTCAGTTTTGCTGTCTCTCATAAAGAATCATTTCCTTTTTTTCATGCTGTACATACATATGAGCTAAATTTCCTTGATGTCACCTCAGAATTCAAATTTCCCTCCAATATGAGATCAATTTTTCTAGATAGAGATAAAACTATATTCTAAATAGATCCCAGCCCTTAACAGAGATAAGAATTTGTCAGAATGTCAGATAATGTCAGAAACATTTCAGCTCGCAAAACATACTCCAGCAAAACCTTCCCTTGATTCTTAATGTAAAGAGCCATAGGTTGTTCTTCTGAAAATACAAATGTAGTTCAATAACCTAACCAACCATGGAGATAGAGTTACTATTTACAAATGGGAGTTAGTGTATGCAAGGAGAATTGGGCTCTTGAAGACATAACAGGAAAAGAAAACATCCTTTGATTTACATCAGAGATGTCTCTTAGACTTCAAATGGGAGGCAGCGAAATACTGAAGGAGTGAGATAAATACTGTGGCGAGAGGTAGCACATAGTGACAAAGGAACACCGGCCCCTACTGCTGTTCTTTGACAGGTACCAAATGACCGTGTTTGTCTGAAAGCAAGAGTTAATACACTGTGAAGACCAACGCAGGGCCCGACGCAGGCTGCCCAGTGGAGGAACGAAAGGAAAAGGAAAGCGATCAGGGAGCCAGGAAATATCGAGTCCTCCTGCTGTGCCCTGAACATAGCGCAAACACTTGTGCAGACCACCCCGGACAACAAAGGAAGTGCATGCTGTTTGAGCAACTCATCCTTCTACCTAAGCACAATTCGGAAAGGAGGGACAGGGATCGTGGATGCCACATAACCTTAGAGTGACCTTGGTAATAGGTACTCTGAAAATACGTGATGGTTACTTCAGACTACAGACACAGATATACCACCTGCATTCAACAACTGTACCTCCTCATCCCAACACCTTTTTTAGACATCACAAACTAAGAAGAGTTAGATTTGGTACCTACAAACTTATTCTCACTAAGAAGTTTAACCTATGACTCGTCAATATTATCTTATCTCATTGATTCTTCAAATATGAAATATCACAAACCACTAGCAATTCAACATTCCCTCTAAACAATACAGTCTCCTAAGCATAAGGTTGAGAATTTTGACGTTACATCAAAACCCCATGTATTTCTCAATTCATTGAAAAAACTGCTTGCTCTAGTAATTGTGCTCAAATGAAGAAAACCAGAGGGTGTCTTTCAGCAGAAAGCCCAGTAGCTAAACTCTAAGTGCAAAAAGGACGCATTAAAATCCTCCTTTTCTGTTCAACCTTGGATTAAGCAGCTGTCTATTTACCAGGGATTTAGGAAGAGTACAAATAGAGCCCAGCCTATTATTATGCATTAAAAAGTAAGCTTTCTGTATGAGAATGCCCTCACTTGCTTCACTGTACCAGTTCAAAATATGTGATGTGTAGCTACTGCAAAATGTAGAGAGATCAATCCACTACAACTATTAGAAAATGTTGTGTTTAACACTAACCGGTCCAGCTGGCTTCTTTGCTTTCTCAACAGCCTTTGTAGCTTCCTTGAGTTGTTTTCTAAGGTCTTCCTTTGGCTTGTCGTGTTTACAGCACTAGGAGAGGAAGAAACAAAGCAATTGTAAAGCCTGTTAAGAACTAGTTCACGTGCTATTAGAGGTGACCTTCCCGCTTCCAGTTCTATTTGTTCTCCCTTGTCTCCAAAGTGGGTCAAATCTTTCAATTTAAAATCTGAGCATTCTTCAACTCAGGTCTCTGAAAAAAGCATTCAAAGCTAAGTCCTGAGATGTCCTGACCTTCTGAAAAGCTTAGAGCCACATTCTAAGAAAGTGACAAAGGATCACCCCATAGCAGGTTGAAATCTACCAATATATTAGAATATAACACAACTCTAAGCAGCCTTCATGCTGGATAAAGAAACTGTTAGTCATAGCACTGGGGTATGCATAGTGCTACTCTCCAAATGCAGAAAGATGCACATCTCAGAATGATTCACACTAGAGACAAACATGCCTTTGCAAACAGCTTTACCATACAAGCTACTGCCCACTGGCTCTTTCTTAATTGTTCATCGCGCTACACACTTCAGTGGAAAATTGCTAACCCTTATCTATGCTGTCTGTTCAGAGAAGCATTTCCCACTGTGTTTCATGTATGGTCAGCCAGGTTAGATTAAATAAACAGCAGAGTTTTGCTCACCTGGATGACTTTTGGACAGGGCTGCATTTCTAGAGGTAGTTCATTGTAAGGGTGTGGCTTTACCCTCGGATTTACACCTTAATTTGCTGTAAATGCAGGTTACCACACAAGCTAACCTTTAAGACATTACTGTGGGCAGCCAGTTTCTGCTAGCTCAGTGGGAGAAAAGACTATTGTCCTGGCTTGCTGTTAGATATTGATTAGGGAAATTTTACAGATCCTCAGGTTCTTCACCCAAAGGATCCCTGTAGCTTGATCCATCAAGTGATAAAACCTGGGATCCAGCTCTTGAACTTAATACTCAGCTTTGCTAACTCCTCCTCCTGAGGTTTTGGTTTTGTCTTAGCGTCTGTCTTAAATTGACAAAAAAAAAGAAAAGGGCACCTTAGTCTTTATTAGCTGTATAACTGCAACAAAGGCAAAACCACTGCAAACCTGGATAACTGATACAGCAAATTGAAAGATGTACATTTTAAGTCTGTTTCACAAGGTGTGATTTAGTACCTTTCATGTATTATTTTCCATTAGACAGGTTCAAATCTACAGATCACGGAATCTGGAATGTAACGACAAAAATACAAACAACTAACTTGTTTGTATTTGTCTGTTGCCAGACTTTGACAGTCACATAGCTAAATTATGCAGCAGCCAAGCAAAATTAACAGGAATGATCTCAACAATCAAAAAGGAAAAGAAAAAAGAAAAAAAAAAAAAGGAGTAATCTATCAAGGTCTGAGAAACAGAATCTACAGCAAAAAAAATCCCAACCCTGCTGTCAGGTAATGTATTTAGTCATTTTGAATGAAGGACAGCTAAAACAAAAAAAAACGTGTTTGATGTAGATTTGCATTTTCATTTGTAAAAAAGAGATGTGATGTGGCAGGTTAATCACCCTGCTTATCTGTTTCTCTCGTAAACATACACTTACCAGTTTATGTCTTATAAAAAGCAACAAAATGTGGAGGGGAAACTCCCACTGTAGGGTAAAAAACTAAACTAGCAGTTCTGCATGTACTCTCCACAATCTTGAACACCATAAAGTTTATAAATGCCTACAGGTTTTGCTCAACAGACTAGAGGGGAGAGGAAGTACAGCAGTGGAAAGCAGTTTGCATAGTGTGCAAGTCATCCTGGTCTTCCCAGAATGCACTAGGTTGTAGGTAACACATAGCGTTTAACCACACTAGTTGCACAGAGTTCAACATTGGCATCACATTCTTCCTGCTCCCTCTAGAACGAACTAACAAAACACATTTCTAGAACTCAGGACTGCAGCACATAAAAACATGATGTGTGAGGTTCACAAAGTGAGGTGTTCAAAATGAAGGCCCAGATCTTACCAAGATCTGATAAACTGGGTACTGTATGTAATCCCGCTACCTAAAAATTAGAGGAACTTGATTTTCTAGGTATTTAGATGATCTGAAAATTTCATTTCAATTCTATAGAAACTAAGTAACTTCTACCCAAAATGCTACATTTATCAATCTGTTCTGGTCAAATTTAAGATTCATCCTATTTCACAGAATCACAGAGTGATATGGGGTTGGAAGGGACCTTCAGAGATCGTCTAGTCCACCCCCCCTGCCAGAGCAGGTCCACCCAGAGCAGGTTGCACAGGAACTTGTTTAGAAAGGTTTTCAGTGTCTCCAGAGATGGAGACTCCACCACCTCTCTGGGCAGCCTCTTCCAGGGCTCTGCCACCCTCAAAGTACTGAACTTCCTCCTCATGTTTAGATGGCACTTCTTATGTTCAAGTTTGTGCCCATTTCCTCTTGTCCTATCACTGGGCACCACTGAAAAAAGACTGGCCCCATCTTCTTGACACCCACCTTTTTCGACATTTCTTACTGACATGTGGGAGTTATCCATAAAGAACAAGCTGTACAGACTTTTAAATGATAAATGCATGGAGTTCTCCCCCCCCAGAATGAAAATGACCATCCTTCTTTCATCCAAAACTCAAGAAAAATGCCTATAAACTGAGAACTTATCTAAGCAAAGAAAAAACCTACCCAAATGAAATGTTAACAGCTAAAAGAAATTTAGAAGAAAGAGTACAAACTTTATAACATAATTTGGTGAATATCTTTGTCAAAATCTCCTATCAAATATAATTTTATTTTTCTTATGAAGGTGAAGGCTGAATTCAAATTGCCCCACCCCAGTGAGATGGAATTATCTCAGTTTACAGAAGGAGAGGTTTGATCCTAACAGCGCTTGCCTGAAGCTCTGCAGTGGAGAAAAGCTTGAGCTCTAATGACAGAGTGTGCAGAGTGACCCACACATTACCTTTTGGCTAAGTACTACTTTTAGCAGGCTTCAGTAGTTTATCATCACTATATGGTAATGATGACTTTTCTCAGACACAAAGAATTATGGTTTTTATCAATGGTTCATGCCAAATCCAAGTCCTTAAAAGAAATCAGCTCAAAGCAGGTGCACCGAGCTGTCAGACCTTGAAATTTGTTTTGAAACCAACCACCTGTTAGTGTAATTGTGTAGCTGTTTTTCCTGGCTTATGGGATTTTAGTTCAGCTGTTGTTCTCATGCTAACGCTTATTTCCTCTAGGAATCAGTCTGTCCATTTACACTAACCTACAAATTTCTATGTGACTATCTTCACAGTTTGATTCAATGTATACATGTAGAACGTTTGCTGGAGCACCCTTAATCAGTATCACACTTTATTTACAAAATAGCTCATGATTGCTGTAGGAAAATGTCTGAAAAATAGTACTTAACATCCTCTGTGTCACATTTAATCATTTAGATGACTCGTCTCTGTTTCTTGTTTGTTTCAGACAGCAACAAAGAACATTTACTCTTAATGGATGATCTCAAAGATCAGATTTACTGTTGGTGCCTGAGTCACATTCTACTGATAACAGAGCACTGTTCCCGCCGCTGAAATAAAGTCTGAGGCAGGATACCCATTAAACCCTTCTGTTTCTAAAGGTTTATAACTTCATCAGAAGATGACTCTGGCTTAGAGGTTAGCAAAGATTCCCTCAGTTCACAGGAAGACTTACTCGAAAAAAACCTGAAAGAAAAGATCTGCCTACGTGTGAGATAAAAGTGCAAAAATTATCGTCAGAAGGACAATGGCTTAAGATACTTTTTGTAAATGAGAACCGGCATGTAGGAAACAACAATGCACTGGCTCTTAAGGGGCCAGTCAGAACTGTGGATTCTTTATTCTCCAGATTGCTGTTTTCAGCACCCTTTGGACATATGCCACCCCAGAAAAAGAACTGGACACTTGGGTGAGAACAATAGTTGAGCTGTTAATGAAATGGCTCTTGCAACAGCCAGTCCCAACCATCCCGCAGCCCCACACTGCCCTCCAGGGAGAGCCGTCAACAACCTTATGACGTTACGTTTCCCTCAGTTTACCTCTTGACAGAAGATAATTCCTTGGGAGTAAACACATGAAGCGGGTACGAAAAATATAGCTGACATAAACATGAAAATATTCATAAGATAGTTCGTGACATAGAACCAGTAAAAGATAAATTATAAAGATTAAATACTCCACGTGTTCTTATTCATGCACAGATAACTGCTATCCAAATGCCTTTCAAGCATCATATAAAGGAAACAATAAACAATTTATGGGTAATAGTTCATAAATATATGCAGTAGTGCATGTCCAATGGGCATAGATATTTCATTGTGCAAGACATGATTACTAGGTTTATGCATGATATGAAATGTGGGTTGTTTGCAGCTATTTAAAATCATTTTGGGACACAATAAACTGTTGACAAGATATATCTTATTTAAATGTATCACCCAGCCCATCCCTGACTGTAGAGCATGTTGTCTTGTGTTTATCAGAAGGAACACTTTTAAAATGCACTGAGAAACTCAATTGTTATCATTGTCTTAACTTAAAAAGACTACACCTTTGTATAGAGTTCTGTTAAAAGAAATCCTGCTGCTTATCATAAGCACGTACTTCCCCAAAGTTCCTGTTTTTTAAGAAGTTTTATTAATTGCAAATGTTGTTTACTAGAGGAAAACCGTGATTGAAGCTCTAAAACAAAGAGAATAGTTGTAACTTTAATCCTTTCAATAAGCCTTTGTTTCCCATTGACTAAAAACTTCCTAAAGGAAGTAGAGCTGCGAAAATCCAGGAAGGAATTAGATTTGCCAAATTCTGTTCCTACTTGGATTTAGATGCAAAAGCTTTGTTACCCATTGTACAAATGTTTGAGTAGAAAAAAAGAATGATCAATTACAAAAATGCATTTTTGCCAAGTTGAAAATTATTAATAGAAGAGCTTTCCCTACAACAGAATGCACACTATGAACATACATAACTTAAAAAAATAAATAATGTCTTCATTTTTAGCTGCTGCTGCATATTTTCAGTGGCTTCTATTTTTTTCCTCTTTCTGTTATCTAAGGGGAACATGGATATTGGCCTGACAATCCTAAGAGAACCTAGATAAGTAAACAAATATGGAAAGGAAACAACAAATGCAACCTCTTACTTAATTTTGGATGCTGCAAATTATGAGAAATCTTCAAAATCACTTTCCATGACAACAAGTAATTGCAAA
Source organism: Nycticryphes semicollaris (assembly GCA_013400055.1). Lineage (NCBI taxonomy): Eukaryota > Metazoa > Chordata > Aves > Charadriiformes > Rostratulidae > Nycticryphes > Nycticryphes semicollaris. The sequence goes on from VXBJ01003633.1 coordinate 1,202,865, forward strand.
CGGGGAAGTGTACTATTGTGGCAATAAAGCTGAATTCCCTGAAGACCTTTCAGAGACACTAGCAATTTGTTTTGTATTTTTTTTCCACATATTCCTTTCAACTCTGTACCATTTCAAGCTCTCCAGGTTTTAACTAGCCAAACATGTAGTGACTAAGTAAATAGATTCTCAATTATTCAATAGGCCAGAGGTCCTTTTAATTTCTTACCCTAACATAACTTAAATGCAATTCCTATCTCTTTCTCACCAACATGGTGTATATTTTAACTCTTTATTTCTTGATCAATTTTACACAGGAAGATTAAAGAATATTTGAGCCACCACTTTTTTAAAGTACCATGTAAGGATGGATTATAGAAAGTGCCAACTACTTTTAATTTCTCACGGTTTCAGTGGAAGTGTTATTTAGCATATTGTTGGCATCCAGGTCTTCAGTAAAATCAGCATGATATTTTAACAACAGTATGTCAAAGGTTTGGCCCTAGCTGGACCACTGAGTTGGAAAGGCTACGCTGAGAGTTCCAGTAGCCAACGGCAGGTAACGAAATGTTGTGGTTAACATCACACCCAGCATCTGTGAACTGCTAGCTCAAACCATCCAGAAGAGAGACTAAGTGTGATCTCCAGCCTAAGCAGAAGCAAATGCTTCCTAATTCCTAATAACATGTATTTACAACTCTGGTGTGGAAACACCCATAATAACATTTGCAACATATGACCAAAGTTTGGAATAGCTTCAAGTTTAGGATATTACAGGTGCTAACACCTAAGTTTCAAAGACTTATTGGATATTATTACTCACAGTGACTTAAAACTTGCTCGATTTTTCCTGCACGTTAAATAGAGAAAGAGGAGAGGAGAAGAAGAAGGAGAGGGAGAGGAGAGGAAACATCCCAGATTTCTGCATTCCACTTTTGATCACAACGGTTGACAACCCCCACCCTCCCTTTAAGATGGAAAAGCCAATTTTAATTTAAACTACAAACTGTTGACCAGGCCTCAGCTTGGCTTTGCAATTCACTATATGCCTGAGGGATAAATTATTTAGCATTAGCACATGGTATGTCATGTCTTGTTACTTAAGTGGGATATGGCTTCCATCCAGCTGTACCCTCGGGGCGCCCCCGATTGGCTGAGGGTGATGTCATTTCCATTTGGTAATCCTCAGCAAAGGCCCAGGGGACAGTGCTGGCCGCCCAGCAGGTCCCCTGGCCCCTCCACCTCCCACCCGGGCCCTGCACCAGCTTTGCTCCTACTTATCACTCCAAGGTTCACTGCAGGTACTGCCCCAATTACATGATTCTCAATAACAGTGCAATGAAACAGAAGGGGCTGCAGATGAGCTACCTCATCTGCACGTGGTATTTTGCTTTCTTAAGAGAAGATTTGTAATAAATTTAGTGAGATGGATATGTAAAAATAAATTCTTGCTGCAGACTCAAATTAATTGGAGAATTTTGAGGGGTTTATTTTATCAAGTATGAAACAACTAGTCGGTAATTCTTCTTAAAATTGTATTGTAGAATTATGTTTAAAAAAGCTGTTTCTGCACTGCAACACAAAGGGATTCTGGACAAACTACCTGAGAGTATGAACTCTGGAAAATGCTTCTGAAAGTTTGGCAATAGAATAATTAGCTGCACTGCCCTTTAAATTGCCATATTTTGTTTTCAGTTAATACTTTCATTGTATTGAAAGGGTTCTCCCTGCAGAACCACCTTTAGGTTACTTGCCCCAGAGGAAACACTATGCTATTCACTTTCAGAAGGCTCCCAGCATAAAAATAAGGGTTACCAGGTTGTTGTGTTTTGATTGAATTTCACAGCAAAGTCAGTGAAATGCCAAGAATTACAGAGCACCCTGTCGTACAGATGGTACTGTCTCCTCTGTGGTGAGGCACTAGATTTGCATCTGTCTGTTAGTTAACGTTCAGCAGTGGTTCTGCTCGGTCTTGTGTTCTAAGTGACAGGTAACAGAAAAGACACAACTGACACGCTGTAAAAAATCCACGTGTTTTGTTACCGTTACATTAGCATTTTGGTACACTACACGATACCCTACTATTACAACTTTGTTTCTTGTGGTGAGGAGGTTCGAAAACTGACCGTGATTTGCCTTCTCTGTTACTGGATCATAATTCTTTGCAACAGTCTTTTGCATGAGAAGAAAGGATTTTGTGAAAGCTATGTGGTCTTATGGTGAAGTGCATAATTCTCTGAGACAGAGGCAGAAGGGGAACTTTGCAAGGGGATTCCCACGAGAAGAGATGCTGAGCCAATGCAGTACAAAGTGCTGTAAAACAAACAACTGTAGGACAGGAAATGAAGAACTCTAATCGATACCGCAAGAGGGATTAGTTAGTCAAATGTGAAAATTCAAAGCTGCAATCTAAATCAGGACAGCTAACTCCTTCTTCTCGTCCTGCACAAAATAAACAATCTATGACTGTAGGATTCAACAGCTGCTTGCAACTGTGATTTCTGTCATATGAAAGTTGGCACCTGCAGCAAGCCCCAGCCTTTATACTGTAGCATTGATTTAAGCACCCAGCTGCAGGGAAACACCTGGATTAGCATTGATGTTCATTCTCCCCAAATTACCAGCCCTACTTTGGGTTTTAGCTAACTAATAATAAACAGCAGGATTGGCAGGGGGACAGGAGACTAAACTGCTATCAGGATACAGAATCACAGAATCGTAGAATTGTTTAGGTTAGAAAGGACTTTTCAGATTGAGTCCAATCCTCAACCTAACACTGACAAAACCACCACTAAACCACTTCCCTCAGCACCATGCCTTTTAAATACCTCCAGGGATGATGATTGTCCCAATTCCCAGGGCAGCTTGTTTCAATGCTTGATAACCATTTCTGCAAAGAAATTCTTCCTAATAGCCATCCTAAACCTTCCCTCTTGCAACTTGAGGCCCTTTCCTCTTCCACCATTGCTTGCTACTTGGGAGATGGGACTGACACTCTTTCAGGTACTTGTAGAGAGCAGTAGGGTCTCTTCTCAGCCTCCTTTTTTCTTTTTTCTTTTTTGAGCCTAACAACCACAGCTCTCCTCCTAAGACTTGTGCTCTAGACCCCTCACCAGCTCCTTTCTCCAGAATCTCAATGTCATTCCTTTAGTGAGGTGCCCAAAACTGGACACAACACTTGAGGTGGGGCCTCACCAGTGCTGAGTACAGGGGGATGATCACTGCCCTATAAGGGGCAGTGCAAGGGCCACTGGCAAGCCAAGTTGGCCAAAGAGATAGAAAAGAAGTGCACTTTTGTCTGGCTACCAAGCCGAGCAGGCCAGTTAGCCACTTCGCAGTCCAACACGTTACCTCAGTCCGTAACGTGCCAGACTGCAAAGCTGGGACGGAACTTTGCCCTCAGCGTCAGGGCAAGGCAGCAGGGGCTGAGCCTCGCCAGGCTGCTGGCGAAAATGACCATTTCAGCCGCCGTACGCCCCCTGAGGCGAGGAGAGGACGGCCAACGGCACCCCCGCCTGCAGCAGGGCGGGAAGAGACACCTCCCTCAGCCCGGGGAGGCGAGGCAGCTGTAGCTGAGGTGGCGGCCCAACTCTCGCGATAGGCCGGGCGGCGCAGCGCTCTCGCGAGAGGCGGGTGGACGGAAGCGGCGTGGACGTGCGGTGCCGGGTGGTGAGGGGCTGTAGCAGGATGCCGAGCGCCGCCGGCCGCGGGCAGGGCCAGGACCGCCGCCCGGACAGCGAAGAGTCGTCGTCGGCTGATGTGGGTCTCCGCAGGGAGGGAGGGGATGGGTGGGTGAGCGGGCGGGCGCGGCGTCGAGGTTCCCCGTCCCGTGAAGGGGCAGGGTCCGGGTCCGGCCTAGCGCGGGGTTGCAGCCGCCCGAGGGGCCTGAGGCGCCGAGGAGGCAGGCGGCAGCGGGACCTGCAGGGGAGGGAAGCCGGGGCGGAGCGGGGGTCTTGGCCGGGCCTGAGGGCAGATATGGTTATTGCTGTTGCCCTGCCAGCCTACCTTCCCCCCTTCGCCGGGCTCGGTCAGTCCGTGATTCGCTGAAGAAAGATCTCGGCCCCTCTCCGATCACACAGCGTCTGAGAGCCCCGCTATAGTGCCATCTTCGCGTGTGCGGGCGGAGGAGGCCCTGACTGAGCAAGGAGAAACGCCACAACCCTGTCCCCTGTACCCGTTGCAGTACCCTAGAGAAACATCTGGGCAGCTGCTCCATGGGAGGCCACTTCTGCAGGGGCACCGGTGGCTCCTGCTGGCCTGGCAGCTGTTTCTGTCTTGTGCTTTAAGGTCATGAATCAAGGCTGAAAAACTGTAGGCCAGTATTTCTTCAAGAAACAAATGAACTAAGTAAGCATTAATACTGACCAGCAATTCATTTTGTTATAAAACAATTTTGCTGGCTGTTGAAAGGCCAAAAATTCATCAACAGTAAGGGATTCTGAGTATAGGTGGCTTCTGTAAAATTTTACGTAGGCCACGATTCATCAAAAGAGAAACAAAGACAACCCCCGTCCCTCAAATAAAGCATGTAGAATTAATTTAGGTTCATATATTGAATAAAGTAATCCAAATTTGGAAATTAATTGGCTTAGTTGGGAAACCAGAATTGTGATTTTTTTTTTGATGAAAAGGCCGCATCCTCTCTGTGTCTTACCTAACAGATTGTGTCAGATTGTGTTTGTGATAAATCAAGCAATCTGCTGGATTTCTGTTCCTGAATATGGGAAGGAAATACTTAGCAATGGATCTATTTCTGTAAGACTCAATTTATTTTTTTCAGGAGTAGGCTCTTTATAGAGGTATTCACAGGACGGATGTGGACCTGTTGGAACGAGTCCAGCGGAGGGCCACAAAGATGGTCAGAGGAATGGAGCACCTCTCCTATGAAGACAGGCTGAGAGAGCTGGGGTTCAGCCTGGAGAAGAGAAGGCTTCAGGGAGACCTTATAGCAGCCTTCCAGTAGCTGAAGGGAGCTACAGGAGAGCTGGAGAGGGACTCTTTGTCAGGAAGTGCAGTGACAGGACAAGGGATAACGGCTTTAAATTGAAAGAGGGGTGTTTTAGATTAGATACTAGAAGGAAATTCTTTCCTGTGAGGGTGGTGAGGCACTGGAACAGGTTTCCCAGAGAAGCCGTGGATGCCCCATCCCTGGGACAGTTTAAGGCCAGGCTGGATGGGGCTTTGAGCAACCTGGACTGGTGGGAGGTGTCCCTGCCCATGGCAGGGGGTTGGAACCTGGTGCTCTGTAAGGTCCCTTCCAACTCTAACCATTCTATGATTCTATGCCACACTACTGTGTAGCAAATACATATCCAAATATGTGTTTGCTGTTGTTGGGGGTTTTTTTTTTCTTACAAGGCACAATTATCTTCTCTCACTTGTGTATCTCTAAGAGTCTGAAACACTTTCTTGGCTTTAATATTACAGCTAATTGTTTTATATTAGTTCAGTTAATTCTGTAATGATTTTATTATTCTTTTTATGTATGCTTCATTGACATGTGTTTCTCACCTCCATTTTAGGATTATGCTAAGGAAAGATATGGAGTGTCATCAATGATACAATCCCAAGAGAAACCAGGTCAGTTAAAAAATGAAAAAAAGTTCTTTAAAAATTTGGGGGGGGGAGGGAGAAGGAAAAAATAAGTTACATACTTGATATCTTCAGTACTTGTTTGAGAAATCATTTACCAAACTTTTTCATTCAAATCCTGCTGCCATTCTTTCCCTTTAGTTGAATACACTTGACGCTTGTGAGGCTGTATTTGGAGTGCTGTGTCCAGTTTTGGGCTCTCCAGTGCAAGGAAGACATTAACATTTTGGAGCCAGTCCATTGGAAAGCTACCAAATTGCTCAGGGGACCGAAGCCCAGGATCTCTGAGGAGAGACTGAGGGAGCTGGACTTGTTCAGCCTGGAGAAGAGGAAGCTGTGGGGTGATCTTATTACAGTTTAAAGCTTGAAGGTGTATGGTAATTGGACAGGAGGTCACGGGCACAAGTTGCAATACAGGAAGTTCCGAGTAGATAGAAGGGGAAAAAAAAACTCATGAGCGTGGTTGGTATTGGAGCCGAGTCCAAAGACATCATGGAATCTCAGTCTTTGCCCTTGCGTGGGCCACACCCTGCACGGCTTGTTAGTTTTTGTCTCTGTCCGTCACTGCAGGATTGACTTTATTTTGGATTAAATTATTACTATTTATAACATACTGAGTCCTGAAATGTCAATGTTTTTATTTGTTTGGAGTAAATTCTGGTATGGCTTTCTGCAACAGGTCTCTTTGGGTAGGATAGCTGTCTGCTTTTGCAGCCTTCATTACTCCTGCATATGGGCACAAAACCCATTAATGTATATTAATATTTATGGGTATTATCATTATTCACACCACTGCGGATTCAGGAAATCCTCATTTTCTATGGATAAGGAATTGGGATTCAGAAAGACTTGTCAGCTAGAGAACAATCTCCCAGGCCGACATCCCAGGAAATATTAATCTTACTCGGTGCATGAAACAGGAATGACAGAAGGTAATAGACTGGCTTCCTGTAACTTCTTCATAGTGAAATGTAAAAAAGGAACATCATCTGTGATAAGGTGATTTTTTTTCTCCTCTGAATGATTGTTTTGGTTGACCTCTCTTAAGAGAAATGCAGAAGGTAGTGAAAAGGAGGAGCCACAAAAGCAATCATAGGTTGAAACCAACTGAAGGGGAACATTATGTCAAGAATATAACGGGAAAAGAAAATCGCTAGAGACTGTATTAATAGTCATTATTGAATAAAATACATACTAACTGTCAAAGAAAGGGAACTGAAGTTTAAATCACATTGTAAGCTTACCCAACTGCTGGCTCCTGTGGTCTCCCTCTTCCTGATAATGGGTTTTCTGCTGGTTCGTTTCAACATGCTAGTAATAACAACTTGTTTAGCTGTTTTAGCAAAGTGAAAGAAGTTGGCTAGGGGCCTAATCAATGCTGGAAGGGGCAGGAATGTAGCCATCCATAGTTATGTGTAACCACATAACAGTCCATAAATTGGTATGCAGCCACAGAATCATAGAATTGTTTAGGTTGGAATGGACGATTCAGATCATCAAGTCCAACCATCAACCTAGCACTGCTGACTCTGCCATTAAACCATGTCCCTCAGCACTACATCTACATTTCTTTTAAATACTCCAAGAGTGGTGACTCAACCGCTTCCCTGGGCAGCCTGTTCCAGTGCTTGACAACCCTTTTAGTGAAGAAATTTTTCCTAATAGCCAACCTAAACCTTCCCAGCCACAACCTGAGGCCGTTTCCTCTCGTCCTATCACTTGTTATGTGGGTGAAGAGACCAAACCCCACTTGTCTACAGCCTGTTTTCAGGTAGTTGTAGAGAGCAATAAGGTCTCTCCTCTGCCTCCTGTTTTTGAGCCTAAAGAACCCCAGCTCCCTCAGCTGCTCCTCATAAGGCTTGTGCTCCAGACCCCTCACTAGCTTTTTTGCCCTTCTCTGGACAGCACCTCAATGTCTTTCTTTTACTGAAGGGCCCAAAACTGAACACAGTACTTGAGGTGTGGCCTCATCAGCACTGAGTACAGGGATGATGGGTGCCCTAGTCCTGCTGCCCACACTATTTCTGATACAGGCCAGGAGGAGGAGCAGTCGCAACCTAAAAGCTATAATATTAAGAAAAATGTAAATTCTCCAAGTTAGCATGTGACTAGTTAAACCTGCACTGCTCACTATAGGCACTGTTGGATCTTGTCTTCCTGCGCACTCCTGTGGTGGCATTTGGCTCACCAGAGGTTCTGCACACTCTTTCCTCTGCCAGTTTCACACCACATAGCAAACAAACGTGTGGGAGACCCAAGTTGGCAGATTGAGATGGTGGATCAAATCCTACCCTCATGCAGACAGTCTACCCTGCCAACTGTCTGGTATTCAAAAGAAACACTCAAAAACGCTGTGGAGGAAAAAAATATGTTACGAAGCAAAATGACGAAAGCCCTGAGAAATGCTATGAAAAGGCTGAGTGCTGTTTTTAGATCTGTTGTCCCCTTGACCCTCAATCCTTGTTTAAAAAAAAAAAAAGAGTCTCAGCCAGTACACGGACAGGATTGAGTAGGTTTTCCATTGGGCTTAAAATACAACCTGCAATGCTCCTGCTGTGCTTTTTTCTAGAAGAAGGTTATCCAGAACGCCAAAATTAGGTAATACTAAAAAAGCCAGATGCCTATCATGAAAAAATTCAAGATCATCCTAGTCCCTTCCTTGAGACTAATGCCCTTTTATTTAAAGATGGAGTAGTTTCTGCCAGGGAGCAGAACATCAGTTACATCAGTAACATCTGCTTTTCCGCAAAGTATTCTGTTTGCATGGAGTGTTGTGGACCAACTGCTGCTTGGGGCAGGGGGTGGCAGGAGAGGACAAATGCGGGTTGTTCCCACCTGCCTGTGGTGTATTAATTTTGTTTATTTCTGCAGTCAGTGTTGGGTACATGCCATTTCTAAGTCTGAGTACTGATCTGTGGTATGACATGCAGATCCACGTGCTGTCAGGTAGCTGGGGCTAGCAAACAGCACAGAGGTGGGTAGGGGCTCAGTTGGACACCTGCAGCATTGTTGCTTTTAGGCTGGCTGTAGTAGCTGCACTGTCCTGAGGACACTGGCTGGACATTGGAAGTTAAAAAGCTTAGAGTGATCAGAACAAATTATTTCCTTTCCAAGGAATAGGCTTATTGTCCTTTTGCCATAGTCATAGATTCTTGTTCCTCTGCAGGCACATTACAACTCTTTCCATACGTTCACAAAGTTGTTGCATAGATGCTCCACCCTGCTTTACTGATCTCACACATACCTGTGCCTTCGTTCTTGGCCCGCTTCAGTCTGTCTGCTGCTGGTGCTGGCTGCTCTGGCTATCTGATGTTCTCACTTCCAGTTACATCATGTCTTTTAGTCCTTCCTGCCTGCTTGAGGCTATGATTGCTAGTAAAACTCCATTTGCCTTTCCCTTTTTCTCCCTTCAGCCTCATTACTTTCATCTCCCCTCCCTGGAAGCTGCTTTCATTTTGTACTGCTTTTGGGTTTTTTTTATTAAACTTTTCTCTCTTTTCCAAATTTATCCAACATTGTAAAGATGCTGGCACTTCACAGAAACAGCAGAAATATTGGTCATGCTGTTCAAAACTCCATGATGCAAGATAAATGAATTTGGTAAACAGGCTGATGTGACAGGCAGGTGGAAAAGTGATTTTTGTCTTGTGTAACTCACACAGCTTTCTGGGGTTTTATCCTCTCCTCCCATGTTTAGAAGAGGTCAGAATTCTGAGAGAAAGTTAACGATATTTAGTATGTTGAAAAGAAGAGATTGTACTAAGAAAACAAAAAAATATAGTTTCCCCTTAAACATGATTCAAAATGGCAATAAAGGTGAGATAGCATGAATATTGAATTGGGGCTGGAAGTGTAATTTCATACATCCAGAAACATACAAGATGTTTTGTGTGAACTTTTAGAATCTTTGTTACCTTCACTGTAACTGTAGCACAGTTTAAAACATCTTTTCTTTTTGCATTATTTAATTGTCTGTAAGTGTTTATGCGGGAAGAAGACAGAAACTGTAAGTACAGCTCGCATTTGTGAAAGAACAAGTAGGTGGTAGTCTGAAGAACATGGTGGGAGGACCTTAAAGGTGAGACCAAGAAGCTTCATTTTTATCATGGAAAAGAGAGAAATGAACTGAAAGGAATTCCAGGTGAAATGACCCGTGAGAGTACAGAGGGAAGATTGGAGCTACAATATGTTGGTTGGACAAGAGAAAATGAGTGAAAAATGATTGCTTACACTAACAAATATAGATGTTGTTATGAATTCCTGACATTTTGGAAATGAGAGGAGAAGAAGGCTAGATTTGGGAAGTGTTGAAGGAGGGAAAAAAAGTGATTTAACAGTTGCTACATCTAGCCCTTCTCAGTGGAGCACATGGACAGGACCAGAGGCAATCACAGAATCACACAGTATCAGGGATTGGAAGGGACCTTGAAAGATCATCTAGTCCAATCCCCCTGCCAGAGCAGGAACACCTAGATCAGGTCACACAGGAAAGCGTCCAGGTGGGGTTTGAATATCTCCAGAGAAGGAGACTCCACATCTTCTCTAGACAACCTGTTCCAGTGTTTTGTTACCCTCAGTGTGAAGAAGCCTTTCCTCATATTTAAGTGGAACCTCCTATGTTCCAGCTTGCACCCATTGCCTCTTATCCTGTCATTGGCTGTCACTGAGAAGAGCCTGGCTCCATCCTCCTGACACTCACCCTTTACATATTTATAAACATTAATGAGGTCACCCCTCAGTCTCCTCTTCTCCAAGCTAAAGAGACCCAGCTCCCTCAGTCTTTCCTCATATGGGAGATGCTCCACTCCCTTCATCATCTTTGTAGCCCTGCCCTGGACTCTCTCAAGCAGTTCCCTGTCCTTCTTGAACTGAGGTGCCCAGAACTGGACACACTATTCCAGATGGGGTCTCACCAGGGCAGCGTAGAAGGGGAGGAGAACCTCTCTCGACCTACTGACCACAGCCCTTCTAATACACCCCAGGATGCCACTGGCCTTCTTGGCCACAAGGGCACAGTGCTGGCTTATGGTCATCCTGCTGTCTACCGGGACCCCCAGGTCCCTTTCCCCTACACTACTGGTACCTGGGGTTGTTCTTGCCCAGATGCAGTGGGCACAAAGAGAAGCACAGGTGAAGGTGACCAAACACTGGCACAGGTTGCTCAGCGAGGTTGTTGAGTCTCCTTCCATGGAGCTACTAAAAAAAGAGCAAAATGTGGTCTTGGACAACTGGCTCTAGGTGGCCACACTTGAGCAGGGAGTTGGACCATATGATCTCCAGAGGTCCCTTCCAACCTCAGCCATGCTGTGATTCTGTGATCTGGTGTTGGAAAAAAATATTTTATGGTGTCTCATTTCGGATATTGTTTTATTACCCTTTTTATGAAAGGTGAAATAGTTTTCAATAATTCATACCATATAAAAATCTTTGTGTTAAAGGTTTAGTCGTGATGAAACATGAACCATTATGTATCCAATAGACTTTTAAAAATATTTGTCTAGTGCAGATGGTTCCTGAAACACTAAGGATCCATAAAAAGGGTAACACCTCATTCTGTCTATATGTTTGTGCCTGGAAAATGTTTTAAGATTCTAACAATACAGTTTTTAGTTGACTGAGGTAATTTTAACTGTCTGAATATCAAACTCTTAGAAATGCTAAAGCTTATGGGTCATGCTGGTTGCGTGTTTCCTTTAGTGCTATACTGATAAGGTTTGAACATCAGAAGTTGCTGGCAAGTGATAACATCTTTATTCCCCTTTCTCCCTTCCCCAGTGCACGCGTGCACACACACATATTATTAATATACTTGAGTCGATTCCCTATCACATTTCTCCGTGCACTTTCTGTTCTGGTTTTGATGTATGTCTGTGAAGAAAGAACCACATTGCCCTGAGCATAAGCTAATAAACTTTTTCAAACCTCTAAAATTCCCAGTACCGAACAATAGGCTTGCAGAGCAAGCTGTGGCTGGTATTCAGGGATAGAGGGAAGGAGTCCAGAAGGGCAGATGGTAACCTGGGGTAGGCAAACTGGGGAAAAGTTCTGGCGGGAAAAGTCTGGAGTGGAAGTGTCTTAGTAAATTTAATGTTGTTTTGAAACAAGGGATAAGACTGTGATGAAAGGCGTAGAGAGTGAATTTGCTTGTGTTACATATCATAGAATCATAGAATATCTCGAGTTGGAAGAGTCTCATAAGGATCAGTATCTCCCTTGAAGACTTTTTTGTATCTAGTAAGCAGTGTTTTTAACCACATACGAACTGTAAATGTGTAAGTGTAGCTGTTAAAACTGTTGAGGTTCTGTGCAATACTATGCATATCCTCTAACTTATTTATAGCTATTATAAGAAACATGTTTAAGACCATGTAAAAATACAATTGGTCATAAATCTACAGAAAAATACAATTAAACAAGTATATTTCAAGGAGTAGTGGCATGCAGCCAGCATATTGGCAGTTCATAATGGTTATGTACAATTTTTAATGTCCTGATATATTTAAAAATGTTTTCCTTGATAATTTTTATTTTTTCCTGTACTATCCAAAACCAGACCTTTCCAAACCATGCATTCCTGTTGTTACTTAGCTTGCTTGGATACAGAGAATTCAGAGGGTTCTTTCTGATGTATCCTGGCTCCTACAATGATAGTAGTTCTTGAGCAGGTTGTCAGAGGTTCTTTTTTAAAACAAATTTTACTGGTTTTACACAGTAATACTTTTGTTGCTCCAAAATGCAATTGTTTTTTTGAAAAAAAAATTTTAATTTTTAATGCATATTTATTTATTTATGTTTTTTCCTCTTCTTCATTTAAATAATAATTATTTTACAGTGATGTTCATCCTACTTAAGTAGATACAGAGAACAGTCACGTCACCACTGAGATCTTGTTTTGGTGTTCAACAAACCAACTTTCTCATCACACAGTGGAGCAGGGCAGACACCCCTTAGCTAGCAGAAATTCAGACTAATAAGTGCAGGTAGTACACTGCAGAGAATTCCTATCAAAAATCGTGTAGTCATGCTGAGCTCTGCCATCCGTGAACTGCAGTAAGTCTTGCTTTTGTTTTAGTGCAGTTTAACCCTGCTATGTAAGTCAAACAATAAGCTTGAACCAATTTAAAACTACTTGATCAAGTACAATTCACTGAGAAAGGAAATGGGATCTTGTGTGGTTTTACTACATCTATTATGCTGTAGATACAAAACCTAATGTTTGGGATTTATTATAAATTTTAGCAATGATAGAAAATGCATTTGGAGTTGAAAGTGGAAAGTGTTTTGCTTCAAAAAAATCAAAACGGTTTTAAAATGTGTTCTTCTTTTCTATAATTCAGATAGAGTTTTGATTCGAATAAAAGACTTGACAGTGGAGAAGGCTGATGAAGTGGTTTGGGTTCGTGGCAGAATTCATACAAGCAGAGCTAAAGGTGAGATGACTCTAGGGTTTTTATTTTTATTTCCTTGTATTGTTAATATGACCTGAATATTTATTTTGGCTTCATGACCCCCTAGTTATGTCTTGCATACAAGCAAACTTTGCCACCTGATTACTCAGTGTTCAGTTTATTATAAATGTATCAGTTGTCAAACAGGCTATATTTATTCTGCTCCCTATGAATATTTTGACTACACCTTTTCTTTGACAGGAAACAAAACAAAAAAACATTTCAAAACTTTTACTTCAAGTTACCGGTATTTCATTATATCAATTTGAATTTAAAATAAGAAAAATAATCTTTCTTTAACAAGAACCAGGGAAAATCCTTTTATAGGTTCTCAGTAGTGTCACAGTTGGCTGAGAGGATGTCTGACAGCCATATTTCTTCCCTGGAATCAGAAGTTCTCTCTGGAGATCAGTTTGCCATATGCAAACTTAAATAGGCTTTGGCCTTTTCAATTCACATCATTTGCTGATGACTGTAGTACTGGTTTCAGTTGTGTTTGGCAGCTCTATAGTGAGATACAAACACCTTGTCTTTCCAAGAGTTGAAAGAAAAGAGCATAAAGAAATTACCTTCACTAATGAAATTTAACAGTAGTCTTAGAACTGCGAATAATGCAAATTAGGGGTGAGAATCCAGTACGGAATATTGTCAACAGATACCAGACTAATTTCTCTTTTCGAGGCTTCATTTTCTTAAAAAATGTCCCTCTTAATGAGCGTCTGTACTGGAGTCAGTTAAAATAAGGTGCTACGTGTAAATATGTACATAGAATGTGCATTGTAATTTGTATTAGAATTTTTAAAATTAAGGAGTCCTCTGGGATTTCCTCAGTAGTCCTGCAGCATCTTACATGGAAATCTCTTTGCTACATATAGAAATTTTCAACCCTGAAAGCTGTGAAAGCCTTGGTCATTACAGTTAGAATTTGTTCAAACAGGAGACACTCTAATTTAAATGTTACTATCTGTATACAAATAAAGGTATCCTTATGGCATTCTCTTTTGCAATTGTAGGCAGAGTTCAGACTATTAACAGGATTTAGTATCTTAAAGACAGGTGTCTATGCAGACTTCTGAAATAACATAAAGTTCACTGGTTGTTTATTACTCTGTATTGCATTTATATATGATATCTTACATGATACATGCATTTACTTCAATCAAAGTAACTTCTATGTAACACAGCAATATTAACTTACAAGAAGCTGTTTGTCAGCCTTCACCTTTGACTTCAGGAAAGACTATTGTTTTTCATGAAATCACAGTGTTTATTTTCAAAACTGTTTTGACACAACCCAAAGAATTAAAGCAAAAGGAGTTGATGATGGGCATGAAATGTTCTCAATTTATTGATTGTGCTTCTTGTTCCCTCTTGGTCTGACAACACAGAACGGTTCTGACATTTCAGGGCAATGCTGCTAGGGAATGCCATATGCTTGTTTACTTAAGCTTTGGGGAAAGAATCTTACAAGAAAAGCAAAATGTTTCAGAGTAAAAAGTAATATTAGCCTTTCCCACACACATCGTGGCGCTATTCCTACCATTATGGAAAGGAAAGTCTTGCAGGAAACAGGAAAATCTTACACAAAAATAGCTTTAGTTTTTCTCAGAAGCTTGCATTTGACTCCTAAATAACCAACATACCCTTTATTTAACCCTGTCTGGTTCTGACCAATAAACCAAAAAAACCCAAATGTGACCAACTGCGGAATCCAGCTGTGTCATATAGCAAGCCACTCATGAAGCCTGATGGAAATGAACTGAAAGATGTGAAAATAATGGGGTGTTGGGAATTTCTGTGGGATGTACTAAAATTAAAGTGCTTGGGGCCCTGTGGTTTTTATCATAGATTGAATTAATGTTATTTCTGGCCTTATTTTAAAGCCAGCCAGAGCTACTGATCACATTCATCATTGAAGAGCAGTTGGGAAATCAGTCTGGGCTTTGCCAGGCAGCTGGGATTTGCCAAGTATGTTAGACCTGAACTTGTTTTTGGTTTGTGAATGCAAAGGATATACAACATCAAAATAATATGTCTGAAAATTAGAGTTCCGCCAAGAGCAGTGGAACAAATTTTATAATAAGCCATACCAAGGTTTCTCTTTGCTGTCAGATGTCTAACTAGCAATGTATTAATCTATATGACTAAACATTTTTAATTCTTTTTACAAATTCCTTCTCTCATAAGGTCTTGTGTCATTTGGTACATCTGAGAAAGGAAATGGATTCCTCTGTGGTTTTCTGCACTTACTTTTGACAGGATTCTCTGTGTGGCGTCTTCTCTTATTTGTTCAGTGACTTAAAAGTTCCTTCCATTAGACTGAGTCAGACCTATTTAACCAAATTTCTTTTGAAGCTTTTCATCTTTTTAGTCATGTTTGTGGGACGCAGTTTTGGTTTGTTTTATAGAATCTTAAAGTAGTTTACTGTTGAATGTGGGTAAAGTTGGTCTTACACTTTTCATTTAAATACCATGTCAATATTTTGAAGCACATGGAGAACATGTCGTAATCCCAGTTTTTTTCTCACTCTGATGCTTCCTTTTTTTTCCGAGTTTCTTGATCTGGAAAGGTATCTAATCATGAACTAGATTTGATTACAGCTTGTCTTTTTGATGCTTTATTTTGCACGCCCTCAGCTCTTTTGGGAAAAGTTCTGTTTCCTCCTACAATCTTTGCAATTGTGATATTTTAACTATTCCTATCAGTGAGGTTTGTTTGATCACTTATCTTCTGTGTGATTAGAAATGGTTATATTCCACAAAACATCCTCTTTCCTCATGAAAACAACTACTTTTACTCATGACAAAAAGCTTTGAGTCCTTTTATAATGCAGATACTGATCAGACTTAAAGTGTTTGGGATTAAGGACAACTGCCAAACTTTTGTTCCTGATTAGTGTGATACCAGATGCCTCCACTTATTTCACTATCTTCTTAAGTATATGCTAGTTGAGTGGCATTGTAGCCGTCTTCAGCTGTGTATTTTTTGTTTGAACACCTAATACATCATTGCTGAAACTTCAGTCCTGTTTTGCTAAATTATTTGTGACTGAAATTATGGAGACAAATGCTATTTTCTAGGTGTCATGGTTTAGCCCCAGCTGGCAACTAAGCGCCACACAGCTACTCTCTTGCTGGTGGAATGAGGGAAAGAATTGGAAGGGTAAAAGTGAGAAAACTTCTGGGTTGAGATAAAGACGGTTTAACAGGTAAAGCAAAAGCCATACATGCATGTGAAGCAAAAACTAATTCACCACTTCCCATGGCCAGGCAGATGCTTAGCCATCTCCAGGAAAGCAGGGATCCATCACATGTAACAGTTACTTGGGAAGACAAAAGTCTGTAACTCCAAATGTCCCCCACTTCCTTCTTCTTCCTCCAGCTTTCTGTACTGAGCAGGACATTGTGTGGTGTGGAATATCCCTTTGGTCAGTTGGGGTCAGCTGTCCCAGCTGTGTCCCCTCCCAACTTCTTGTGTGCCCCCCAATTGCTCGCTGATGGGGTGATGTGTGAGGAGCAGAAAAGGCCTTGACTCCGTGCAAGCCCTGCTCAGCACTAACAAAAACATCCCTGTGTTATCAACACTGTGCCCAGCACAGATCCAAAACATAGCCCCATACTAGCTACTGGGAAGAAAATCAACTCTACCCCAGCCAAAACCAGCACACTAGGAAATACTGTGTCAAACCATATTGTAAGTATGAAATATTGCGATGTCAAAAGGTGGGAGATATGCCTGGCTTCTCCAAAGAAACTTAGCATATTGTGTCCTATGGAAAAATTGTACTTTGTTTGTTGACTTGCTGGATCTGAAACACAGGCATTTACGCCACTGAAGGCTATTTAATTTTTGCAGCCTGTACTTTTCTAATTTACATTTGTGGATTGATGTTTGCCTGCACAAAATGTGTACATCCATACAAGATTAGCTTCTTTACTTAGATATCACAGCCTCTGGAATACAGAAATAGTCGTACTCTGCTTTCTGAAAATATGGAATTAATTTTGTAGCATTTCTGAAATCACAATCATCGCACAATGTTAGTTATTTCCAATAATTACAATGTTAATTTTTAATAGTATTTTGTACCAGCGTTATATGTTTGCTTTTCTTTCCATCAGATTGTATGTCAAGGTTGTGTATTTATCTTCTGATAGTGTTTAAATTATCTGCAGCTATCTGTCGGGTATGGTAATCTACATAACTACAAATGAAAGCTGCAACTGGCTTTTTAGTGTCAGTGTTTGAGTGAGATACACATTGATTTTAATGTGTTATAGTCTAAGTCAACAATGACTGGGAAATAGCTATCTATAACAAAGCTTCTGGATTCTTCCTATTCTCACCATTTTAATGGAAATGTTACAATGTTGTGAGTCAGAAGTTGGAATTAAAATTATATTGATGCATTGAATCAGATACTGGTACAACAATGAAGTGTTTGTTGTTAATTTCCCTCTCTGAGGAAGAAGTGTTTAAAATCACTGTATTTCCTTGAATCTAAGTTAAGGAGTAAATGATTATTAGAGATGTGAGAAGAAATATGAAGTGTCAGCTAAAGAGATTAGAAAGAGCTTTGTTGACTTGGAAATGCCCATTTTAAAAGTCAACAAAGTACATTATGTTCTTTGTAAATTATTATTAATTCCTATTAACTTTTTTTTTCCCCCTAAGCTGGTCATGAATAAATTGGTCTTACAGGAATTTTTACTTGGGTCTTTTAGGTTCTTGTCATTCACTAGAATCAATACTCCTTTTGTTCCTCTTCATCTTGAATGCGTGGTGTATTAGAGAATGAACATTGTTGGTTTAGTCCCCATGGTGCAAAATCAAGCCTGTTTCTCGCAGGACAGCTTTGTTAAGCAAACTCTACAGCTTTAATGTGAGAAGATGAGAAAAAAATATTTTAAAATAACATAGACTTGAAGTAGTTGTGAGCAAAGCAACAAGGAAAAGTATGATTTTCTTCTTGCAGTTGAAAAATAGTAGATATTTTTAAAGTAATCATTTCTCCTTTTTTTTTTTTTTTTCCTGGATATTATTGGTCTTGGAAGGCTTATTGTTATTTTTAGAATAACACTAACCTGTTTATAGATGTAGCGGAATTATTTGATTTATCTCAGTGTTTGGGGTGTGTGTACATGCAGAGCTGACTCATTTGATGTAGCTGTTTGTTTGGGGGCAGGGGAAGCAGCAAAGGAGAGAGAGACACATCCTCACTCTTAAAAGCTCAGCTTAATATTAAAGTAGTAAAGCATTTTTTCTCATTCACAAAGACCTCGAGTAACTTGTCCTTAATACACCTGCGTTCTCTTCCTTTGTATTCAGGAAAGCAGTGTTTCTTAGTCCTGCGTCAGCAGCAGTTTAATATCCAGGCTCTTGTGGCTGTGGGACAGCATGCGAGCAAGCAGATGGTAAAGTTTGCTGCCAAGTAAGTAAGCAATTATATCCTGTTGTCAGAGTAAACAATGGTGGGAACCAGGGCTCCCAGGGGCTGGGACCATTTTCACACATTAACATCAATGCTTCGTTTGTTTTAAAATGTAGTTATTTAAATTGTCAGCTCACTATTGCGTTGAATACATTACACTGACAAAAGATAAAATAGAGAACAGGCTTGAAATTCATTCTGAACTGCTGAAGCAGCATTCTCTCGCCATAGACAACCTGCATTTACTTTCAAGCTGGCTAACAAAAAGTCTGGCAAGCTGAGCTTAGTGGGACACTTCGTTTTGTGTGTGGTGTTGGTGGGTGTCTGCACATGTTCAGGGTTTTTCCTCTACAAGATACACAGCGTAGTAATATGTTTTATAGCTAGAACTGATGTGAAGAAGTTCCATATAGTATGTGGCTTACTGAGTTGAAGAAATTAAAAGTAGCTTCTGCACACTGAATGAATCTCATTTACACCTTATATTTGGCACTAGAGTGTTTAATGACGGATTTAAGTTACTTTAAAATATTGAGACGTGTAATAGTTAGACTTGCCAATGTAACAGGTGTTTGTTGCAGCAATTTAAATTCAGTTATTTGTTTTGTTTTGTTCTTGAAGAGAAAAAATTACCATCCCCTGCTGCTTGCTTCAAGATTGTGCTTTCTTGTTGTCCAGTACTAAATATGTTTGCATGACAAAGGTGTTTTTACAGCAGAGCTTTTAATCATGTATATCTTCTTGTTCACAAATAGAAATTTGGTGCAATAATACGTTTAACATGTGGCACTTGAGTTACTTCTGTGTAGTTCTTGGCACTACTCTCATGCCTGGGAAGGGAGCCCCCACTAATTAGCTGCAAAAGCGCTACAGCCTTCAACCTTCAATATGCCAGGGAGAGGAGGGATTCATTATAGTATAGACTTCCAGAAGCCAAGTTAGGAAGGTTGAGATAATGCTTCTGCTGATGAGGCTCAAGGCAATGGGAAAACAGAACCAGCAGTGTTTGTTGTTTGGCGGTGCTTGGTGTTGGCAGTGCCAGGGTGAAACATGCTGTTTACAGGTGTTCATGAGCCAAAGCAGAGTGCTCTGTTTCTTCATGAAATAGGTTCTCTCCAGTGCTTAGCATCTTTGAAAAGAATTAAGTGTATACTCTACTTGTTCCTCAATTTATCTCTCTCTAACCTACCAACACTCTGCCTGTACTCTCTCAACAAACTTGCACTACAGCACAGCACAACAACTCTTACAGTTGTGACGCTGTTCTCCAGTTCTCCCCAGTATCTCTCTTTTTCAGTTTTCTTTGTGGTTCTTTCCTCCACAACAGAATTTCTTACGTTTCATGAGGGGCAGAGCTCAGTTGTTAGGAGCTCATGGGAGGGAAGTCCTTACCCTTTCCTTCGATATGCTGACTCCACCACTTGTAAGCCTTCTATGACCTTTTTTTTTTTAATTCACTAATCTTTTTTTTACTTAGTTTTCTGTCAGGTTAGTGATGTAAACTAGGTCCTGGAGTTCTGGAGCTACCAAGGAGTGGTAAATGGTGGAAGAGGTAACTGGAAAGAGTAGAGGCCAAAGCTGCTTTCTCTTGTGGCAGGACTGATATGTTAAACCAGATGGAACCTCATCCTTAGGTTCTTTCCAACTCCCTGTCATCTCCCCACATTTCATGATGTGACAGACCTGCCTTCCTCTGAGTAGCCAGACTCACGATGTTTCTACTGTGTTTTGACTTTTCACTCCTCTCCTTCTTGTGATAGCATTTTCTAGCTACATCCTGATACTTCTGCCTCTCTAATCTATAGCATGCATGTTTTCCTCATTGTTTGTGCTTCTGAAATGCTGATATGCTTGCTTATCACCATGTGCCTTGAATGATGGAACGTTTTTGCTTTCTGGGTCTTCTTTGGGGGTTTGCTTTTGGGGTTTTTTTTTAACACCATTAGTGTGATCATCTTCTCGTGATTCTTTCCCACCGACAAACCTATTTTATTAATATCCTGCCGTGCTCTCATTTTTTCCGATGCTTTATTTTCTACAGTTTTGTCTGGTATCAACATTGCAGCTGCCTCTTGTCCTTCAGAGGCTGCTGCTGTTCCTTGGCTTCTAAGTGCATTTGTGGCCACTGTGTCAGTAACACCTGAAGCCCAGCAACAGGACGTGCCATCTCTGCAGTCACTTTCCTGCTAGTTTTCACCTGCTGTGGAATCCTGCCATTATTTCTAGCAGATGAGCCTAATTTTAATTGTCTAAAAATAACTGTACTGGTGCTCTGCCTTTCTCAGTGTCTTTTTCTCATCATCTCCTCTTGTTTCCTACACATTAAATGAGGAAATACACATTTATTAAATAAAACATTTAACTTAAATACCTCACATTTCAATTAAATTTTAAACTAAACTTTTTGGCTGCTAGCACATACATATTATTTTTAATGTGCTACTTTCTCATGGTTTGATACTGGGTCCAAAACTTTCTTTAAAATTGTGGCATCATGGAATTGTCAGCGTTGGAAGGGAGCTCTAGAGATCATCTAGTCCAGCTAAAGCAGGATTGCCCAGAGCACATTAAATAATTTGCGAAATTCTGGATCTTGAGAATGAGAAAACATTAAATAGTTAAAATTTTTGATGCAAATTTTCATAAATAATAAACAAACCAGTTCCTCTTAGATATTGGCACATGAAAACCAAGAACTTTCATAACCTTCTGTGGTCTAGCAACATTCATACACTAATTATCTCCATTATCATAAGAACGTGAGTTCTCTTTAGTGAAAGATAGTTGATGCCGGTTTAAGTCAGTTTTACAAAGATATTTCTGTGAGTTTAACTGTGAAAAGTTTCTAATTGAACTTTCAAAGCATACATAGCCAACAGCATAGAGGCAGTCTAAGATACTGGATTGGCAGCTCTGCAATTCTTATGTCTTCCATCAGAAAAATATAAATCAGCCTAGTCTTGCAAGGGATGCTGCATAAGAGAAAGAGTTAATTGTCTCTTTCAGCCAGCAGAGGTGGCAAGTGGTGCAATTACTCATTTATCAACCTGCTTTTTTTTCCCCATAAACTATTGGGTGTGGTTGGGTTTGGTTTTCTTTCTCTTTTTTTTTTTTTCATATTGGCATTGAGCCTTTCTCTCCCGCTTCCCTTCCACCAAAGCCACATGATGTGATACGATACAGCAGTTGGGAGAGGCTATTAACAGATTCTAATTTAGCTGCCCAGTGTTCCCTCCCTCAGGAACTAACTTGATGGCTCTTTATATTAGGCTAGAGAATGAAAATCCAGAAAAGAGATATTAAAAAAATGGTAAAAGGTGGGTAAACCTGTATGAAAATATTTCATAACTTAGAACAAGCCATGTAAGTTCATCAGCTAGATAAATTGGTAATACCAGCCAAATGGCTGCATATTGCAGCAATATTTTCTTTATCCATTTCTGTTTAATTTATATATCAATGATCTGGAAGAAAATGTCAAATCACAGGTGTGATATACTGGTGACACAGAAATTCTAATGGCAAATTTGGGATTAGTGGAACACAGTAACCAGGATTCATTTAGAATAATACATTTGTGATCATTAGTTCAGATTTTGTGTATGATCAGGATTAATATGAAGTAAAGTAAGTGATGAGAAATGCGAGATCGTGGTAGATAGATAACTGACTTAACAGGACTCCATGCAGTTCTCTTACCTACTATGCTAAGAGACCTCCTATTGAAAAATAGGTATGAAATGCCGTTAATGTAATATGTGCCAGTCATTAGACCGTTCCTGGAATACTTTGTCCACTCTTGTTGTCTTTGGGTCTGAGTATAGGTCAAATCGGAAAAGGCTGACGGTGAAGCTGCGAGATGAAATGATATGTGGTCAGGCAAATCTGCCTTCCTGTGAGACTCAAGAAAACTCTGTTCTAGCCAAGGGAAATTAGTAATTTGGTAATATAAATCCCAATCTGATGGTACCTATGCAAGATTTTCTGCCAGCGGAGGGCTCTTTACTTTGCAGAGATAAAGGTAGGACAAGATGCAGTGAACAGATGGTGAAGCCAAGTAAACTCTTAAGGGAGATGAAGTGGAATTTTTTTCAGTGAAAGTGATTAAAAACGTGTAGAGGATTTTGCTACTTAAGATCTTTAAAAGAAGAGAGGTTTTTTTCCCCCAGGAGTTACTCAGGTTCATCCAGGTGTTAGAAATCTGGAAACAGTTTATTATATTTTTAGAATGAAGAGAGTAAGAATAGGTGTTTACCTGGCCTTCATGTATACAACGTCAGTTAACTCCCCTTTCAGAGGGCTTCATGGATACTTATTTTATTTGTGCAAACAGTATTACAGTTGTTGTTACTGAGTTAAGTATAAAATGTTTATACTTACAATTATTTAAAAAGTGAACTCATTTTGCCAAAGTAAACTATTGCCTTCAGCTTTCAATGATATTCAGATAAGAGATCATTGATTATTATGTTGTATGACAATTATTTACTATTTGTAGATTTAAGAATGTATTAATATAATGTGTGCAGTCTGCTGACAGAAAAGTACTGAAGAAAAAACAAGAAAATGTCTGAACAAGTGTAGATGCTTCTGTTAAGCAAAACATTTTCTATTTAAAACCTATAAATAACCGACTTTCAATTCTTCAGGCGTCTGATGAAGAAAATGTTGATTGTGATTCACTCAGGGAGGCCCGCGTGGGGTTCAGCTTGCAACATCGAGCTGTTGATGAAAGGTGTTGTCATACAGACTGCAATAATGCAATCCTGTGGTTAAAAGAGAAAGTCTTGGCTAATAGACATGCAGATAATTAAGAGGGACATAAGGCACCTAGTGGACATTTTAGTAATTATAGTCTTGATTTTTTTTGGAAGGAACATTACATATAAAGAAGCAGTTTGCTCTAGGGAGGAATTTTTTAGCATTGGACTTTATGAATGTCTTTGTAAAATAGCTTCTTTAAGTATTAAACAATATAAAGATGTCATCTGTCTGTTCTTGATGCATTATGCATCCTAATTTAGTTTCTAGTCCTTTGTAATATTAATTATAGATAGAAATATTATTGTCTTTAATGGAAATGCTTTGGCATGCTTTTCTGCTAGTTGTTCACTTTTTGTTTGTTTGTTTGGGTTTTTTTTTTTGCTGCCCAGGGGAATTTTATCAAAAAATCACCTAGACTTTAGTGCTGCTGTTGTGGAGAACACTTTGCTGTAGTTACCAGCATTTAATTAAAGCATCTTGTTTCTTCTCGTAACTTGAACTGAAATTACTCTTTCAGTAACATTCTTGGAATTACCTGTTGGGATCAAAGCAGCACCTTCTAGGTTTCTGTGGTTTCCATTTGATGAACTGTGTTGGGAACTTCAAACTTTTCCAGCACTAGATCTTGCTGACCACGGTTCACACAGAACTCAAACCAAGAGATTTTACTTCCATACCAGATAAGATATGGAGTCTGAATGAGAAAAAGCATATTTTCTAATTATCAAAAGAAAGTTTACAGTAAATGATGAATGTTTGTAAATAAAAGATTGTCATATGCAGTAGAAAATTTGGTAGTGCCCAGGTAAGTATATGCATATTTGGATACAGGCCTCCACACAGGCAGGAGCTAAGTTTAAATACATCTTAAAATTATGGAAATTAGGAAATGTTACCATTTTAAAGTTTGTTCCTGACCAAGAAATATACCATTTGAATTGCAAAGAGAAAGAGAGAAAAAGCACATTTAATCACAACTGCAAAGTTTTAAAGTTGTTATGCAAGTTTGCAAAGCAATACTACGGTTACAGTGATGTCAAAGTCAGTTTCTTCCTGTATTTTTAAGCTGATACCATTTGCATGTCTTGAATTCCAGGCATGTTCTGATCAAAGCTCTGTAATAACTTCACTAACACCAGTTCTCAGCCATGGGGTCAGAAATCTGATTATTAATCCATCATACAACACATTTACATTGAACATTTATTTTCTTTTGCACAGTGCAGAGCATTTGCTTCAGTAAGTTTAAAGCATTATTTTTCTTTGCTATTATTAGTGAGAGGGATTTTATTCTGCAGGTTAGAAACATATTTTCAATGAAGACACTGGTATTTGCGTCATTAGGAGTGTTTTCTGGGCATTTGGCAAAATGTTGACATGAAAAAGGAAGTGGGAAAAATAGAGGAGAACTGTTTAGGGAAAAAAAAAAGCACAAGAGTAAAACTTTTCAGCACTCACTGATTTGAAAGGCAAAGGGAATTTATAGTTATGCCAAATGCTGTTTTAGCATGATATGTATTCTCTGTGTGTTTCTTATCATTACATACTCTTGCATCCAAGGCATTGTGTTGCAGCCTCAGGCTTTTTGAGGAGTTTTAAACAGAATCATTTGTAAGAGAGTGTACTTCTAAGCACTTGGTGTCATTTCTCCTTGTCTTTCTTGAATTTGTTGCCTCTGCTTAAATAGTGACAATGAATGGAGGCTCCCCCTTAACTAAATGAATTCTGACTTAAAGCCTACTGTCGACCTCTGCTTTGTACAAACTTAGTCATTTGTTCATTATACCGATTTGAGCAACTGCAGCTCTTTTAAAGTGTAAATGTACCAGAAAAACATACTACTCACAGATTTTATGCAGTATGTGGAATTACCTAATGGTTAAGCAAGTCAAGCATATGGAGCACCGTGGTCGGTGTAACTTTCAGAGCAGCTGCCAGTGAGTCCCATTAGCTGAAAGCATTACCATCAAAGAAATTGTGTAATCAACTAAAATGCTGAGATTTGGCTGGTTTTTAGTAACTTGTAATTTACTTAAGCTGGTGGCTTTTGAGAATTTTGATGCTTGAATTTTCCGCTGTTACTTTAATACCATCAGATTTTTTAAAACTTTGATCATTTTCATTCAAAAGAATAGAAGATGGAAGTGATTTGTACCTTCTTTAACTGAGGGTTACTGCCCCTCAGTAACACCTATGCATATAAATATTTACCTCGCCACCCACCAGCTTAGCTGTATGGGTTTTGTGGGTTGGGTTTTGTGGGCATGGAGAGGGGTCAACCGTGTGAACTTGAAGGTTGTTAATTGCTCTTTGTTTTACCGAGATGAGTAGCGGTTGGCTGGTCCGATGACCTCCTTGCTCACCTCTTATTATTTGCAGTTAAACCGTGGGCCTGCCACTTGCCTTCTTTCTAAGTGCTTATGTGATCAAGTGATGTACATAAAGTGCTTTCTGGTCTTAGTTAATTGTAACAGTTATTTTTCTGGAAAAAAAAATAAAGAAGAAGAAATATTTTCTGGTATTTGGCCTTTTGTAAGCAGATGAGCAAAGAGATAGAGTGAAAATATATTTCTGGTGGGGGTGAAATTATCTGTAGAAAAGTACTGGTTTAAAGCCCAGTACCTTAGATTCCTAAATAAAAACTGCTCATACAAATTGTTTTCTCACCTATGACTCTTGAGGCTTTTGTTATTGTTTGCTTATAGCACACATACTTTATATCATATTTTGGGAAGATTTTCAAGATGTTATGTGGTGTTTTAATGTACTCTTAGTGATTGTTAGTGGAGGGCAATTAAAATGCCCCTGTTGCCGAGAAATGACTTAGAAGCATCTTGCGTCTTTCAGTAACAAGTCATGTAGTTTAAACAAGCTCAGTCAGTTTCGATTTTCCCCTCCAGATCTAGGACTTCCTTTCAGTTTGTTGTTCTGCTGGTTAAGACACATCTTCCAGATAATTGCATCAGCTGACACATACAAGAGTGTATGTGGCCTAGAAAAAGAGCTATGTGACTTGTCAGGTTATGTATATACACACAAAAACCGAGTGAGCACGAAGCTTAATCATAATTCTTTCCTTCCCAAGTCTTCCATCCCAGTTTGAATTTATTGCGGCTGGAAATAGTGTAGGAAAATCCTTCATTACTCAGTTACTACCTATATAATAAGTAACTTTACCTACATCCTTAACTCTGTTTTGTTGTTCCAGCGGTCCATGCAGTAACACGAACTTCCCAGTGCTCAGTACTGAGGCTGGTGCAGTGAGCAATGAGATTTAGTAAGTAAGCCTCTTGTCCTGTCTTTATTGACAGCATCAACAAAGAGAGCATTGTGGATGTAGAAGGCGTTGTGAGGAAAGCACATCAGAAGATCGGAGGTTGTACTCAGCAAGATGTTGAGCTTCATGTTCAAAGGGTAAATTTTTGAGCAAATGGAGCACTGATTATTTGCGAGATTGTATGTCTAGGCTGTCTGTCTACATATATAAAGTTTGTCAGTAAGCAGTCCCATACCAGAGAAATAAACTGTTTTCAACTGCATATTTCCATGTGTCATACATCCGTTTAACCATATAAACATGAAGTATTCCTGATTTTAAGAGATCTGATTTTTCAAATTTCCTATTTTTAGGAAATTTGAGTTACAATACCAAGCAAAATAAAATATCTCACTAGAATAATTTGGCTAGGAATGCTTGTAGTCCTAGTTTTTGTTTCTTAACTGCACTGGATACTGCAATAAAAAGACTGTTTCTTTTTAAGTGCAAATCAGAAGTTTCCTCTTTATCAGAAAGTTGCAATCTTCCCCTTAGTACAATGGAACGAAATACGTAACTCTCAGCAAAAGTAAAACGCTGGCTTAACAGTATAGAAGCTCTTGAAATCTAAAATTCCTGTAGCTTGTGCTGCAGGGCTGAAGGAAGTGCAGCTTTATAATTTGGTTAAATGGAAAGCGTATTTAAACCTTTATGTAATATCCTTTCCTTCTAAAGGTTTTCAGCCAGACTGTGTGCCTACAATACAGCTGAAACAGCCACCTCAAGAGTACAATAGCCATTATAGTTAGAGCAGTAAGGTAAATTTTAGCTCAATAAGGTAAATTTTAGCTAACAGCTTTAGGGAAAATCTGCAGATTTTGGAGAAACATGTTTTAATATATGTGCAGATTAATCATGTGCTTGATTTTTCCAAACAAATATCAAATTCACTGCACCTATGACTAGACAGTAAAGCAAAACAAGGTGGTTTTCATTCTGTGATTATATTTTAGGTGTTTCATAAAATTTGGGTCTGAAATGGCTCTTTCAAAAATAATCAGATGATAAATAAAGTAATACATGAGCCACAAGAACAATCGGAATCAGAATCTAAAACTCTGTGAAGTCTAGTAGTGCCAGAGGTGGCATTCATGCCAGTAGGCTTGTCCCTCAGGCAGTGTGTACTTGCTCAAATCAATGCTTACCAGAAGAAAAGAAGATATTTTTAATCTTTCAAAAGGAAAATAAGAACTCAGCCTTTCCAGTATTGTAATGAGAATGCACTCATGTATCTCAAGTATTTGAATAAAATCACAGTCCTACAGCTAACAGCCTATGCAAACACTGTTTCAAGTCAATGCCAGAAATACCCTTTTGTAAATCACACCTCCTTGTGAGCTGAGTCTTATGCTATTTCTGTTCCTTTCTCAATTTCAGATCTACGTGATCAGTTTAGCTGAGCCCCGACTGCCCTTACAGCTGGATGATGCTGTTCGGCCAGAAGTGGAAGGAGAGGAGGTGAAAACTTTGCACACTCAAATACTTTTTATTGACTTTGTAATTGAACAAAAGCACGAAAGCTGGGGAACTTCCTTACTAACACAGTGATTTTGGAGGGTTGATAGGCTTGCATTTTACTTCATTTATGTTATTCATAACTGTTAGAAATTTCCATAGCTTTGATGTACCTGGTGTAGTGAGAGGTGTCACTGCTTGTGGCGGCGGGGGTGGAACTCGATGATCTTTAAGGTCTCTTCCAACCCAAACCATTCTGTGATGTCCACTGAACCACAGTGGGTCAAAACCCAGAGGGTTTATCGCAGTTGTGTGTGCGTTTGGGAACAGTTGGGTTCAGCCTGCGAGCTGTGGTGGAAGTTACACATTTCTGCTAGTAGCCATTGGCTTTTAGCCAAAGGGTGTTTTTCTCGGTTGATTTTGGTTTGTTGTTTGGTTTGGGTTGTTTGGGGTTTTTTTTTGGAGATGTATGTATTCATTGTATGTTTCTGCACAACTGTTTAGGATGGAAGAGCTACTGTAAACCAGGATACAAGACTGGATAACAGAGTCATTGATTTGAGGGTAAGGAACATGCTGTGTTGCATGCTTGCCTGCAAGCGTTTATTCTTCACCTTTCCGATCCACGAGGCAATAAAAGTCATGGGTTTGATGGAAGTGTGTTGTTGGCCACAGGAAAAATAAACAACATATTTTTCTATTTGTGAGTGGCATTGTGAAAACACTGTGATTTTTAATCCTAAACGTTCACCTTTCCTGACATTAATCAAAGAACGCCGATTAGTAGTTAAGGTGAACATTTAGGATTTGGCAAGTGGCCACGTGCATCTGGCCTTTTTATTTGTAAAAGTCAAAGATGACTGTATGAGAACAAGTCAGAGACAACATTTAGTCTTTGGTATGTAGTCTTTGATACCCCAAAACTGTAGTAAAAGCTCAGTTTTGAAGTATAAGATGAAAGTTTTGAATTTCATGTGTAATTGAGGTGCAAGTCTCTCAACTTGCAATTGTACCAGGCCATGATACCAATCTCACTCTCTTTATTTTTTTTTCCATGGCATTCATTTCTTTTTTTTTCTTTTTTTTTTTTTCTGAAACATCTTTCTTCCTCCAGGTCATAGAGACATGGCCTTGTGTGAATTTATAACCACCCAAATATTTGCTCCTTCTGAGTAAAAAAAGTATCTACTAAATCACTTACAGAACTTTTCTTCTTTTTTACTGAAACAGCAACTAATACTAAGTGTGTAAGTAGGTAACCTTTCATACTGATATGAGGCCTTCTGGTCTTTTCCCATACTTGGCTCTCCACAACAAAGTTTTCATTAACTTTTCATTGAATTAAGAGTGTGCTTAGCGCATTTTTATGGTGTATCTACACTGCCTTCAAAATTCTGATAATGGCAGTTTCTCAGTCAATCAGTCTATGGACTTGGGAAATAAAAAAGTCAGTTATTTAGTGGAAAATTAGGAATAGTTCTGGCATTGTTAGGCTTACAGCATTTGAACATCTGATCTCCTTATTTCAGCAACTAAAACTACTTTTGCAAATTGTTTTACTTTGACTAAAGTTAATTGCTTTTCACTTGACCTCGTGTAATACTGAGCGACTTCAATTACTGGTTACTTTTCAGGAGACTCGGTATCTCATCATACTGGTCTCTTCACCTGTGTCTTAAATTAAGCCTTCAATGAGAAGAATTCTGTACTAATGGTTAAAATTGAAAAACTTTAAAGGACCATTGGCTTACAGTAGTGGTAAGGCGGTGTACTAAATTGCAGGGAGAACTCTGGGATGCTCAGAGTGCAAGTTTTACTTGAACTTTGGGTGATGAAGAAAAATACTCAATAGTGTTCCCAGAGAAACATAAGAAAATCCATTAAATTAATGAAATAACTATAATAAATTAGAA
Organism: Nycticryphes semicollaris; assembly: GCA_013400055.1. NCBI lineage: Eukaryota > Metazoa > Chordata > Aves > Charadriiformes > Rostratulidae > Nycticryphes > Nycticryphes semicollaris. Next base: position 1,232,764 of record VXBJ01003633.1, read on the forward strand.
AGCGCCACGAACCCCAAACAGAACAGAGAAGTAATACAAAGGGAAATAACAGTTAAAAATAGTAGCTGAAAGTAATGACATGAAACTATCTTCGGATGTAATTCAGGTGAGGGCATCTGCAGTGTAAAACCTAAGAAGCTACATAGTAATAGAAAAGGGAGGAAGAGTGTAATGCCAGAACACATTCAGTAGTCCAGCCGGAATCTTTCAATACTTACATATATCTGCCAATATAGTAATAGAACATTAGTTGTCAGCATTCTGCCTGGAGGGTAGGGCTGGTGAGCTAAGTGGATGCTGCTATAACCTTTACTAATCTTCTATGTCCCAGCCATTGTTGATATACCATTTATTCAGCATAGTTTAGCACCTTGTTTTGAGGTCTGAATCTTAACTCTCCCTTCTACAGAAGCTATTTCTCTCCTGAGCTCCAGCAGCTGCCGCAACGTGGTGCTAAACAGCTATTTCATGCTGAACAGGAATTCAGGTTAATTTTTTACCAAATTGATGGAAGGATGAAATGTCAAATCTCAGTATTTCAGTGCCTTGTCTCTCATCCTCTGCAGGCACCTGGGCACGGCTTCCCCTGGTTAGGTTTAGGTATCTATCTTGCCTCCTGCCTATNGTCCTCTGCAGGCACCTGTGGCTGGATGTAACCTGGGCACGGCTTCCCCTGATTAGGTTTAAGTATCTATCTTGCCTCCTGCCTATGCCCAGGATAAGTTTCTGTCTCTGGCTGTGTCACGTTTCTGTTTGTCTTTACTCTTGCACCTTTCGTTATTTGTTTCTGAACAAAAGCAGCTTATTGTGGAACAGTAGGCTCATGCCTATTCATTAGTTTGCTTTGTTTGTTTTGCAGGAGCTTTGCTTGTGCAAAAGAACATTCTAAATAATTATGTGTTACTTCGACCGGTGTTTTTAAAGGGAGAGCTAAATAAGCAGAAAAAGTATTAAATGGAGAAAGAGAAAATCCCAGTGAGAATACATGTGTTAATGTATATGTGCACATCATATGCACTGTTTGCAGTGGAATCACAAGAGCAGGAACACAAAGGCAGTTTGTCCTTCAAAATAACTGAAAAAAAACCCCAACCTAAAAGTAGTAATTGATTTTCCATTATTTGCTTGCATAGACAGGCACTGTAGTACAAATGGGACTTCAGAGAGCCCCTAGTGTTCCAAACTGCACTGCCTAAGTAGGCATGTTCCAAGGAGGATTAGAAGACGTGATGTGTTAAAAGCTCAGACATCTGAAGCCATTGTTAGCCTCTGCTCTCCCTTACCTCTTCCTTCTAGGAAAACCAAATCATGGGCAACAGGAAAGAAATGTTAACAGAATAGTCCTAACAGAGATGCTGTGATGATCTGTTCCTAGAAGTGTGGGAGGAAGTCCAACCACAGATGCATGCACCATCTAGTTCTGGTTTCCTCAGTGCCCCAGTTTTTTAAGGAACAAGGAGGTCATTGAACATCAAAAATAGAGATAATGTTTTTTGGAGAAAGATTTAACAAACTAAATGCATAGATCTTGGCTAGACTCAGACTTAAAAAAAAAGTGCTTAGTACGGAGTTAAATTAATTTTTAATTTAATGTAAATACAGTCTTTAATGTAGTTAAGTAGTTTAACTAAGTTTAAGTAGTGGTTAACCAATGAGTTCATTGGATATGGCCAAATTGTGATAAAGCGGAGCTGTGAAACTCAGTTATTGCAAGAATGAAAGGGACTGGATTTCCAAAAGTAGCATTACTCCATCCAGCTATGATATATACCAAGGAGAGTTTGGTTGTCATGCAATAGAATGAGTACAAGGAACAATAAAGAAATTACATCAGTGGAGTTGTAATATACAACCTATTCTACAAAGTGCAAGATTTCCATTCATGTGTACATCTGAGAATAGACTGAGTAATGCACTGTATATTTTAACAGTCTTGCATTTAGGTTGCTGACAAAGATCTCCCAGAGGTGTCTGGTAGGGTTTTGTTGAGGTTAGGGATGAGAAGTACTTATATGCCAAGATTCCAAGTTATTGCTATTGTTATTTTTCTGATGTATGGAGGGAAAATGGTGATTCTTTAGGGTGGAGGGGGTTTAGAAATCCTTTCTAAGGAATGGTGACTGAAGAAGAATGAATCTATTCCTGATGGGTTAACTCATAAAATACAAATAATATACTTACAAACTAGAAAAATTTGGGGGTGTAGAGATAAGAGACCTGGTACGAAGAAAAGAAAAGTCCTTGAATGGACCAGATTTTCTTTCACATAACCAGAGGTGACCATGAGGAAACCACTGTTGACTATTGAATCTATTTTTCATGATAGCTTAATGAAAGTCAAACCAGTTGATTCCAGAGATGTTTGTATTACTGTTCCTTTTTCAAAATAATTTTAAAAGCCAATTGGAGCACTGATTGTGTCTTAAAATCTTTATTTTTCTGCTGTTCTTAAGCTTAGCTGCAATATTCAGTGATGTGTAGACTTTCCATGTCTGTAGAAACACCTACAGAAACCATATTTCATCAAGATCAGTGGTAGACGAATGTCAATGAAGAAAAGACAAGTAAAACATGGGGGGTTGGGTTTTGCTTCTTAGTTTGTCTTCCTCTGAAGAAAAAATCAGTTCAGGTTCATCCAGTCTTAACACTGGACCTGACTGATGGCCTTGCTCTGCCTTATTTTTTTGATGTCCAGCAGGGTTTTTATCTTAACAGTATCTGTCCAGATTTGACTTGATTTATATGTATTTTGCAGTCCTGATGCAGTAATTATGCCTGCTAATGCACAGCTCGTTGAGACAAAGCATAGTCTTTTTAAGGTCAACATTATCCTATTTAAACTGCTCAGGGTAAAGCATAAACATTAAACTGTATCTTTAGTAGTTTATGGATGTCAGACCATGTTATGTGATAATCCAACTGTACACTGATGTTAATGCAGGGTTGTTGGGGTTTTTTTTCCTCAAAATACTTGATTACTTCAAGCTTGATTTCATTGTGTTGAATTCAATTTACTCATTGCAAAACCTGTGTTTTTTTCTGACTGGTTTCAAGCTGTAATGAACAAGCAGCTGTACAGTTTATTTTATTTGGGTAGTGATTTGCTACTGAAGACATAACACAGCCCCGGTTGTTTAGACAGCAAACTTCATGTTTATCTCCTCTTTTTTATACTGCAATACCAAAATTTGAATAAAAGTTGACTTCAGTCACTTTGGGATTAAAGAATTGTTATTTGACATAACCTTCCTTTCTCATATATATAGTAGAGGAATTGAAGAGCGATTTAATTATTAAAAATCATGGATATTAAAGGAGTGTGGAATATGTTTCTCCCTTTTTATCTAGCCTACTTTATGTAGATAGTGATTGTTTATGGTGGAAGACAGGTGGTTACAGCAGGCAAATAGAAGAGCAACACCGAGGTGAGAGTGGAACAAATTCTACAGCTGACGTGAGAGTAAAAAGAAAAGTGTGCAACTTTGCAGGTCTGTGCCCCAGTCCCACCTCTCCGAGATAACGATCACATGAGGTGTCAACTGTCCTCAATTCTATCAAAACGCATTTTTTTTTGGTCTCTGACACCTCACATGGCCATTACTCTAACACTGTCCTGGTTTGAGACCACACACTGCAGCTTGTGCTGAGTGAAATTGATAATTGGTTTTATGATCTTGCATATAGTGTTAAAATACTTCCTGTTCCATTATTATTAGTATTTTCCTTTGTGCCATTTAAATAATAGACCCACTGTTGATAATACTGCAGAGTGAGTTTATGACCAAAACTTGTATTTCAACATTGTTAGCAAAACATTTTTTCTGCTGTCTGTAAAAAGGTGATATTAAAAGTAATGAGTTTTCCTGTAAAGTCAACTAAGCTAAAACATTAACACTGTTAACTGCAACAGAATTTAAGTGGCTTAAGTTTGTTTCTGCTTCTGCTTAACTCTTGAATATTTCCTGTCTGCCACGGTCTCAAGTAAGATACTTCGTCAGTGTGTATGTAGAAGAGTTCATATTTGCGTAAAAGGAAAAGAGTGCCATTGCAAAATCTTTTTTAAGGCAGAAGTAAAAATCAGTTCATTCTGAACAGCTGTCTCTGCCTTTAGTTTAGTACCTAAGTGCGGTAGCTCAAATGGTGGTAGCTACCACTGTACCAAACATGGTAATACACCAGCATTTCAGATGAAGATTGGAGAATAGCTTGAATTGTTTTCTTCAGATAATTTCACTCTCTTTCTGTCCCAAATATTATACCAATTCAAAGGATGTAATTAAATCTGCAAAACTGATCCACTGCATGTTGATGGTTGCAGTTCTTTAGAAGGTTAGCTCAGATGTCTTGCTGGTCTGTTTAATTCTTACAATGACGCTGCGGTGTCACAAATTCTCAGTGGTTATCAGTGTTGGCAGTCTCTGAATGCATGGGCACTGCAACTACCTGTGGTAGAAAAAAGAGTGGTCTTGTCAGATCTAATTTGAGAACTGCTGATTGTTCTTCCCTTGGTCTGTAGTTAAATAAAAGCTTCAGTGTCCAGATCTGTGAATTTGGCTGCTTTCGTAAATAGTATTTTTTAAGCATAAATTGTCATTGCAGATGGGATTAGGAAGACAGAGTCTTTGCTCTCCATCTGTATCACAGAATGATATAGGGTTGGAAGGGACCTCTGGAGATCATCTAGTCCAACCCCCCTGCCAGAGCAGGTCCACCCAGAGCAGGTTGTACAGGAATGTGTCCAGGCGGGTTTGTAATGTCCAGAGAAGGAGACTCCAGCACCTCTCTGGGCAGCCTCTTCCAGGGCTCTGCCACCCTCAAAGGGAAGAAGTTCCTCCTCAGGTTTAGATGGAACTTCTTAGGTTCAAGTTTGTGCCCATTTCATCTTGTCCTCTCACTGGGCACCACTGAAAAAAGACTGACCCCTTCCTCTTGACACCCACCCTTTAAGTGTTTACAGGCACATAAATCACTAAAGCCAGGACGAACTATTGTCAGTGGAGAACTGGGTTCGTTCGTGACCAGTGGTATTTCTGTGCACGCTTTTGGGTCAGACCAAGCAATTGCTTTCAGATTGGGTTTAGCAACCATTTTTCCTTTTCCTAGGGCTGCATGAATTCGGGTCACATTCGTACCTGCTCTGTCATGAGATTGGTGTTACTTCATCAGAAGGGTGAAGGAGGCATTGTTACTATCCTGCTTTAAATAAATGCTGCGCAATTTGTGTCTTAGCATTTTTAGAGACGTGTCTAGTTCATCAGAAAATGTTTTGGTAAACCCAGATGTGACTGTTTAAATTGTCATTTCTTGGAAAATGTCTTTCACTTTCTAAGTTGGAGACAGTAAAGAAAAATAAAATTAAAATCAATTAAAATAAAATATCCCTTTGAATCATCCCGGTGCTTTGATGCCAAATTATGCCCAGAATTCAGGCAAAGTCTTAGCATGTGTCTGGTTCTGGGAGACTTATGTAAAAAAGGTAAAAGAGTTTGAAGGTACTTGTGTAACTGTTGCTCAAAACCTCATTTCCTTCATTTTCAAAGTGGCGGGAGTAGCGGCTGTGGTTAATGCTATCAGCCAGAGAGAGCTGCTCGCTAGTCTGAACCACTTACCCTCCTGAGATACTGTGTCGGCCAGCTAAAATTACAAATAACTCCAAATTACTACACATCTGCAGCATTAGTACAGTTTTCTCTTTTGTATTTTTTTTGTTTGTTTCAGTGAAGCGATATCTTTATCTCGCAGAGGTGACGGATGTAGCTTTATTTCAACGTGTCTGCTTGACTGACTGCCTAAATTTGGGTGCCGATATAAATTTGTTTTGGTTGGGGGTTTTTTGTTTTGTGGTTTGGTAGGAGTCACGTGAAGAAGCCCACAAGGCTCCTCATGCCCTCGCTGAGAAGTCGGGTGCGTTTCAGAAAGGAGAAGTAAACAGTGCTATGACGCAGTTTGTCGTAAAGGACTGTTCTCTTTGTTGTTTGCAAAAATTCGTTAGGTCTTATACGTGCTTCTAGGTTGCTCACCCTCAGGTCTTAAACGCTGCAGGAGTAAAATCAGATATGGGTTCGGTGTTGACGTGTTGCAATGTTTTCAGCGTTCACTGAGGTTTTTTTTTTTTTTTTTCTTCACACTAAAGCCCCAGAGTGTTAGAGTGTAGGTATTTGCTAACCAGATAAGTACCTTAACTGTGTCATGTACATAAACAAAGTGAAGATGATCAGTTCGACTAAATCTGCTTTTGTTTTCAGCGAAATCTGCTTTTGGAGTAAATTTTGAAAAGACAGAAGAGCTGCAGTTGATATGATCAGGGGTTATGTGAACTGGTTTTAATGCTGGGGGTCTAGACCTTGGTTTTGAGATGTTTTTGAGACAGTGTTGTACATGGTTGACATGTGGCTGTGTTTTTATATGAAAAGCACTTTATTTGGTAGCCTTTAATAGACAGAAACAAACGTTTCTACCTTATCTAAGTTACTGAGGGCTTTGCTTTTCTCATGCACTGTATATTACACTGCAGCTGTTCTAGTTCAGCGTGCTGAAAGCTTTTTAATAGGTTTAGTGTTTTTATTCAATTTCTTACTATAAAACCTTTGTTTGCAGAAGCACATCTCATAAATCAGTGATTCTTTAAATGTGGAATTGACCATAGTGCCTCTGTTATAACTGAATATGCCATAAATTGAAACAAGGAGTTTCTCTTGTTTCCTTTGCTGTTTCTCTTTGTGTGATAAACGCTCACCAGTTTGCACTTTTCTCTGTTTAGGCAAATAAAATAAGCAAGGGTTCCTGAGGGAAGAGATTCATCCTTCCAGCTGTGCAGAAAAAGTAACAGAGTCAGGAAGAACTAACTTAGCATTCATTATTTTATCTTCTTCTTCTAGACCTCCACTAGTCAGGCAATCTTCTGCCTTCAGTCTGGTATTTGTCAGCTTTTCCGAGAAACTCTGATTCGCAAGGGATTTGTGGAAATTCAGACTCCCAAAATCATTTCAGGTATTGTATATGTGATCCAGCAGCTACAGGTCTGCCTCTTTTACCGTTGCTCAGCACACCTATCTGCCAAAAATTTAGGAAATTTTTCTTCAAAAAAGATGAAGTTCTATTTCTAATTTAGGTGCAACGTAGCAAACTTCTTATAGCAAGTATCCAAGCTGTTCTTTACTTTTCTCCTGGCTTTGGATGTTAAAAGAATGAGAAGACAAATATTACATATACCTGATTTATGTACTCTGCAGTGTGTTTGAAGTTTTAATTTGGTTGACTACAGATGTCTGATCACACACATTGCTCTTCAAATCAGTGTTCTCAGTCTTGAGCACTGCCAGTTCCCTTCCCAGTAACCAAAAAAACCCAACCCACTCTTATTTAGATTAAAAGTGGCTTCCATCATAAAGAAGTTACAAGAAACATACCATGGTATAAAAGATAATGCCATTATATATGCAATATGTCACTTAGCAATGAGCATAAGGCTGAATAGAAGGTGGCCAGTTGTTTCTCTGAAAGCGTGGCCTAACAGCTTCAGCCCGACTAAAAGTGGGAAAATAGAGATTTTGCTTCTAGTTGTGTTGTTGATCTGCTGTATTCTTGTCAAAACTCAAACTACTTGATTTATGGGTGGGTGTTTGATGTTTTGTTGATGTCACCAGGACATGTGGCATGGCAAATGTTTGTATTATTCTCACTGTACGTGCATTCATTATATATCTACCTTTCGCCTACTGAATTTTATACTTCTGTATTTACATTTTTGAAGACAGCTCTTGCCTGAGATACAAAAGGGCTTTTGAACAAAATACATGTAAGGAACTATTCTTTCAATATGGAAAGTATCATTGAACTCTAAGATGAGATAACTTTTTTTCCTGGTGAGACATTTGCAACAGCCTGAAATACTAAAGACTACCAGGTAGTTTATTTACGTAGGACCTTTGAGGAAGTGTGCTATTCTTACTGTGCAGTGTACCATTGAAAGCAAGCAAGCAAGCATCCTATTGTTTGAATGAGATCACATTATGTAAAAATAACAAATCCTTACTAAACTTCAAATTTAAATATCACGGCTGTTCTAAGATTGGAGATTTTAAAAGTTAACTGTATTCAAAAAAACCTAAATATTCACTGAATTTCAGTGGGAGTAGTGGTAATGAAAGAAACATTATTCTCAGTGGAATGGTTAGCAGTAATAATAATTTGTATTTTACTTAGAGTTATCTTAACATTAGAAGTTTCAAAGATTACCAACTGGTATTTTATTCTGGTGTGCTTTTGTTAGCAAGTTAGCCAACTGTAACTGGTATCACGCACTGGGAAATGGGAAGGTGGAGTGACTGGTGATAGTTTTGGTAGGCAGTTTGCAGTCAGGGATTGAAACGCATGTGTTCGTGGTTCCTGTTCTCTCAAGGTAACCTTCTATGAAAGCTGCCTCGAACCGAGAAAAGGCTGTGTACCTTTGGCAGCTGTCCTCTGGTAAATCTAGATTTGCCTCCGAGAGATATTTATGCCTTCAGTTAGAGAGGATGGGCCTGGCAAAACAGGATACGCAGTTTCATCTCGGCCTCTGCAGTTTTAACCCCTGGAAGCCTACGTCACTGGTAAAGATGGGTTTCCACAGAGATGCTGGGCTGCGAGTAGACATGGTGGTACAGCAGCACATTCTTCTGCCATTCCCACCCTAAGGTGAAGGACAGCTGGGAACAGTGACATTTTAAACAGAGCTGCAAAAACTGCCCTTAGCATTAATGGGAATACACTTTGAAGAAAAATCTCCTTCTGATCGATCTCTAAATGTAAGAGCAGTAGCCTGTCGTTGTACCTCTGATTTATTTTTCACACTTGTATTTTAATAATTACTGCAAGCATTTGCTTTTCAGCTGCCAGTGAAGGAGGAGCCAATGTGTTTACTGTATCATACTTCAAAAGCAGTGCCTACCTGGCTCAGTCCCCGCAGCTGTACAAGCAGATGTGCATATGTGCTGACTTTGAAAAGGTTTTCTGCGTTGGGCCAGGTAAGAAAAGCATTGGGTTACCCAAAGTTTGAAGTGTTGCAGTGATGGCTTTCAGCAGCTGTGGTACAAAAAAGATAACACACACCCTTGAAAGCTTTGAGTGGTTTCACTTAATGCAGTTTCACTTACCAAACACGAATTTCAGTTGGGGTGACTAATGAGAGTAAAGTTGACAGAGCAGTTGCTGGAAGAAAATTAAACTGCTGAACTAAGGGCGGAGTAGCCTCCTCTGGTGCCTGCCGTTATGTGAGGAGAAAGAATTGAGTTGCGTTGGAAACTGATAATAAGATGAAGTTAGTAAAAATGTGGAACAACACTGATTGCTGAAGCCATAGTTTCCTGTTAACCGTGCCCAGCAGATGCCTTCAGTTGCCCAGTAGTAAGCAGTTCAAAAGGCAACCTAGGTTTTGTGTACTTCCCTTGCTTTTGTATATGTACAAACCAACATGATACAGAAAACACCTACTTTTAACTGGGCAGTCGGTAAGCAATAAAAAATTAATAGTTTCCAGTCTCGTGCTCGCTCTTTCTCAAAAGCTGATAGGACGTGGCCTTTTTAGGTGGTAATACAGTGTTTTTTTGGTAAGGCCTCAAGGACAGGTTTAAAGTTACATGAGCTGGAAATGCTGGAAAACAAATCAATAACAGCTTATAACATAATAGAAAAAAGATGCAGGTAATTCAGAAGATCTTAGATTTCCTGTTAATTGCTGACAAATGAGTCACAGTTTATTGGAAGACATGTTTATATTAGGCTCATATTTATATATATGAAAAAAATCACCCAGAACGTATGTGCACAAGTCCATTTCCTCTGAAAAAGGTGGTTTTCAAATCTGAAAGTTCTTGTGTACCTGAAACTTGTCTGTTTTTAACACTTCTGTCTGTTGGTCTAACAAGAGATACTGCCTCTCTACCAGTCTTGTCTGTCTTGTATCCTTTGAGCACCACAGCTACAATAATGCTGTCACTGTTGTTAAAAATGATGCTCTGAGGCAGCTAGTTTTCTTTTTGTTTTGCAGTGAGAACTGTCATGTCTAAAGACAGCATTGTCTGCCTGATCCATATGCTGATGTGATTGATTGTCAGTGTTGTTTTTCGAAATGGAATGATAATTTCAGGTCAGTTAGAATTTCTGTTGTTTAATTTTACAGTATTTAGAGCTGAGGACTCCAACACACACAGACACCTGACTGAGTTTGTTGGTCTGGATATTGAAATGGCTTTTAACTATCACTATCATGAAGTGGTAGATGAGATTGCAGATACCTTGGTGCAGATATTCAAGGGTCTTCAGGAAAGGTAATGAGAGCATTTTCCATTTCATGAGCAACTTCGTTTCAGATCTCTGGTATTAATGGGTGAGCATTTTATCCTCAGCTTCTATGATAAGCATTAGTAACCACATTTACAACACAACATTTTTGCTTTGCTCTTAACTCTTTCTTTGTGCCTGACTTATAAAGTTCATTCAAGCCAGAAAACTGTTGATCTTTAGCCCAAATTGCATCTCCTGGAGTATGTACTAAGAATCCTTGTTGTTTACTGTCAAAGGGACTTCCCAATAGAAATGATCTGTCATTAATCTAAAACAACCTTCTTTCTGTGCCATTATGGGTAGACTGATTGTTCTGTTTTGAAATTAATAGCTACTATCTAAGAAAGTGTTTCTGAATCAAATTTATCACAACAGCCTGCATCTCTGCCATGAAAGCAGCAGTTTATTTTCCATTATTCGTAGTCTAAGTCATGAAAAAGCCAGGCCAGAAGTTTAGGAAGTGGTTTTCATTTGCTTACAAATTAGACTATCTTGCTAGCAGAAATGCAAATCTTTTCATCTGTCTAGAAGGAAATTTCCCTTTTGTATTTGAAATAGGGTATTACTCAAATCAAAGAAGAACCTAGGTAAATATTACAAATCAAAGGGGTGATTTCTCCATGTCTTTACTGTGAAAATTTGACCTCGTCAATTATTTCTTACAAAAGGAATGAAACAGAAGTAATAGTAAAATATTAACAGGTATATCATTGAAGTAGATTCATTAACTTATATTAAAGATTTCATTAGGATCGCCAGAAGTGGCTTTAAAAGTTTTTTATGTTGCAAGAGGGACCCCTTGTGGCAAAAATGTATTGCCATGGCAAGAAGAGTACATTTCTTGATTGGTTCAGATTTTGCTTCTCTTCTTGTTTCCTCACGTATAGATTCCAAACTGAAATTCAGACGGTGAGCAAGCAGTTCCCGTGTGAGCCATTCAAGTTTTTGGAGCCAACGCTGAGGCTGGAATACCGTGAAGCTGTGGCCATGCTTAGAGAGGCTGGTGTTGAGATGGGTGATGAAGAAGATCTGAGGTACTTTGGCAGTACACAAACGTGTCAGACTCTCGAGAAAGCAGTAGTAAAGTGTCAGTTTTGTACTGTGCAACTGACAGCCCTCGAGAAGGAACCGCAGGCTTTTAGAGGAATAAACAGTACTCATATCCAGATCTCTTGACAAATAAATGACTTGCTATGAAAGAAGTCTTTTTTTGTAACGTAGACTATACATACAAACTCCAAAAAGTAAATAACTTACACCATAAAGTGAGAGTAACTTGAACCTTCTAAGGATAAGAAGTATTTCTGTTTCTAACAATCACAGCCCTTCATGTGAATTGTCACAACTTTGAATAGGATTAAACAAAACCAGTAACACCTTCCCATTTCTTCTTTCCACTGCTCAGGCAAATGATTAAGCAATTGTAATTGCATTCCCACTGATTTACTAGAAGATGGGTTTAATTAATTGATTATATCACAGAACAGTACTGGGTTGGAAGGGACCTCTGGAGATCATTTAGTCCAATCCCACTGCCAACGCAGGGCCACCCTTCTAGAAAGAGACATAAATAGACTTTATTTCTATAATTTCTGTCTGCAAAATCCAAAACATTCAGAAACAAGTCCTAGATGTTATAAAGGATGAGGTGCAGCACATCTGTGGCTTGAAGTCTTTTTAGCACAAGTTTAAACCACTCAATTTAAATTGTGATAATCTTTTTCAGCACACCTAATGAAAAGCTCCTGGGACGCCTGGTAAAGGAAAAGGTAACAATTGTTTCCAAATAAATAAAATTGCAATTAAATCTGAAACCTGATGTCACAGAGCCATCGGGTCGATATAAATGCTTACTTCATGGAAAACAGCTTTTTATACATTGCTTGAGAATACAGTATCTCGGAACATGCAGAAGTTGTGAAGAGTTTGTGATTAGCAATTTTTAATCGTCTGACTGCATTGCCATTTTGCTGGTTATTTAATCTACTGGCAGTTTTGTCATTATCACCACTAAGCTGTTTCAAACCACTTTAAATTTTTTACATTTATTTCTATCATCTGTTATACTGAGTACACAAAACAGCATAGGACGTTCCAAAACCAGTTCTTGCGATAATTAAAAAAAAAACAATCAAACCCAACCCAAATTCTTACTAAATCTGTAGGAGCAGATGAGAACTTTGGCAGAAAAGTACCTGTTACTATAGCAAGACATTTCACTGCTAAACATTTCTAAGTTTACATTAGAAGTAGCATTGGAAAATTGAAAAATAATACACCATTTTTACTGATAACTTACTTTTTAAGATAATGCTGTCAATCTTGTGGAAAGTTATTGGGAGATCTTTTTCTATTTTATTTCAAATGCACAAATTCACTGGTTGTGACTCGTCCTCTCGTGGATTGTTCTTTACATCATTTTCTCTTGTTCTAACTGTTCTAAATCACCTTCTTTCAGTATGACACAGACTTCTATATTCTTGACAAATACCCTCTTGCTGTGAGGCCTTTTTATACGATGCCAGACCCAGTAAACCCTGTAAGTAAAATTCTGTATTATTGTCAATGGGGTTTTTTTCGTAGTTCAAACTATTCCGTGTTGGGATAACTTGACAAAATAGATAAACTATATTTATATGATCTGCTGTTGTAATTAAAATTGTGATAACAAGATTAGGTTGGTGTTATGTGACTTATCAAATGTTTACGGTAATTCTTCACTTGTGAAAATATACCAGAAAGAAACAAATTAGCTAAAACTGGGAGAGCTTTATGAAGAGATCTCCATGGTCAGAACACCTCTGATGTCACTGAAAAGAGGCAAAACATTCTGCCAGGGCAACAGAGGTTTTTATAGAAAATAGGCCTTATTACATCGTTAGAAATTCTCCAGTTTATTCCTAAACCCAGGGTAAATATCCTTAGAGCATCCCAGCATCTTTTGCTGGGATAACTACCTGCAGGTGTAATGGTTTTTCAAATAGATGAACTTTGATTTTTTTTTTTAAATCAACTCCAGTCTAATGAGAGGAGCCAAAATGCTGTAATTCCCCCCCAAGCTGCAAATACCTTGCACTCCTGCTGCACAACTTTGGATCTCATAAGTGAAGTTATTGAGATATGTGCCACCTAAGGATGGAAAAACCGTAGGCAGGAAATAAACTCACCTTTGTTTTTCCAGAAAAACTCCAACTCTTATGATATGTTCATGAGAGGGGAAGAGATCTTGTCTGGAGCTCAGAGAATTCATGATCCTCAGCTGCTGACAGAAAGAGCCAAGCATCACGGGATCGGTAAGAAGTCAAACAAGATGAAGCTGAATTTAAAAGAATAGAAATCGTGATTGGATTTGTTTCCTTGAGAGGAAGAATTGGGGCAGAATTGGTTATGTGGCACTAGTGCTGAAACCACAGTACTGATTCATTCCTAATGTTAATTCATCCGATTCGCCTTAACTAGAATTGGTGATATTAAGAAACAAGTTAGTTTCCCAGCAGCACCTTGAGGAAAAGGAATTGTTCCCAAGGAGTTTAGAGAGAATGTGATGGAGGAAATACCTTCAAGAGAATGAGGGCAGACAAAAAAAAAAAGTCTCATTCAGTCCTGCCTCTTACTCTCACAGACTTTTTACACAGCAGAGCCTTGGTTCACTGCCCTTTTTGAATCTTGAACTGAGAGCAAAGAAGCAAAAAATCTCTCTTGCTGAAATTAAAAAAAAAAAAACCAAACCCAAACCAAAAGACTCAGCAGGGACAATGCCAGCTAATAGTAGAAGGGTAAAAGAGTAAATGACGAGAGTAAAACATAGATTAAAATGAGGTTTTCAGTGAATGGCCAAGTGAAGTGGCAGGTAAGCAGCAGCAAAAAAGGAGTAGCTCCCACTGTAGCAAGACGGAAAAATAATCGCTAAATCTTTGCTTTCTCACTGCATTTTATTCCAGAAGTCACCACCAGTTTCCATAAGTTACAATAAACAGTTGGACCTCGCTTTTACTCAGTTGTCAAGTTTCTTCCCCGATTAAGTTATTAACAAAGTTATAAAACAAAACTGTTACAGAATTTTTCTAGGCAGTCCTGGATAATGTATGTGTTTAATGACCAAACCCCCACTGCTAGTTTATTATAAGTTAAATTGGTAAATGATTTGTTGCGCTTGCGATTGTCTAGTCAGATGTATGTTTGGCTTGGGGTTAACTGAGCAACTGAGAAATGTATCTTTTTCCTCTCTAGATTTGGAGAAAATAAAGGCTTATATCGATTCCTTTCGGTTCGGGGCACCTCCACACGCAGGTGGTGGAATAGGTGAGTATCTGTATTTTAGTTTGTTCTGTGTTAGCCTGAGCTTAATTTAAACTGCTCAGTCTCAAACAGGGTTCGCTATAAAATTCAGAGTAGTAGCTTTGTTGGGTAAATGTGGGGGGGGGTCTTTACCCTGGAGAATTTAAAGACAGAAGGTAAAATGTAAGGATCATCAAAAATACACAAAATATTAATGGCGCACTCTGGCAAGTTTAAAAAGTAGGTGATGGCAAGAAAAAAAACGCCTATTTATTAGCCAGGTCCATCACTTTCCAATTTGACCGATGAGGAAAATTTAAGGAAGCAAGAAAATACTGTATTATGTATGGATTTGTCATAGCCTGCTAATAGCAGAAGGCACCGGTCTCTTAGTGCATTTGCTGAAGCTGATCTGCAGTGAGGAGAAAGAGGTGATTTCTTCCGTCTGGACACAGTACTCCAGAGGGGGCCCCACCACTACACCAGTTTTCTACACTGTCTTTCTTGAGAGCCCGAGCAGTTCAGAGCAGGGTTGAGTCTCTGGTCCCAGTGCTCCAGATGACACCTGTGTTGTGGCAGAAGGCACTGGATGTAAAGTCCCTCAAGTTTGATTCGAGCTCCTTTCTGTAGCCGCAAGCGCTGCTGAGTGCGCCTCAGTCTTGGGTCGCGCTGCTGCCTGGGGCTGGCTGGAGGTATGGAGCACCTTTAGCTTCTTCAGAGTTTCGAATTAAAGACTTGACTACACCCATGGGGGGGGTGTGTGTATTTTTTTTTTTGCCTTTGTTGTAGGGCTGGAGAGAGTAACCATGCTGTACCTGGGGCTGCACAACGTTCGTCAGACCTCCATGTTCCCCCGGGATCCCAAACGACTGACGCCCTGACGTGCGCCGCTTTTGAAAGTTGGAGATGATCTGCCCCGCAAATAAGAGACGATTGCAAGTGTATCCCCTGCTACTGATGGAACTGAATTGGTTTGAGCATTATATTATGCAGTAAAATAAAAAGAAAAGGAACTTCTCGTTTACTGAAGTGCCACAATAACTTTTTTCTTTTATATCCTTAGCTATTGATTTAAAGGGAAGTATTTTACCAGATCAAGACTCTTTGTATTGGCAACTGTGCACGATTTTAATGAAAATGTGGGACTTTGAGTTAGTGTTCTAGCATCACGGTAAATCGTATTATGTTTCTAAACATTCTAATAAATTACGCAATAAAAACTCTGCATTTCTAACTTATGTCAGCAAGATTGAATATTCTGAAGTACAGAATTGGCTCAAAGCTAAAATAACGGGCTGCTTGCAATTTGAAAATCAGGAGGAAACCAGCCAGTGGTTAATTTACATGAGTGTCAGGAAGGGAAGCAGGTGAGAAAAACTTTCTTAACAAAAAGTCTTCGTATGAAATTGTGAAAATAGATTGCAATAAAACCCTCAAAGAAAATTAGATACGGTGTCTGTGTCTGTCCTTCTGGTTGCTGCTTTCTATCTTCACAAGATCATCATCAATCGATAAGGGTTAATTGTTTGGGGGTTTCTCTAATGATGTAATAACTGCCTACATTTAAAATTTATTTTCTTTCTATCTTCTTACCTTTTTTTTAAAAAAATAAAGGTTGTCCACAAGCCATAGGCCTGCTGTTTATGAAGGTTATGCACACTCATGGAATACACAAGGGAAATATCTTGTTCTCAGAAGGTGAATGGACAGTGAGCTTGAGAGCAGGGCGTGTGATTTCCTGCCTGACCCAGCCTCCAGGACAGCAAACACAAGTAACCTGCAAGGATTTCACGGGTCTGGTGCTAATGAGAGAGGAGCAAATAACACAAGCCAATCTATTTCAGGTTTTGTTTCATTTACAGGTGCCGTGAACAGCCCAACTGCTGTACATTTAGAGAAATTCAGCGTTGCTGTAAGTAAATTCTTTGTAGACATACTTTTTCTCAGATGAATCACCTTCTTCAGCCTCCTCAACTGACAGTGATGTACAAAGCTGCTTCTCTTCCTCCTCCCAACCCAAAGGATGTGCCCTGCATTTGGAGAAGAACCAGCATATTTGAAACTTCCTTTATCTGATAGTTGGTTTTCAAATTTAAAACATGTTTTGAAGTGTGGATGCCAAAGAGCAAAGGATTAAATTCCTTCCTTGGGCACTGCAATAGAGTTACTCTAATATTCATACTTATTTGTAATTCCTGACTTAATTTTTGCTTAACATTTTATGTGATAAAGAGCTTTCAGTAGGAGGTATAGTTTAGACAGTCTGTGTTATTGTTGGTACCTTGATTTTTAAATGTCAGAGAAGTCACATATCGGTTCTGCTACAAAAAGGTCAGTGAGGCTGTGTATAAATTGTGTAGAATTTCCCAAAAGGGCAAATCATCTTTTGCAGCTGCCATTGAACGAGACTTAATTTTAATGTTTTGTGACAAGAGTTCTCCATTAGAAAACAATCATGGTAAAGGTCACTTAGGTAAAGTACTGGAAACGTAAAAGTTAAACTTTGTTTGGAAGTCACATAACTCAAGGAATAACATACTTTGCAGCTTTGCTTCTGAGTCTGTTCTAATTAATTTACCATGGAACCTTCCCCAAATTATTGCCTTTAAAATCTGACAGTGTACCCAGTTGTACATTTCAAAGCTAAGTGGATTAGCATCACAGCTTAGCATCACAGACTTATTTCTGATAAATCCAGGTTTCAAAACAGTTGTTTATTCAGCTAAGCCAACTGGAATGAGCTTAATTTAATTCTTTTGGGTCATATGGAACTGGTATCGTATTCCACATCGGAAGCGCAGCCTTCCAATAAGGAGCAAAGTGACTGACTTAGATTTCATGCCAACAAAAAAAGTACTCTGGGAACTGTGTTTCTTGTTCTAGATTTGGCAGCAAGTTTTTTTTTGCGTACATTCCTGGAACTGCTGTGCTTATCCTAATTCTGTTCAGAGTCATTCAAACTCATATGGTAGTTTGATTTATTCACTGTACCTGCACAAGAACAAGCATTCAGATGGAGATCCCAGTTCCTTTCAATGCAGAATCCTTTCATGCAGTTTTCTTAGCTAACTGAAAGTAATTATGATCATAAATCAAAATGCATTTGTCCTGAACGTCACCTCAACAGGATACTTTAGTGGGAGCTCTGCATTGTTAGAACTTAGTTTGAAACCTTGCAAACAGTAATTTCAGAACTTTATGTTGCTTTGATAGGTAGTGACTCTGGTTTGGTAGTTCTGGAAAAGTCAAACCTGTATAGTCCTTTGTTTCCAGTAACTTGCAGAAAGTTTAGCATTTTACGCAGAGTCCACGTTGCTGCTGCTTCTCCACCAGTTCAAGTGTTTTCTGGGGTTTTTTCTTCCATGATACACAGATGGGAATGACAGTCATGCAACTTGGGGTTTTTTTAAACCAAGGAACTCAAAAGGGATATTGGTAAGGAATAGCCAAGGCGTCAGTCTGCTCAAAACAAAAGCCACAAAGCTCCAGTTTGCTTCTGCAGTTTAACTAAAACATTTTCCTGTGAAATACCATCTGCTCTCTGAATCTGCCCAGCAGGAAAGAGGGCTGGGGCTGTTCTTCTGGCAGCCAAGAAGCGCAGGGCTGGTTCCTCATGGCTGAACCCACCTGCTGGGGGTTAACGCCACCTGGATGAGTGCCCCCTGCCACAGGGGACGGAAGAGGGAAGGAAGAGTAAAAAGCAGGAGAACTTTGTGCTTCCACTCTAGGCCAGTCAGTTCCAAGTACATTGGATACCCCTCCACGTGAGTGCACGCTGTGGCCTGCACTCTGCAGCTAGAGGGACGGGGGAGTCATAGAATGATTTGGGTTGGAAGGGACCTTAAAGATCATCGAGTTCCAAACCCCCTGCCCTGGGCAGGGACATCTCCCACCAGACCAGGTTGCTCAAAGCCCCATCCAACCTGGCTTTGAACACCTCCAGGGATGGGGCATCCACAGCTTCCCTGAGCAGCCTGTGCCAGTGTCTCAACACCCTCAGAGTAAGGAATTTCTTCCCGATACCTAATCTACATCTCCCTTAGTTCAGTTTAAAAACATTACCCCTCACACTACACTCCCTCATAAAGAATCCCTCCCCATCTTTCCTAATATAAATAGAACACAGCATGCTTTGTGGCACACCACTTGGTTGGAAGGGGTTGGACACCAGTTTGTATTGGGGCTCCAGCACATCCTGTGGCCTGATTTCATTCAGGTCAGGGGAGTCCACTGTTCACTCCAGGCAGCTGCAGGTGGCCATGGGTCCCCCTTTGAACATGGGCCTGTGTGCCAAGAAGAGACAGCTGGGGAAAAGGAGAGAGCCTGGAGAAACAGCATGTCTTCTGGACAGCCCAAACAGATTTTAATCATTTACTGTTCCTTGTTTGGGGATTAGCATTATCTGCGTGCAGGGTGGGGGTAGGTATAGAGAGAAATTATGGAAAAACCAGCAGAAATTATCTAGGGTGAGTTGTTACTTCTTTTAGAATAAACAAGCCTCACAACCAACTTGGACTTGTGCACATTCTCACTAGTATGGTATCACAAATACGTAATCTAGTCACTGCAAGGGTTTTTTTTTAAATTATAAATTTATTCTTACCATTTTGTTATTCTCTTTGGATTCAAAGGAGCATGTAAGCATAGGATAAACTGTAAACAGTTGGGCAGTTTTTCTTCTACTTTACCACCTCTTAGCCATCTTCAAAAAGAAAATGAAGAGAAAAACCACCAACCCAGCCCTCTAAAAGCTGTAATTATGTACCAAACCACATGGATCTGCATTAAATTACCAACTTTCAAAACAGGCTAACCCAGCCAGAATCTCTGCTCTGACCTCTGCAGTGGAGCAAACCATGCAGAGCTGAATCTTACTGCACCCAAAACCCCTCTGAGTTGACAGGTAGCCTTTACCATATTGCAATTAGGACAGTGTTCATGGTGAGGCAGATGCACCGTAATGTGTAATCAGGCTCCTGCAGGGAACCCGCGCTGCCAGCACTTCATAAAGGGGTTCAGAACTGAGAGTCAGCCCTTAGCTGCCTTAATTACAGCAAAATCACCGGTTTAGGCAGAGATTAATGACTTTGCAGGTGGCTGAGCGATTCTCAGCAATTCTTCATAGACATTGAAATGGTTCCTGCTGGCAGCCATCGCATGTCA
Source organism: Nycticryphes semicollaris (assembly GCA_013400055.1). Taxonomy (NCBI): domain Eukaryota; kingdom Metazoa; phylum Chordata; class Aves; order Charadriiformes; family Rostratulidae; genus Nycticryphes; species Nycticryphes semicollaris. The sequence continues at coordinate 1,252,528 of VXBJ01003633.1, forward strand.
CCAGCTGCTGTTCCATAACAGCTGTCAGCCATGGTGTCTCTTCACAGAATCACAGGATGGTTGGGGTTGGAAGGGACCTTGGGAGATCATCCAGTCCAATGGCCCTGCCAAACCTAGAGCAGGTTGGACAGGAACACATCCAGGCAGGTTTTGAGTATCTCCAGAAACAGAGACTGTACTACCTCTCTGGGCAGCCTCTTCCAGGGCTCTGCCACCCTCAAAGAGGTTTATCCTCATGTTGAGATGGAACTTCCTGTGTTCCAGTTTGTGCCTCTTGGCCCTTGTCCTCTCACTGGGCACCACTGAGAATAATAAGCATTGATGAGATCCTCTCTCAGTCCTCTCTTCTGCAGGCTGAACTGACCACCTCTGTAGCCCACGGTGACTGGGCAAACGCCACATCATAGAATCACAGAATTGACATGATTAGAAAAGACCGCTGAGATCCCCGAGTCCAATTATACACACACAAAAAAAACCCTACATGCCTTGATGTGGTGACACCACCATCTCCCTGGGCAGGCTGTTCCAGTGCCTGACCACTCCATCAGTAAAGTAGTTCTTCCTAATATCTAATCTAAGCTTCCCCTGCTACAACTTCAGACCACTTCCTCTGGTGCTGCCGTTATTCATTTGGGACAATGGAATAAATGTTCAAGTCCCAGTTTTGATAAAAAAAGACGTATTTTATTGAGCAAATAGAGGCAAACAAACAGCGCTGGGTGCGCGGGGAGTCTCTGCTCCAACACACATGCAGTGCAGTTCCTATTTTCAGTTTATATCCTCTGTGCTAATACCTATTTTTAACTATTTCTGAGAAAAGGTTGGTCTTTGCAAATGAATTCTAAGAATAGGCATACCTTCTTCAGTGCTTTACAGGCTTCTCTTACATATCACTATGTGGTTAGCAGCAAAAGCTGGTTTAAACTGATACACCAGGTGGCTTCTGCAAAATACAAGGACTATATACATATTAAGTCCAGCCATCCTGCTCCTCCTAGGCTTGCAGTTATACAAGGGTATGTAGCAGAGAAGGTCACATTTCATCATGCGGCCCTAGCGTTATTTCACATTGACACGAATCAAATGAACATATTGCACAGCCAACACCCGCTTCCCTACAACCTCCTTTCAGGTAGTTGTTGCGAGCAATGAGGCCTCCCCTCAGCCTCCTCTTCCCCAAACTAAACATGCCCAGTTCCCTCAGCCTCTCCTCATAGGACTTGTTATCATGCCACCCCACCCGCTAACGCGACGTTACCAACAGTCTCCACTCGAAGGCCTGGCCCGAGAGGACTCCCTCAGGGGCCGCAGCCAGCCCAGCGCCTCCTGTCAGTGAGGCGCCGCGCGCATTTGGCGCCAAAACGCCGCTGAGGGGAGGGCCGGCGGGGCGGGTCTCGGCGGGGCGGTGGCTGCCGATTGGCTGTCGGGGCGGGTCTCGGCGCGGCGGCGGTTGCCGATTGGCTGGCGCGGCGGTGCACGTGGGCTGCGCGGTGGCGCGAGCCCGGCTGGGGTCTGGGTCGGCAGCAGCAGCAGCGGCAAGATGGATCTGGCGGTGGCGGCGGGTGACGCGGTGGCGGCGTCTCAGCACCAGCAGCTCCGCGATGAGGTGGCGGAGAAGTGCCAGAAGTTGTTCCAGGACTTCTTAGAGGAGTGAGTGAGGAGGGGCCGGGCGGGCAAGGCCGACGGGAGGCGGTGGGGCCGCCGGCGCCTTAGTGAAGGGGCCGCCATTTGATGAAGGCGGGCTCCTGTCAGGGCCTGTCGCCCGCGTCCCTCGTGTGTCGGGTCGGGAAAGCTCTCCTGTCGACTGCGCTCGGCGCTGCTGCTCCGTGAGGTGCGGGCAAATATTGATGGTCGGCAAAACCTTTACCCGACGGCTCTCGGCGGGACTTTGTTGGGTGCGTTTTGGCCCCTTGTAACAAAGTTTTGTGACATCCAGGTTGAAAATCCCTCTCGTGGGTTGGTTGTTATGCCTTAAGACGTCTGATGCCCCGTGTTTTGCCTCCTGAGGGACCCCGCAAGTAGGGAGACTGTTAACATCACCCCGAGGAACAGAAAACAAAACCCAGTTTGCTGGCACAGAGCAATTGTAAAAGCATAAATAAAAGTCTGTATGAAATGCAGACTAGGCCCATCTGAGCTGGGGCGTTGGTATAACGGATACAGCAAGGTGGGGACAGGGCAAAAATACTGTTGGAAAAGATGTTTGTGAGGCCCTGTGGGATACCATCGTTCTCTTGCACCTTCCTTAACGTGTGTGATCCTTCTCTTTCTCGCCTGGATTTAGAAATACTCAATTGAAGTGCAATAGGTAACCCTGAAATGTTTTCCTGAATCTCTTTCAGGTTCCAGAGCAGTGATGGGGAGGTCAAATACTTGCGTGATGCTGAAGAACTGATTCGGCCAGAGCGGAACACCCTGATCGTAAGCTTTGCGGATTTGGAACAGTTCAATCAGCAGCTCTCTACCACTATTCAGGAGGAATTTTACAGGTAAAGTGTAAAGATTACGTGAGAGCTGAATAATGCTGTGTTCTCAGGCCATAATGTCTTATATTTAAAAATAAATAAATAAAAAAAAAGAGGTGTATCTGCTTTCTGTATCCTGCAGACACTTACATTTAAGACTTTTGGGGTTTTTTACTGGATCAAAACTTCTTTCTTAATGGATTCCTCTCTGGAAACCATGAATTAAGTAGACAATTGCATTTATTCTGGTAAAGAAGCAGATGGTCAGTATGGGAATACAGAGAAAACTCTAGAACTTCTTGCTCTGAAAACAGTTTGTTGAGCCAACAGGTTATTTTGAGGATCTACTTCTGGATATAAGGATAAATCTCTGGTAAAGTGAGACTTTAAAAAGTGTTCTCAGACAATACAGGGAATGAGATCAGTATGCACTAATATCGTATTTAGCATATTTAAAATAGCTTTTGTGTTTTCTTACCTAGTGTGGCAATAAAAGCCAGAACCCAGAATTGTATGATACGAGCCTTTGATGTAGCCTAAAGCAAAGAAGGCACTTTGATAGCTTCTATAAAATTTGAACTTTTTTCTGTATTTCAGGGTTTACCCTTATCTCTGCCGAGCGGTAAAGACTTTTGCTAGAGACCATGGCAGTGTTCCTTCAAACAAGGACTTCTATGTTGCATTCCAAGATCTACCTACCAGACACAAGTAAGATGATTATTAATTCCAGAAACTTGCACATTTTTATTAGTAGGGAAGAAAAGTGTTAGAGCACACTGAAAATGTTTTGGTTATAGAGTGTGAAATATACAGTTGAGCAGTACAATTGTGAAGAATTTTCCTGGTCTTGTGCAGGATGTTTTGTGAAATGGTTTTTCATTTGTGAATTTTACCCATATACGTTCATCATATTCCACGAGCAAACGTAACTTCTGTAATTTAAACCAGTGATTTAGAGTACGTTGCTTTTGCAGCACCAGTGAAGTAAGTTTTGCATTGGTTTGACCTTTAGTATTAATCTAAAAGTTTCTGTAAAAACATAAAATGAGACAATCTTGTAGTAACTTTGTTGCTTTGGTCTGTTACAACTGTTCTTTAGTCAGAGGCTGAATGAAACTACGTTGCTTCTTCCTACTGGGGCAGGACCTTGGGCCTAAAAATGTCAACTCAAGAATTTAAACTCTATGAATTTCTGTTTCAAACAGAATTCGGGAACTGACATCAGCAAAAATTGGCTCATTGATGCGTATCAGCGGACAGGTGGTACGAACCCACCCAGTCCATCCTGAACTTGTAAGTGGAACCTTCCTGTGCCTGGACTGCCAGACGGTGATTAAAGACGTGGAACAGCAATTTAAATACACGCAGCCAAACATCTGCAGAAACCCAGTCTGTGCCAACAGAAGGAGATTCCTGCTGGACACCAACAAATCAAGATTTGTTGATTTCCAAAAGGTATGGCGGTGAGGATGGGGAGGGTGACAAACGGTGGTGGTTTTGTGGTGGTCGAAAGGTGTTCTTTGTAGTGCTCCATATCTTCGTTTTGTCAACATGAGGAAAAGACCTCAAGAAAAGGCACTGAAGTTTCTTGAAATAGTTTATTTCAGTCTATGGAACACTTATGTTTAAGCACAGGAAATTATAAATAGCATCAAAGCAGTTTTGTTGCATGACATTTACTGTCTAAGTAAGCCACCGAAAAGCCACATGTTCAAGCCACTGTCAGTCTTCTGTCACCGATACATCATGTGTAGTCCTTTTACACCAGTATGAAAAGAAGTGTCTTTTGTATCTGTGGTGTTTTGCTCTTCTGGATTGATTTACTGTGCCAAATCCTCAGCACATGACTTCACTCAATAACACTTTGTGTCAATCACTTTAACCGGACTCTTCAAGCTGCTTTTCCTAGACATTGGAATTGCCTTGGTGGCCTCACTGTATCCTCTTGGATATTGATTAGTGAGGGTTTCTTTTGCTTGTTTGTCATGTTGTAAGAGGAATTTCATGCTTGACACACATGACAGAAAGCAAAAGCTGCTTCCTTAGTGTGTTTTTGAAGTTTTTGGTGACAGCCACGAACTGCTTAGTGTTCTCTCCCTCACCAGGTTCGCATTCAGGAGACGCAGGCCGAGCTGCCACGCGGTAGCATTCCCCGCAGTGTGGAAGTCATCTTGCGCGCAGAAGCAGTGGAGTCTGCTCAGGCAGGTGACAAATGTGACTTCACGGGGTCACTGATTGTCGTGCCTGACGTGTCCCAGCTCTCAACACCAGGTTTGTTGCTCCTGCTCGTGACCTAGCGGACGCGTCCCTCCTGCTTGTTGTGGGAACCGCTGTTCTGACTCCCACTCTAACGGCAGGGGTGCGCGCGGAAACCGGCTCCCGGGTGAGCGGGACAGAGGGCTACGAAACCGAAGGCATCCGAGGACTTCGTGCCCTTGGCGTCAGAGAGCTCTCATATAAGCTGGTCTTTCTAGCTTGTTACGTTGCACCGACAAATCCACGGGTGAGTTTGGGTAGAAAGGAGATTTAAAAGTATTGATGATTTCTGCTCTGTGATGGTTTTACCTCAAATTAGGGAGCAGGAATGGGTAAAGCTTTAAATATCTAGATGTACTGCCTTCCTGTGCATTTGACTGTCTTTTTGTGTGTGCGTGTGTGTTTATTCTTCCTAGCAGTTTTCACAGATGTGCTTATGTACCAGCGTAGCTCTTTAGAATAAATTGATAAAATTGGTAACTTTATTTCCATTCAGCTTTCGGCCATTTCTCCAGCATTTCCGTTTCCTCCAGGAAATCCTATTGCTTCATGTTGTCACAGGGAAAAAAAAATCCTTCACATTCCCTCTGTTTTATCACATAACACCTTGGGATATTACTGTAACATAAGTAACACTGACTGTGGCTGGGTTTTAGCATGGTGTGATAATTCTGCTACCTGCTTCACTGTCACATAGGATAAAAACATTATCTGTTATTTTCTGGGTGTAGAGGTTTCCTGCCTCATTCCAGAGTAATGAAAGACCTTGTAAATTCCAGTTAATGAAGAATGCTTACAAAGGCAAATTGTAGCCAAAGGAAGCTGTACTGGTTTACTCTCTTTTTAATTTCTGGAATCTCTCTGGGGTTTTTCCTCACTTGCTGAAGTTGCGCTTCATTGTTTCCTTTGCTTAGTTTGGTGGAAAAGAGCTCCGGGATGAAGAACAGACTGCAGAAAGCATTAAAAACCAGATGTCTGTGAAAGAGTGGGAAAAGGTGTTTGAGATGAGCCAAGATAAGAACCTTTACCACAATCTGTGCACCAGCCTCTTCCCCACTATCCATGGTAATAGTCCAGTTGTTGCCTTCGAGAGGGAAGATTTCACTTGTGAAAATACTAAGCTTGAAAGCCCTGTGCCAACTGCTACAAACTCTCCCCTCCAGCACTGGTCGTGCTAGAAAAGGAGAATCTGCTTCCTGTGTTTAATCATTAAGGTCTGCAAGACTGGGCAAAATGGTTGGGTTTGCTGTTGCAAAAACTCTACTACTAAACCCTACAGTTGACAGTGAAATATAACCTTTATTTTTTACGATTTAAGGGTTCCAAACATTTTTATGCTGTTGTGTGTGTTTGTGGTTGTTTCTGGCTCAGAGATGGTTTGAGGACGTGGGTTGGTTATGTCTGAAAAGTTTGTTCAGCTGAATTTGTTTCATATTCTGAGCCACTATAGCGTACAGGAATTCTGCCACTTTAACAGTCGTTTCTTCCCTGAAACAGCATCAAGCACATAAATGCAGTTGTAGTGAGTGTTTAGCAAGTAGGTGAATTCTGAGTGGACGTGCCCAAATGCTCTAAAATTTGTGTGGGCTATGGGCTAAAGTTACTTTTTTTTTAAAAAAATAGAAAAAATATGGTGTTTTCTTTGGATTTTTAGTCGAGTGTCTTCTCTGGGCCAGGTAATGATGAAGTGAAACGTGGGGTTCTGCTGATGCTTTTTGGAGGAGTTCCTAAGACCACTTCAGAAGGCACTTCATTGCGTGGGGACATCAATGTTTGTGTTGTTGGTGATCCAAGTACAGCCAAGAGTCAATTTCTAAAGTAAGCATCTCATTAAAATTTAGTATTTAAATAATGTCCAGTGTGACTAGAGCTATAAATATGCACTGAACTTTTTCTGTGTTGAACAGAGGGAAGGGAAGTAAAATATTTGAGAATATTTCCCAGGAATTATTTGGATGTGGTTGAATAACTTGAATAGGGCTGTAGCAATCACAACCAGCCCCTGTGGTCATAACGAAGAATAAATTAAGACTTCTATTTTGTTGGTAATTATAAACATACAGATTTCCAAATATTTTCCATTTTTAATCGAATATTAAAAATACAAAAAGTATTGCACATCTTAAAATATCAAAGCTAGATGGAAGAGGTTATTTTCTTTTCTGTTTTTAGCTTAGTCTAAATTGGTAAATCCTGACAAATAGACCTCTGTTAACCCTGAAAAATAATTATGAAATAATTATGATTTATACTATAATGGTTTTTTTTTTATTTGAAATCTTATGTAATATGGTTTTATCTCATTATGCTGCTCATTCACCTCGGCACTCTTCTCCACGGAGCTGAGTTCCTTGCAGATAAGCTGCAACTCGGAAATGTAGAGGCGCCACAAAAGCTGCCTTGAGCTGCCTGTGCTCGGTCTCGCTGCTTCCTGCGCCGACGCCGTTTGTTCCCTTGTGCTGCCATTTACCTGAGCCACCAGGAGCAGTGTTGGCTTGGGAAATCAGCAGAAAGCTTGTGGGAGGAAGTCTGGGTTGTTTTTTCACCAGAGGTGAATAACCGACCTGTGATAGACTGCAGTTAGATAAGGATTAGCTTCCGAGTCTTGCCCAAACATCAAATTAATACCTAAGCATTAATTGCTTCCTGAAGGCAGGGGTAAGTCCTGGCCTGACAGGTTGAAGGCAACGCTGTGTGACAGTTAACTCCTTTCTGAAGGTTTTAATCTGACTTTTATAAGGCTGTGCCACACAGTTGCTCACTGTTATTTCTCTCCATAGGCATGTGGACGAGTTCAGTCCTCGTGCTGTGTACACCAGCGGAAAAGCCTCCAGCGCTGCTGGTCTAACAGCGGCTGTCGTCAAAGATGAAGAGTCCCATGAATTTGTCATTGAAGCTGGAGCCCTGATGCTGGCAGATAACGTGAGTCCAGGAACTGGAGAAGTTCCTCCATCCCTGGAATGGTTTTGATGATTGACTAAAAGCCCCAAATTTTCTTAATGATACTTTTTTTTTTCCCAAAAGTGATTGAATTTGGCTAACTTTTTTTTTTATTATTATTATTCTGCTGCAGGGGGTTTGTTGCATTGATGAATTTGACAAAATGGATGTACGGGATCAAGTAGCCATTCACGAAGCGATGGAGCAGCAGACTATATCCATTACTAAAGCGGGAGTAAAGGTACCTTGCGCTGTTCCTCTCCCGTGCGGTCTGTACGATCGCTTCTCTCTTGGTTGCAACTAAGCCTCATCTGTCAGATCTTCCTGTCAGCTCCGCTGCTGCCTCTCCAGGGCAGGAAAGAGAACACTTACCTGAAAAGCTTATGTGCCACATAAACCAGAATGAATCAGAAATGTTACTGAAATGAAAAAAGAGATAGAAGTGGGCAGGAAACAAAAAATGGGAAAATACTAACCTTGAAGTAATGCCAAAAGAAGGTGCAGATTTATGCATATTTGTAGAAGCAAAGCGTGTATTTGAGCTGTTAAAAACAAATTGTTTTGAAAAGCCGTTTTAAGGGCTTGTTTCAGTATTGTTGGCAAGAGTGTGGCAATGTTAAAATACCAGTTCATCAAACTGCCTTGGGGCAGAGACCTGTTGAGAAAGGGCTGGGTAGAAGAGTTTGGGCTCTTGAGGAGTGATTGTTGTAATGCCTCCATTGAAACTCCCATCTGAAAGATGTTATGGTGCCATGTTTGAATTGCAATGAGTTGGTTTAGCAAGTGCTCACAGATACCATTCTGTTTTGGTTTGGTTTGTTTAATTTTATTTTCATTGTCAGGCTACCCTGAATGCCAGAACCTCCATTTTGGCTGCAGCAAACCCAGTTGGTGGGCACTATGACAGATCCAAGTCACTGAAACAGAATATAAACCTATCAGCTCCCATCATGTCCCGCTTTGATCTCTTCTTCATCCTCGTGGACGAATGTAATGAGGTAATTGTAAGGAATTGTGGAGTAATTTATGTCAGAAATGACCTCCAGAGGTCTCTAGTCTAACCTCCTGCTCAGATCAGATTATTGAGAACATGTTGCCAAGATTTTAGCGTGGTGAGTTTTGGGTATCTCCAGGGATTCTGCAGCCTCTCTAAGGCCCCTACTGCAATGTTTGACAACTCTCATGTGTTTAAAACATAATAATAACTTCTGTATCTAATCAGAATTTCCATGGCTCAGTTTGTGTTGGTTACCACTTGTCAATCTGCACTTGCAAGAACGATCTGTCTCCATCACATCTACATTTGCTGATGAGGCGGTTGCTTTCTTTTCTGGCTGAACAGACCCAGTTCTTTCAGCCTCTCCTCGTACATCCTGTTCTCCTGCCCTCTGACCATTTTGGTGCCCCTCCTAAATTTTAGGTGAAGCTGAACTCACAAGAGTGTCTTTCTTCTGCCTTTTTTTTTTTTTTTTCCTTCCTGCAAAGTTAAAAGCTGGCAGTACACATCTGAACATCCTCTGCTGAACACAAGGATACTGCCTTTTCATCTTGTAGTGATTTGATCTGCAAACTTAAAACCATAAGTCATTGTTACAAACTGCTGGTCACTAAGGCTAAGACTGCTACCACCTGTCTATGTGGCATTTGCCTTGGGAACGCATGAGATACAGAGATGAATGTTGGTTCAGTGCTATTCTCTCTGCTGTTTTGCTCAAAGTGATTATTCTATTTGAGAAGGGCCTGATGAAAGAGAGAGAGTAGGCTGAAAAGGAAGAAAGCCGTTCCCACGCTGCAAAATGCTGCTTTCTGCCTGTTGTATGGCTAACTTGTAACCCAGGAGACATCCAAGAGGTTATAAATCCTGAAACTGCCTTTTATCCCTTCTCCACTGTGTTTCCTTGTGTTTAAAAACCTGTTGGGTGTTCTCCTGGGGATTCTGGCAAAGAGTCTGGCTTCTGGAAAGACTAGCTCTGCCATGAGGAGTGCAAGCGAGGGAAGGGAACGGGAAGGAAGAATAGAGGTGTTTTGATATTTGGCTGATGTTGTGAAAGGGATTCTGACAGAGTGATAATTTCCCAGGTTACAGATTACGCCATTGCCAGGCGCATAGTGGATCTGCATTCCAGAGTGGAAGAATCTGTTGATCGTGTCTATTCATTAGATGATATCAGAAGGTACCTGCTGTTTGCAAGACAGTTTAAACCAAAGGTAATTCTGCTTTCTTGTATTAAGTTGTTCTGCATGAGGTGGTCCAAAGGAAGATTCACTCTGTCTCGTGCTTTTTTTTTCCAGCAAGTGCAGACACTTAGTGTAGCGTTCTCTCAAGAAAGGGAGCCATAAACTCACTTTTTATCTAGAAACTTAGCATATTTTGGAGCCATGTACTCCTATTTCTGAATTCCAGAAACCCAGCCAGCCCAGCAGAGACTATGTTATCATTGGCAGTCTTTACTGCTTTGGTGACAGTTCTTAACCTGTCTAGAATAACCGAGAGGTCCCTTCATAGCTTTCTGATACCTCAAGGGCAGGGTTATTCAGCATGGCAGCTGAAGATTTGTTTGTATTTTACTGATTTACTGCTTAATCCAGCAGTGTTTTGGGCTGTATTTTAAAAGGGTATTGTTCCTCAATATTTCTTTGCTTTTTTTTTTTTTTTTAATTTTTATTTTTGTGTGGTAAAATACAGAACGTGGCAAACTGCTCTAATTTTTGTGGTCTATCCAAATAGCAACTTGGGTGGGTTGCGTGTTAGATTTTTGACAAGTTCTAACATAATTCTCCTCAAATGGAAGGAGAGGACGGGCCTCCCTTGAGAGTTTTGAAAACTCCCATTTCATTTCCATGCGGTGCAGAGGTTGTTTGCCCGTTGGATCTGTGTATGTGCAGATAGGCTCGGGTTAAAAAGCACGTACACGAAGCTGTAGTCGGTGTTGGTGTGTTGAGTGTGTGCCTGCGTGTGTTTGCATCCGGAAGGAAAGGTAAGTAAGAGTAGAACAAACCAGTAGAGACAGACATGAAGCGAGTCGGTGGAACAGAAAAATAGAGATGATCAAAAATCTGCTGGAAAAATAATTGATATGTCATTGTACCTGTACTTAATGAAATATTGTTACTATAATAATTTTTATAATATAGTTATTAATATGATTGCCATTATTTTTATGTACAGTATGTGTATAGCTTAGAACATTTCAGAGAGAAGCAGTAGCTAGTACAGAAAAGTCTGAGAACTGCCAATCTAATGCGAGAAGCATAAACGTTAATACCTTTAACGTGGCAAACTCTCGTATTGTCTTATGTCACAAAGATATCTAAGGAGTCTGAGGACTTCATAGTGGAGCAGTATAAGCGACTACGGCAGCGCGATGGCTCTGGAGTGACAAAGTCTTCCTGGAGAATCACAGTGCGACAGTTGGAAAGCATGATCCGGCTGTCTGAAGCTATGGCCCGTATGCACTGCTGTGATGAGGTATCAGCTTTTTTGGTGAAAGTTTGCATAAATGTTTACAAAAATGTGGTGGGAGTTCTGGTTTTGCAGTTTGACTACAGTATTGTAATTATCTGAATCCTTGGGGGTGAGGAGGAGAGCTTGGATCCTGTTCTCACGTTGTGATGTGGTCATACTCGGTCTGAATTTGTATGGCAGAAATACTGGGTGTAAGGTATGTCCTTTAAAACTGAGATCAGCTGGTCCAAAATAAGAAGACACATAGTTTTGCATTATGGTTGTATCAGGACTCTCGGTCTTTTACCTGTCAAATCATGACAAATGGGTAGCACAAGCATCTGTTAGCATCAGCCAGGGCTGTCTCTCTCCTAATCTTGCACGATACGTAATCTCTCTCGGCTCTCTTCCACCTGCAATTGAAAAAAGCCAAAGTTCATCAAAATACCTGAACCTGATCCTGATCTGAGCTCCTCCTCACGCCAGCCAACGTTGATACATACATTGCGTTATGGCTATTAGCTGCAGTGTGACTGTTATCCATCTAGTCCCTGCTTTAAAACTCAGCAGGCTTTTTCAAATGGTGATTAGGGGTTACATGACACGTGCAGTGATAGGAACTGGCTCACTGATTGTGTAAGAAGGACACCCGTTGGGTTCTTTTTAATTAAATTAATCTTATAAAGAAACAGGTAGCTTTTAGCTTACGGCTCAGCTAGAGATGATTTTTACAGTTTCTGCTTTCAAATTCAGAGGAGAGTCTCATTAATTACAATTATTTTTTCATACTGTTTCTGTGCAGACATGTTTCTTTCATGTTTCTTGCTCCACTGATCCCTTTTTTTCAAAACATTCTTGGCTTAAGTAAAAAATTTTATCGACTCCACATGATCCCTAAAGCCTGAAAGATTCATCAGGCTGCATATTTCCTCCACAAACTTGTGTGAACTCAGAGCACTTTTAGTAGGACATAATTTGACTTGCAGAGTCTTTACTGCTTAGGATTGATCAGGTGAGATAGATAGAAAGACCCTTTGTCAGTCAGGGATGAGTTTCTGGAGCTATTGGGGGGGAAAAAAAAAGCTTTTAATCCTAGAAGAGCCCATTTAATGCATGTTTTTTGAAACATTCCCCAGGTTCACCCAAAACACGTGAAGGAAGCTTTCAGGCTTTTAAATAAGTCCATCATTAGAGTTGAGACTCCTGACATCAATTTAGACCAAGATGATGAACAGCAAATGGAGGATCAAGAGGATCAAGACGGAGTCAACGGTAAATCACTTGTGGAGAATTTTTTCAAAGGGGAAAGGGGAAAGTACTTCCATCCTTGACAGGTTACCCTGTTTGAGTATATGCTTTTCTTCAGTTTCTTGACTATTTCTCCTCTAATATGGTCTAGGAATCCTGACTCCTCTTAACCCCCTTAGTTCTTCAGCTTGCTTGTGGGGCCGCTCACTTGTTTGGTCAATGCAAGACTCTCAGTGGCTCAGAGTATTGAACAGTTAAAAGATGTTGCAGACTTAAACCTGGGCATGTGTCCAAACAGGAGAGACAGAAGCTCCTGCTGGGGTCAATGGTCTTGTGAATGGGATCAATGGCCATTCTGAGGACACCAACAACGCCGCCGCTCCCAAAGCGTCTCTTAGACTGGGCTTCTCTGAGTATCGGCGAATTTCTAACCTCCTGGTGCTGCATCTCAGGAAAGCAGAAGAAGGTAAGAATTTGTTTACTAAAAAGTGGTAGACTTTGAGTTGTGTTGCCACGTGTGCATTGACTCTTTACTAAAACAAATTCACCTGAAGCTCAGAAGGGCATTTTTTAGCTGTGAAGAAAGCTGTATCTTCCAGACACTTTAGAGAGAAAGGGCTTGAGCGTGTCCTGGATTAAAAAGTTAGGGCAGAAGGTTGTGATCACAGATTCTTGAACAACGGTTGCCGCTTCCTCCTGTGCCTTTTTCAGTGTAATTTGGTAAACATTAAACATTACTGTGTGAGTAAAATCTTTGCTGCTTAGCACCCTGAAGTGTTTCAGACATGTTAACAGACTAACCTCTGCAGAGGTTCACAAACTTGCTGCGCCGAGTGGACTGACACTGCTGTGCTGAGGCTCAGTCCAGGTGGCTGCATCGGTTCATGTGCGACTCTTACTACATCTTAGGCTGTTCCACTTGGGATTTTCACTCCTGCTAAAACACTAGGCTTGTTACATTAGATGTGACCCCATACACACATGGCTCTACTGCCTCTGATGACAAGAATGCGGCTTCTTGGACTTTCTAGCTCTGGCTGGTATTTTAGCCATTTGTCAAAACCCAGTAAACCAAGGAACATGTCAGCAGGGCAGATCCAGGAAAGGATTTGTAGCATGTGCTGGTGTAACCTGGTAGAATAGTTGGCAGCAATGAAAACTGTAGCAAGAGCTTTAATGCACGCCAGCAACCACAGCCCGAAGTACGTACTTGAGCAATATGTGCCCAATGGCTGCATTCTCTCTTGGGGACAGGAAACGTTTCAGTTGCAATGAGACTGTTCCTGTGACGAAATGTAGCAAATGTCTGAAAGCATCTAACAACACTACAAAGTTGTTGTATCTGAGTGCAGAAACTACAATATCTGTTCAAAATACCAAGTATTTGTAGAAGGATGACCTCTGCAATTTTGGGTGACAGTGATTTTCTTTCGCCCTTACTTAGAGGAAAGTTCTTCAACTCCTTAAAGCTGCTTTTTCTTGAAACTGAGGGCAGTTACTAGACTGCTGATTTTAAGCTGTAATCCACATGGATGCATAGAACATCTCTGATAAAACCATGATACAACAGCCTCCTGCACAAAACATACTGATATAAGAAGCAGAAGACCATCTGCTGGGCTGTTGCATGCTTCTCTCTTCAGCATTGTAAATGTCCACGTAGAAATCCTTTTCTCTTACGGTTTGAATGGTGTCTCACTGCTGCTGTTTATGCAAATTGTTTTCTTTGCAGAAGAGGATGACTCATCATTAAAGAAGAGTGAACTTATTAATTGGTATCTAAAGGAAATTGAATCTGAAATTGAATCTGAAGAAGAACTAATAAATAAAAAGAAGATCATAGAGAGAGTCATTCACCGACTTACTCATTATGTATGTATAGATGTGTGAATAGTTAAAAAGGGGTTTAACTTGTATAGTGCAATGATTAATTTTTAATAGAATACGTTGCTAATTTGAGAGATGTGTGCTTCCTAGCATTGCCTGATGCAGCATAGATGCCTTCTTTGTTTAGAATCTGTTAAAAATAATCACAGAGAAAGCACTCGAGTGCATTAGAGATGCGTATAGGTAGAAGTTCAAAGTGCAAGTGGTGTTTTTCTGTAGCTTTATAGTGTTAGTTATACATTAGGATGCAGAAACTCAAACAACACTATTCAATAGACAGCTTTCAGTCATGGGGGCACTAGGGCAGTTTGGAGGAAGAAGTATGAAAATGAGAAATACTTCTTATCTTTAAAGGTAGCGAACCACTGGATTGAAGTGTTCCCAGAAAGCATACAACATATAAGAGATTCCCACTGAGCGTAATCGTTACAATTAGGAATCTGTTAAAGAGGGATTTCACAATTAAAACGGGTATAATAATAAAAATATTAAATAAATAATAATAAAGTAAGAGGTGCTACCAGTCTAAAAAGGAGATGCCTTTCAAAAAATACAAACCTTTTATCGTTCATGTTTTGAATACAAATTTTTGTGTGTTGCAGGACCACATTCTGATAGAACTGTCCCAGTCAGGACTGAGAGGATCCAAGGAAGAGGAGACTTTTGATAAAGATCCGTATCTGGTGGTCAACCCAAACTACCTGCTGGAAGACTAAGGGCTGAGCACTGGACTGTAAAGCTGACTCCTTACGTGTTGGAAAATGCTTTCTCTTCTGCATTCTTGCAATGGTTGCTCTGTAGCTAACATCTTAAATTCCTATGAGTGCTTTACTGTGGAACGTGCCGACGTGCGGTTAGTTACATACGATTGCTCGCTCACACTGAGCATACCTGGAAAGGTTTTAAAGAAACAGCACACATATATTAGTTTTGTTATTAATTCTGGGTTTCACTGCCATCATCCAGATGCAGAAAAGAAGTATTCAATAGCTCATTGCAGCCTCAAGCTGTGTAGATGCTTCTGTTTTAAACGAGAGGAATTTTGCATTGTTCTTCTATTTGTATTCAGTAGACATTTTTATGCTCTAGGGTTTTACTCTTTTTCTTATTAACATAAATAAAAGATCATTAAATGTCTGGAAATCTCTGGGGGTAGATTTGTTGTCACTGGTATGTGGTGTTGCTATTTTCTATGCCTATGCTTCAAGGCTGAAAAAAATAGTGCTCTAAATGCTCAATGTCTTATGAAAGATTAAATTTCCTGGATGAGAGATGCTGTTTTTTAAGAAGGTTTTTTAACTTCCAGTAATGGGTAATAAGAAAGTCTGTTTGCTTCTCTTTCTTTTTAGATGGACCAAAGATGTGTATGCTCCCGTTGCATGTGTAAAATAGATAATTGAAAATAGCCAAGCCCAAAGCAAGGCTTAAAGTCAGGAGGTCAAAAAGCCCCATCTTGATGAATGTCTTGACTTGTAAGTGAGTTGAAAGCTGCCATCATTTGTGAGGGAGTTTTAAAGTTATATTTGTAAACTTGTTTGTAGATTTTGCTATACAAAAGTCTGACTTCAATTTCTCTTGTTCTCAATTATTTGCTGTATTCTATGGGATTATTAAATAATCTATTATGAATTAGGAATACGCAAATATTTGTCATGTCAACCTGATACCAGCACCTAAGAAACATTTCTAATAGCATGAAAAATACAAAAGCTATTTATTTTAAGTATAAATGGAATGAAATAACTGCTTCTGAAGCAGGTCCAGAAATGGAGCTGGTTTGTAAGGTGGTCATCTTTTTATTGTTAGTCTCCCCAGCTTTGGAAAGATATGCCTCAGTCTAATGAAGCTTATCATTAAAGATAACAGCTCTATTTATGGAATAGAAGGAATCATAAATATTATTCACCGACAGCATTACTCTATCACTGGGCATGAACTTTAGCCCTAGTAACCTCTCCACTAATTTCTTTCATCAACTGCATCTGGCAAATGCTACATTTCATTAAGAATTACTTCCCACCTACAAGTTTCACTTTATTCTTTACTGAACATAATTTACTCTCAAAATAAGGACAGGAAGGTATTTGTACTTCATTCCGTGTTTCCCCATCTTCTCCCCAGACCCTGAACTTTGTTTGATAATAAAGATATTTTACATAGAGAAAGTTAAATAGTTTTTCTGCTTCTTCTTCCCCAGTTCTGTGTGCTTCATAGGGTAGGAAGGGGCCTCTGAGTTGGCACTGTTCTACTGAAAAATGAGCAGCAGATGGTGCTGTAAAGTTCCTATTTGAACTTGTTACTCAAACATCAGGGTGGAAATTCCAGAGTATATACTTACTCCTTCCGAACAGCAAGCACAGTGTTTCAGCAAGCTTTTCAAGGCTTCCTGAAAAAAAATTTTAAAAGAGCCACCTGGGAACCAAATAGGGTCAAAGCACACAAATTACAAACCCTCTACAAGCTGTAAGATTGGATGTATCTGAGTAACAGCAAAAGTTGTGACGTTTTCTACTGTAACTTAACATTGCTTGACAGAGCAGTAAGTTGCCCAGATGATTCTAAGTATGCTTTGGGGAAAAAGCTGGTTATTAATGGAAATAAACTGGGAGATGGAACTGGCCTTTTAATATAGTTATATATATATATATATATATATAGTTATGTAGAATTTTGTGCTTAGTTATGTTAAACATGTTCTGTATTGAGGCAGCGCAGGCAGCAGATTCAGGGAGATGCTCTCAGCTCTTCAGTTGTGCTGTATTTGAATGCAGAAAATCGAGCTGTCTCTTCCCTGCCGCATTTCAGGTGAGTGATCTGTGTGCCCACCCTGCTGAGAGAGCCTGTGTTCTCAAGGCTGAAGGAAGGAGTACTTTGGAAGGCAATAAAATGACATTGTTCAAATTCCTCGCCGTAATCGGGCATGAGGGTGCACTTCGCTGCTGCTGCCCGAATTCATGTAGCAACCACTTTTCCAAGTAGGTGAGATGCTATGCCTCAGATTTCCTTTATGCACCCAGGAATTCTGGCAAACGTGCCCCTTGCTGGCCTGCCCACCCTGAGCCCTGGTGGCCCCCAGCCCCAGCAGCACAGGTAACTCTGCTCTCACTAATTTCCTGCATCCGGAGCCGTGCTGGGATTCCTCTTAAACCAAGAAAGGCCAAGAGTAGGTGAAAAGTATTGTCTACTTATTTCATCTTCCTCTGGAATGGAGGCAGCATCAGCAAATGTCAAATGATGTTTGAGCATAAAGGGGGACCTGGGCATCTCAGAAGATATTGAACTTCAACTAATCAAATATTGTTTGTATTGGCCTGGGTTGTTTTTGTCTATATAAGAAAGTCCAGATTTCTTATCATTCTTGTGTCAGCCAGTTCTAGGAATGTTTATTGTGTAATAAGATAATTCCAGTTAAATATTACTTCTACTGTAATATAAATAGGGTGGAATAATTGTTCCTGAAGCAAGTCCAGTAATGAAGCTGGTTTGTAAGACAGTCATCTTCTTTCTCTTCATCTCTCCCAGCCTTGGGATAGATGAGGGATTTGCTCAGGATTTTATAGCCATTGCTGGACCTCTACCCAGCGAGTTAGTAAATGGATGGCATCTGCAGAACCAAGTCCTACCCAGGGAGCGTCAAGGCCCTGGCACGGCTGAAGCCCATGATTATCTGTGCCAAGAAGATCTTGTGGCTTCTGAGCTGCCCCAGTACTTCTCCCACCTTCGGGAGGCGGGAGTGACGCATTACAAAGTCTTCCTGCCGTGGGCACGCATCCTTCCCGAGGGGGATGCCAGGAAACCAGATGAAGCCCAAGTGCAGTGCAGCCAGGAGCTGCTCAAGACCCTGGTTGCTGCAGACCTCAAGCCAGTGGTAGTTCTGCACCACCAGCGTGTCCCTAGCGCTGTGGCTGCCCAGGCCAAGGGTAGGAAAGCCAATGCTTTTATTGACCTTTTCGGGGATTATGCAGATTTCAGCTTCCGTGTATTTGGGTACCTGGTTGATGTGTGGCTCACCTTCAGTGACCTGCCAGAGGTCCTTCAAAGCCTGCCCTACGATGACCCCCGGTACCGAGCCCAGGCCCTCGCTGCCGCTCATGAAAAAGCTTACACCATCTACCATGAGAAATATTCACCAGCAGGTAAGCAGAATGGGGAGAAGGATTTTTTTGGTTTTTTGTACTACTTTGCCCCAAGTATTAAAGTTAAATAAACCAACATGACTGCTACATGCAGTGTCTGTGTGAACATGATATCAGTGCTCTCAGTATTGCATAGAGATCCCTGAGTATCCTTCAAATCCCTTATTTTGATAATCGTCTAATAATATACTCGTAATTGCATTTTACTTGAAATGATGGCCAAAATAGTTGGGGATAATCCATATATGAGTGTGTGTGCGTATTTATGTTCTTCTGAGCATCAGGAAAGTGTTCAATAGCCTCTGGTTAGTTTGAACAGCAGAAGATAGTACTTCAAACCCAAATATCGTAATATTTCTATGTGTTTTTTCTAAGGTCCGTGAGCTCTTAATTTAAAGACCAGCAGATGCCCCCAGGGAACTCTAGTCTCATACTGTTCATATACCAAACTTTAAATGTGTTGTATAATAAAAGCGGGACTGAGATTTAGGAAGAACTTCTATTCCTGCTGGTCATCTCATTTTTATAGCCTTATTGCTGACTGCAATGTCATGGAAAGCTGAGGTTGCAATTGCAACCTTTGCAATTAAGAGAGGAAGACCATGCCAGCAGTCAGTGGCTGTGCTATAATCTCTTTTTCCTTGAGGCTTGGTGTGTTCCCAAGGAATACAGTTTTGGAGCTCCAGACTGAGGAATAGGTCAAATTCAGCTGTCAGCCTCCCACCCAAAAGGTGGAAATCCTTGCAAATGCATCGACAAAATCCACTTAAACAAAACGGAGCGTGGTTTAAAATGATATTTCTCATTTAATTGAAGTGAAATTATTTTTGTTAACTTTAAAAAGTAATAGTAGTTTAAAAAGTTAAATAAACCAACATGAAAAAAATTTACTTTTTAGTTTAAAATTAAAATAAATTATCACTTAAATGCTTTAAAATTACTGAAATCCAGTTTCATTCAATTTTTTTTCCTGTGTAAAATTATAAAGCTATAATAATCAAGCTACTTTGTAGATATATTTTTATATACCTCTTCGTGACTCACAGGAAGAAAGACTGAAAACTTCCTGAAATGCACCTTAAACATCCTGAAATGAGCTACCCAGGGCACTGTCCGATGATACACATCCTCAAAAATTTTCAGCTTACTTTAAAAAAAGAACTGCAGTGAACTGAACCGTTTTGCTTGTCCTTACCACAGCACTAAGAGATGGCATCTTTATTGTTTTTCAAGGTGGAAAGCTGTCCATTGCTTTAGGAATGGGTCAGACCCTGGATAGTGCTTCATCAGAATTGCGCTCAGTTTTAATTCAGGTAACTCCTTAATAGAGATTATTTCCAAAATTATATGGATTTGATTTGATTTAACTTGATCTTTATGTGCAGGGCCGAGTGACATGTTGCAAGTTATATAAAACTCTAGTGAATTGACTATTTGGTAAATTTTATTTACTCCATCAGGTTGATCACGTGAAGCTCACTGATGTTAAAAATTACTTCAGTGTCATTTCTTGGCTACTAAGCACTGATTAAGGTACAGGGAGACATATTTGATCTCCTAATTGGCAATTGTAGCAACAAACATGCTTAAATGAGAAGGAGTCTGCAAGAAGTGTATTTTCTTTGCAAGTCCACTTACTGCACCACCAAAGAAACAGATGCTTTATTTCAAATAGCTGCTACTTAAAAAAATCTGCTTATTATGTTAAAACACAGATGGAGCTGTGCTAAAAGTAATCTAGTTGCACAGGGATGGCACAAAATGAGGAGAATGCAATCTCTACAAAGATGATGACATCCTTTCTGTAAAACCCAAACCCCCAAACCCTCTATTAGTAGTTATCTTCTCACCTAGACGACGTCGATGTACGTAGTGAACAAACGACAGCACAGGTTTTTTGCTTGGTAATCACAGTCCCTGTAGAAATGGGGTAAGGCATGTTGCAGGCGTGACATTTCAAGGATATAAGTAAGGTGTGGTTTGTAGGGAGGGGAAAGGTGTTGTATTAGATAAACTGACTAGACTGGAAGAAAACCTTGGACTGAAAAATAAACTATAATCAGTTTTTTTCCACCTTCGTCAGCTGGTTTAATAAAAGAGTATGATCTATTCCCTTGAGCTTGATCCTAGGGGGAGTAATGCTTGTGGTTTGGAATGATTAAAGATTTCTGAAGTGGACTTTCCCCAAAGGATTATTGATAAGGCCTACGTGAACTACATAATTGCATACGTTTCTGTCTGATTAATCATAGAATTCTTCAGTCTTAGTAATTACCAACTGTAAACAATTAATATTAAATTCATCAAATACTTCTGAAATTTCAATTAGCTGTTTAAATTTTACTTTACTTAAAAGAAAAGATCCAAAATGCATCTTCCCATACAGTACCCAGGCTGTGTTTATTATATTATCCAGGGGTCCCATATAACTCTATGACTTCATACTCCAGCAGTGGAACTTTATCAAACATTTCACATTATTTCTAATGTAATACCTGAAAAAAATACATTTTACATCCAGGAGGATTCTTGTCTTTTTCTTGTTTCCAGGATTCGGTGGACTTTCTATCTGTCAGCCTTCAGTACAATTGTGGAAATGAAAAAGATTTCTACAAGAAATTGCGTGTATTCCAGGTAATGTTATGCACATTAAAATTATAGCAGCAGCAGACCACAGACCATAAATAGAAGGGGAATTTCAGGTTTCTTGATGCGTGTCTAAACAGTTCTGACTTTGCTGTGAGAGCTCAGACAACAGCTACCCTGGGAAACAGCTGCATTTCACTCACAGATTTCTCTGTTGTTATTCTGACTTAAAAACAGGTGTTCGAAAGTGCTGGAAAGGATCATCTTGGTCAACTCTGATTATTGATGTATTCACAATTGGAATGGCATAATTATTTTGTCCAGGACTGAAAAACCTTCTCTTTCACATCTTAAGTATTTGATAAGGCTGAAAACCTTGATGCAAAAAGATGCTGTTTTATGCTAGCATGGGTTCTGCAATGACACTACCAAACTTCGCAACTCCTCATCAGTAGGGGCCGTGCTAGAAATGTTAATGAGTTTGTGAAAGGATTAACAAATATTAAACCCCTGGTAGTGAATTGCATTCTTAAAATACATCATATGGGAGTCATCCAGCATCTCAATAGCAGAATAAGGAGCTCTCCATGTGACCTGTTCTCTTTAGGGTCTCAACAGGCTGCAATTTCTCCAAAAATCTGAAGTGGGTCAAATTAATTCTTACCAAGTACACTTTCCAAAAAGGATGTAGTTCCTTCTGCCTTTTCAGGGAGAGGTCGAACACTGAAAGTTTCTGGGGTTTATGCTTTGATTTGCATTGGGCTGTTTTTGGATCGGAGAAAAACAGTGGGTGGTACTTAATGCTTACTGTGTTGATTTAAGAATTTAACTTTGAAGAACTTTATCGCTGATTCTCAGTCTTCTAGGTATTTCCTATGCTGTGTTCAAAGCAACAAATGCCAAGAGCATGGTCTTGCTGGCTAATGCTTCTTTTCATCCAAGTCTTTCATTTCTGTTTTTGCAGAATGTCTGGAAGGGCACAGACATCTTGATTTTTAGTTTAAAGTTCCTTGATTGTGGTTCTATGAAAGAGAATCCTTTCACATCACTAGCTGCCATCGTCACAGGTGAGTGACATATTTCAAGAGGAGGAAAGTTTTTTTAGCTAAGCTTTGCATGGCAAATTGTAGAGGAACTTAAAAATTGTCCATGCTATTGATGAAGTAACTTCATGGTTTTTTTCATAGCCTTCTTGGAAAATTAAGGGTGGATGGTGAGTATTAAGGGAGGGGAAGCAGGAAATCTGCCCCAAAGCTTTTCATCAGCGTCAAGGTGTGCCAGGTGAGGANGTGGTGCTGAGGGACATGGTTTAGTGGTGGACTTGGCAGTGTTAGATTAATGGTTGGACTCAATGATCTTAAAGGTCTTTTCCAACTTAAATTAATCTACGATTCTATGATAATTTTAAACATTAAATTATAAATATCTAATAAAAAACCCAACATATTTGATGTGAGAAAAATAACTGTTAATTATGGAAAGCACCTTGTTTCTAAAGGTGTAATTGTATGTACAAGTAGTGTCATTGCAGTCCATGGCATCTAAGTTGTGAATTATAGAATCATAGAATGGTCCAGGCCGGAAGGAATCTCTAGGGTGGTCTAGTCCGACCTCCCCACAGTCAGCAGGGACACCCCCAACTAGACCAGGCTGCCCAGGGCCTCCTCCAGCCTCCCCTTGAATATCTCCAGGGAAGGGGCCTCAACCACCTCCCTGGGCAACCTGTTCCAGTGTTCAACCCCCTTCGTGATAAAGAACCTATTCCTAATATCCAGTCTAAATCTGCTCTTCTCCAGCTTGAAGCCATTCCCCCTTGTCCTGTCACTGCAGGCCTTTGGAAACAGACCCTCCCCAGCCTTCCTGTGGGCCCCTTTCAGGTACTGGAAGGCTGCTGTTTAGGTCTCCCTGGAGCCTCCTCTTCTCCAGGCTGAACAACCTCAGCTCCCTCAGCCTGTCCTCACAGGAGAGGTGCTCCAGCCCCCTCATCATCTCTGTGGCCTTCCTCTGGACCCGCTCCATCAGGTCCATGTCCTTCCTATATTGAGGGCTCCAGACCTGCACACAGCACTCCAGGTGAGGTCTCACCAGAGCAAAGTGGCAGAATCACCCCTATGGATCTGCTGGCAACACTTCTTTTGATGCAGCCCAGGACACAATTGGCCTTCTGGGCTGCAAGAGCAGCCTTTTCATCCACCGGGATCCCCGAGTCCCTTTCCTTAGTGCTGCTTTCTAATACTTCATCCCCCTAGTCTGTATTGAGAGTGAGGATTGTTCCGGCAGAACCCTGCACTTGCTCTTGTTGAACCTCAGGAGGTTCACCTTGGCCCACCTCTCCAACCTGTTCAGGTCCCTCTGGATGACAAGAGTCCATCACTTACCATTTGGTTTTTTTCAGCTATTAATAAAGAAGAGGCATATATGATTGGGTATGATGTTAATGAATTCATGGACTTCTCATCATCTCATGTTTTAAGGTACAGTTTTTGTCCCTTAAATCAGATACTATAATCAAATGGCATTCTCTAGAAACCTATCCACAGGCAGACACACAGTTTTAGTGGTAAAACCTGCTCTTAGCTGCTGAAAGGTCTGGAAAGGAATGTCCTTCTGCTGAGCCCAGTCTCTTGCTATTACAGACAATCCTCTATGCTACTATTACAGACAACTCTATCCTCTTCTACTCCCCCCTCCTTGCGTAACCAGAGTGCACCTTCAAGCCAATAATAAGTACATCCTCCAAGGCTGCTGTTCTTTTCAAGAGCAAACCGATTAGAAATAGAAAAGCAAAGAAGCGCAAAGAAAAGAAAAGAAAAAAGAAAAATAGAGGCTTTCCTTGGAGAGAAGCCAGCTGTGCCTCCGGAAATGTAGATGTCATTGTTCAGGGAGGTGCTAAGGATTACAGAAGCAGGATTGATGATTTTTAGCTTATCCCACGGAAACTCATGAGAGCGGTTGTAGCACATGAGATTGCTACACGCTGCAAGGATTTTGTTTGCACCTTTGACCTCACTGTACTGAATTGTGAGACTCTACCTGCATTAGAAATAATAAACGCATTAGAAATAATTAGAAATAAAAAATGCATTAAAATATACAAGTCTTGAGTTGCTCTGCAGTTCACTTGTGGCACTCTGCCTTCATCTGCTAGCTGGGTGGCAGTAGGTTAGACTGATCAGGTGACAAAGGAACTATACCCTAAGTGGCTTGTGTAAGCTGAATAGGAAGCAAATGATTCTTTCATCCTCCGTGTTTGCAAGTCCTGTGGCACTGGCTTCCACCTTGGAGATTTTAACTTCTTTTTATTCTATTTCCAGCAAAACAAATACTCTACAGGAGACCCCAGGTGCTGTTCTTGACCCTCACTCTTCCTACCAAACGGTTTGGAAAATGTTTGCTGAGCAGTCTGAACTGGAGAGGGATTCTTTTCTGCAGGGTGTTTTCCCAAGTGGTTTCCTCTGGGGCACGTCAACGAGTGCCTTTAACATTGAAGGAGCTTGGGCCGAGGATGGGAAAGGAGAGAGCATCTGGGACCAGTTTGGGCATTCAGGTCATGTCTACATGAACCAAACAGCAGATGTGGCATCTGACAGCTACTATAAAACCAGCTATGACATTTACCTACTTAGAGGTCTTCATCCTCAACTGTACAAATTTTCTATATCCTGGCCTAGAATTTTCCCCTCCGGCACCAACGAGACCATCAACTCCAAGGGTGTTGATTATTACAACCAATTAATTAACCGCTTGCTAGAGACAAACATTGAGCCCATGGTGACTCTGTTCCACTGGGACCTCCCACAAGCTCTTCAAGTACTTGGTGGCTGGCAGAATGACAGCATCGTAGATGCTTTTGTAAACTATGCAGATTTCTGCTTTTCCACTTTTGGGGATCGGATCAAGTTCTGGATTACTTTCCACGAGCCTTGGGTTATCAGCTACGCTGGCTATGGCACCGGAGAGCATCCTCCAGGAATCACTGACCCTGGAGTAGCATCTTACAAGGTAGGGACACGGGATTAACTGGGATCCTACAGCTGCCATCGTTGTGTTGTTTTCCTCCAATGGTTCTATACTTTAACTACATTCCAGCCCAATGTGGCCTCTGTTTTATTTACTATTTACTTGTTGGATTCGTGATACTTGCAAAAAATGGGTTAGTTAATGGATGTTAGATGTTTTCATTTCATTTTTATATTCTGAAAGCTCATGTTGATGGACAGCCAGATTCTTCTGCTTCCTCCAAAACTCTACAATTATATGTCTTGCCAATGGTTCTTCTTTTGGATGGAGACAACATTCTCACATGGCAATAATCTTAATGCTTAAGAGTTCCCGTGCAGAGCAGTGCGTCACATACTCCTCTGTTTTCTGCCCCCAGGTGGCTCACACAATTCTCAAGGCTCATGCCAAGGTCTGGCACCTGTACAACGACAAATACCGTTCGCAGCAACTAGGAAAGGTGGGATTGGTGCTGAACTCAGATTGGGCTGAACCCAAGACTCCAACCAATTTGGAGGACGTGAGGGCATCTGAGAGGTACCTGCAGTTCATGCTTGGCTGGTTTGCTCACCCTATATTTGTTAATGGTGATTACCCAGATATCCTGAAGGCTCAGATCCAGGAAGCAAACCAGCAGTGCTCCACAACAGTTGCACAGCTGCCCATGTTCACAGAAGAGGAGAAATCCTGGGTGAAAGGGACTGCAGATTTTTTTGGTCTTTCCCATTACACTTCCCGCCTGGTCAGCGCTGTGACTAACGGAACCTGCACACCAAGCTACGAGAGCATCGGGAACTTCTCCTTGCATGTAGATCCTTCTTGGCCACAGACTGCCTCTTCTTGGATCCACGTGGTCCCTTGGGGATTAAGGCGGCTGCTGAAGTTTGTGTCCCAGGAATATACAGGGACAAAGATCCCAATTTACATCGCAGGAAATGGTATGCCAACAGAAGATCTTATTAATGACACTCTGCGAGTGGATTATTTCCGCCGGTACATCAATGAGGCTCTAAAGGGTATGGAGACATTTATTTCTTTATTTATTTTAATAATGGCAACTGGTTATTCCATCCCTTCCGTGGTAGTGAACTTTGGAACCTCACCACTTGCATAGCTATATGAGGTCAGCTGCCTATTGTGTATGTAGTGCGACCTCATATACCATCTGGTGTCCATTCTCTTTAGATACAGGAACAGATTTTTCCCATATATGGATTAATGTAGCCTGGACCTTAACATCAGTCCCTCTGTGAGAACAGTGTTTTATAATTCAGCCTCCCTGAGGGTGATTTACCAGCAGGCAAGCTCTTAACTCCACACATCTCATAGATCAGGGCTGAACAATGTCTAACTGATGAAGCAGATCTAGCTGACAGCATCCGGTACCACTTCAGGTTAGAATTTTTAGGGAGATACTTATATCTCAATCATCTTGACCAAGGTTCAAGGTATGGTTGTATCTGTGCAAACTGTGCATCGATTGACATAAAAATGATATTAATGACTGAAGTTCTGGACAGGTAGAGAGATTAGAGATTTGACTGATGCTCTCTTGAGCTACACAAATCAATGCCTTCAGGAAAACTTTATTAAATATGTTTTATTTGATAGGTTGGTGATCAGTGTGCAGCATTTGATCTTCTTGACCTAGTTCTCAACATACTGGTAGAAATGTTAAAAGAGCTACAGAAAACACAATTTAGCGTTGCTTTTATGCCTCAAAAGAAGTAAATAAGATGAAGTGTGTATGGGAAGTGAACTTGTCTGCCATGAGAGAGATTTAGCGCTTTTTTTTGCAGACAGTGCTGGACTGGTCTCTGCCGGTATTTGGGTTTGGGTATGCTGGTCTGCTAGAAGGAACTCTCTTGTGCTCAAGGGAGATGGGCAAGCACTAGCCATACTTCATATGTCAGTTTAACTATAGTGTTAAATCCAAAAGTGCACCCTAGACCTCAACTGATGAATTGTCCTTGAAAACGAGAACACAGGGAAAGGGATATCAGTCTTTTACTCAGATCTCCCTTGACTAATATTTCTTTTCTCCAGCATTTTTATCACTTTGCCTTTGACCAGCTCCTATTACACCTCCGACTGTTTTTCTTGCCAAGTGCTCTACTTGTTTTGGAGGGGGGGAGCGTTGCCTAAAAGACCCATTTGTAGATGTTTGGTTTATTGCACCGTTCCCCTCGGTTGTGGTGCTCACTTTGTGCTGTGCTGGGTTCAGAAAATGTTCAAATGATTAACGGTGTCTTGTACCATTTCTGTGACAGCAATAAAACTGGACACGGTTGATGTTCGGTCATACATTGCTCGATCCCTGGTTGATGGCTTTGAAGGCCCAGCGGGGTATAGCCTAAAATTTGGGCTGCATCATGTGAATTTTGAAGATAGCAACAGACCGAGGACTCCCAAGGCATCTGCTTATTTCTATTCCAGTGTTATTGAAAAAAATGGCTTCCCATCCAAAGCCTTGGACAGATTTTCTGCACCAGTGGCATTTGACCTACCCGTGTCATCAAAGTTGCCAAATTTACCAGCATCAGAAGTTCCCTCCAAGGCAAAAGTTGTCTGGCATAAGTTTTCATCCCAAACAGACTTTGAAAGGGACACGTACTTTTATGGGACATTCCCAAAGGACTTTACATGGGGTGTGTCTTCTTCTGCCTACCAGATAGAGGGAGGCTGGGATGCTGATGGCAAGGGACCCAGCATTTGGGATAACTTCACCCATGTCCCAGGGAATATAAAGAATAATGATACTGGAGATATAGCTTGTGATAGCTACAACAAGGTGGAGGAAGACATTTACCTGCTGAGAGCCTTAGGGGTCAAGAACTACCGTTTCTCCCTGTCCTGGCCTCGCATTTTCCCCAATGGAAGGAACAGCTCAATAAACAGCCACGGAGTTGATTACTATAACCGTCTCATTGATGGACTGGTTGCAAACAACATCACTCCAATCGTCACTCTCTACCACTGGGACCTCCCACAAGCTCTCCAGGACATTGGTGGCTGGGAGAGCAGTGCACTGATTGACCTGTTTGACAGTTTTGCAGACTTCTGTTTCCAGACCTATGGGGACAGGGTGAAGTTCTGGATTACGTTCAATGAACCTCAGGTCATTGCCTGGTTTGGCTACGGCTCTGGAGATTTACCACCCAACGTCAAAGACCCTGGCAGTGCTCCTTACAAGGTTGCCCACATCTTACTGAAAGCTCATGCCAGGGTCTACCACACGTATGATGACAAATACAGAGCGAGCCAGCGAGGGATCATTGCTCTGTGTCCCAACATTGACTGGGTTGAGCCGAAGACACCGAGTGATCCCAGGGACATAGAAGCTGCAGACAGGTACTTGCAGTTTTTGGTGGGGTGGTTTGCACACCCAGTTTTCAAAAACGGGGACTACCCTGAGGTCATGAAATGGAAAGTTGGGAACAGGAGTGAGCTCCAGAACCTGCCGTCATCTCGCCTCCCGGTTTTCACAGCGGAGGAGCGTGAATACATCAGGGGCACAGCAGATGTCTTCTGCTTCAACACTTACACCTCCAGAATTGTAACCCATGCAACGACCCAGCTACGTCCCATCTCTTATGAGTATGACCAGGAGGTTTTAACAAGGATGGACAGCTCCTGGCCTTCCTCAGCTATTAGTGGCCATCGGGCTGTGGCCTGGGGGCTGAGGAGGCTGCTGAACTGGATCAAAGAAGAATATGGAAACCCCCCAATATACATAATTGAGAATGGGGTGGGTTTAAAGACCAAATCAAGTATTGACGACAATACTAGGATATTTTACTACAAAACATACATCAATGAAGCTTTAAAAGGTACCGTGTTTGCTTTTGTTCTGTTGGTGGTGTGTGTCTCCTCTCTAGATTTCTGGTTACTTTATTCTTCTCAAGAGTCGTGTTTAAAAGTGATCAATAACAGTCTTTAAATATTCAGAACACAATATAAGCACGGTGTTTCTTTTTATGATCTTCTTTGCGTGCCTGTTTGTATTTGTATCCTCCAACTATGAAGAGGAGTCTCATAGTGATCCTAGTTGACCAGTGCCAGCTTTATGAAGCTAGAATTGTGTAGAAGCTCAGATATTAATTCCTTGTGGTTTATTTAACGTGCGATTACGCTCTGATGCTCTTCCGTTTGTTTCTGGTCTTTCAGCTTACAAACTGGACGGAGTTAATCTGAGGGGATACAATGCCTGGTCTTTTATGGATAACTTTGAATGGTTGAATGGTTATGATCCAACATTTGGATTGCACCAGGTTGATTTTGACAACCCCAACAGGCCAAGAACCCCAAAGCGCTCTGCTGTGTACTACGCAGAAATCATCCGCAATAATGGCATCCCATTGCCAAAGGAAGATGAATTTTTATATGGAGAGTTTCCAAAGAACTTTTGGTGGAGTGTAGCAACTGCAGCCTATCAGGTTAGGAAACCATGATGGCATCTTAAAGTATCTGTGGATAGTTCATTCATTTTGGATGAGACATCTACAACTTTTCTAGCATTAGTTTTTACCGTAATTGAGGATTAGTGCAACTGTTGTCAAAGGGAGGAACGTGGAGGTAATTAAGAGCATGGTTATACCAAAGGAATTGAGGCAGCAGAATGGGCTTCACAAGAGCCAGCCAAGACTGAGCAGCAGGTGAACTGAAACAGGGCCTGTTCTGTGATGGTGTGCTTTGCTAATATGTCCTGCCTTGAGGCCCAAGAGGTCTTGCTAGTTTGGTTCGGCAAAAACGTTGCTGTTTCTGGTCTTAAGATGATAAGTCAAAATATTGTGTGATGCCACAAAGACTTGCAAGCTGAAATTTTTGCTAGGCCAAGACTTAAATTTGGAGTTTACTAACAATTCCTCTCCCCACTTCAATTACAGATTGAGGGAGGATGGAGAGCAGACGGGAAAGGACTTAGCATTTGGGACAAATTTTCTCACACTCCTTTGAAAATCAGCAACGATGACACTGGAGATGTAGCTTGTGACAGCTACCACAAGATTGAGGAAGATGTGGAAATGCTGAAAAACCTCAAGGTGTCTCACTATCGCTTTTCAATCTCCTGGTCCCGCATTCTCCCAGATGGGACCACCAGATACATCAATGAAATGGGACTGAACTACTATGAAAGGCTTATTGACGCTCTGCTGGCAGCTAAAATTATGCCTCAGGTAACTAAAACCCGTAGCTTTCAGGTAACTAAAAACCAGCAGAACCCAAGTTTGATGCTCAGAGAGCGCGTGTGTGTTCCCACCCACTCCCTCCTTCACAGAGAAATTGTTTTTTTCATTGTGTTCTGCAAGGAAACATGTTTTTTGCATAAGCAAATGAATTGGGAATATATGTGAGGCATTACTGCCCAGAAAGACCACAGTAACCTTATTGTTGGCTGTTTCCAATTACCTTCTCAACACTCATGTGCTTAGGAGTGTATTCCACAAAGACCTACACAGTGATCTTCCCAGAGACTGAGGTGAGGCCGACCAGCCTGTAGTTCCCAGGATCCTCCTTGCCTTTCTTGGAGCTGGGTGTAATGTTATTCTTTTCCCAGGTGTCAGGAAGCTCCACTGATGCGCGTGGTTTATCGGGGATAAGGGACAGTGACCTCACTACTGCACCAATCAGCTTTTTCAGCACTGTTGAGTGAATCTGATCTGTCCCCGAGGAGCTGGACACATGTGGCTGTTTTCTGCTTCTGCCTGTACCTTCCCCACTGCTGGCTGTCCCTGTGCACCCCAAACCATGCAGGGAGTGCACGTGGCTGCACCAAACGTGCATACGTGTGTGTGTGCACCATACAGGGGGCACGCCAGCAATCACAAGCATCAGAACAATCAAGAAATCAAACATCAGAACACACCAGAGCAAACCTGTGCCTTCATGGCATTGCTCCAGACCGGTCCAGAGGAGGTACTGGCCTGACCAGGTGTTCTATGGGACTGTGTTTCACCGAGAGCCAGTGCAGGCGCAGCAGCTCCTCACTGACAAGTTCTTGCTGTCACAAGGCTGTGGTGTTTCTTTTGGTAAAAGCTTCACCTTCACCATCAGGCAGTCCCTAGAGTCTGAGTCATTTCCCCGTGTCCTAGAGAAACTGAAACGCTGGCAAAAAGGTATTTTCTCTGAGTGCATGAGTGATCGCTACACAATCAAACACCATTTGGAACAGGGAGCTGCAAATAAGGACAGTTTATTTCTATTCATAAATGAGTCTGGGTTACTGTCCTTATTTCCGAAAATAAGAGTGGTCAGTGAGTCTTTTCTCTGTCTGTCTTTCCCCACAGGTTACCCTCTATCACTGGGACCTCCCGCAGGCACTGCAGAACGTCGGTGGGTGGGAGAATGACACCATAGTTCAAAGGTTTAAGGAATATGCTGAGCTCCTTTTCCAAAGATTGGGAGATAAAGTGAAATTTTGGATAACCCTCAATGAACCCTACAACACCGCGTACTGTGGCTACGGTGTTGGCACAGCTGCTCCAGGTAAGGCTGCTGGGCCTGACCTCAGAGCCTTCACAGCACTGTGGGCACAATTCTCTCTTAAGCTGTGGTAGGTGGAAAGGGCTTGCAAAGGTAGGGCAAGGAGAATGCTGTGGTGGGGATAAATGGGGTTTGGACTTCTGTGGTGTGAACTCTGCCCCCTCCAAAACCCATCCTCCTTCTTCCACCCCTCCTCTGCAACCTCCAGGTTACACATGCTCTCTGAAGCAGACCCCATTTCCAGTCCAGCTCCAGGGACTGCAGAGAAGGGCTAGGGCTGGAGGAGGGCAGAAGCAGTGGAAGGGGAGGGGTGGGAGCTGGCCTGAACATGGAGTTTTCTGCTCTCCATCCTGGCAGCCCTGCATGGGCAGAGATCTGAACCAGCCCATGGCCCACTGTGGGGGAGGATGGGGCAGTGCAGGGTCCTGCACAGCCTGTCTCCTGCAGCTGTGCCTTCAGCTGTCCCTGATGAAGCAGCGACCTTAGCCCAGGGCTGGGCCTGAGGGCACCAGGTGCTGCAGGGTTATTCATTTGCTGGTGGGCAGTTCTGGGTGTCCTGGGTGTTGTGCTAACCCGGGAAGCAGCCCATGAGAGAGAAAGCTGGGCAGTGCTGCTCCACCACCTGTGCTGTCACCTTCTCTGCAGGCATCTCCGTTCGGCCAGGGCGAGCCCCTTACGTGGTGGGGCACAACTTAATCAAGGCCCACGCGGAAGCCTGGCACCTCTACAATGAGACCTACCGGGCAAAGCAAGGAGGGCTAATCTCTATCACCATCAACTCTGACTGGGCAGAACCAAGGAACCCACACAACCAGGAGGATGTTGAAGCTGCCAGACGGTACTTGCAGGTACAGAGACACCCTGTCCCAGCTCTCCCTGCTGCTCCGGGGTTTGTTCACGGTGGCACCTCCCCTCTCTGGGTGCTGGAGATGTCCAGAACCCAGGTCAGCATGTCACTGAAATAAAACCATGAGCCTGAAGTATCACTGCAAGGAAAAGTATCACCCTCTTTTGGTGGGTGCTGAAGCATGTAGGAAAAGTGAGACAGAATAGGGTTGTAGTGACAAAAACTTATTAAACTTACTGCCATCATAGGGGCATCCCTGGGTATCGCCATGTGCCTCTTCATGACAAATTCAGGGACCACCTATTAAGCAGCACTTGAAGGAAAAATATTTAAATCCCTTGTTTTGATACGTAATTTATCCTTCTCCCTTATTTCCTGCCTTAGTTTCTCCTAGGTTGGTTTGCTCATCCCATTTTCAAAAATGGCGATTATAATGAAGTGATGAAAACGAGGATTCGGGAACGCAGCCTGGCTCAGGGTCTCAAGAAGTCCCGGTAAGAGCCCAGGCACGTGCCTGCTTGTGTTCTGCTCGCTGTGCTGAAACCTGCCTCTCTGATACAAGTGCTAAATCTCACTGATTCCGTTCCAGTCTTACTGTAAAGATCTTACTGCGTTCTCACAGAAGAACTCTAGTGTGCATTTTGCCTGTTCCCTCTCTTTACATTTCTTGCAAACTACATTTACTAACACAACATATCTTTGGGGTAATAAGTTGGCAGCTCGGAGTGATATGAGCTCTGCTTTAGACACGGCCCTTTACCTGGTGACCATGGTAAATAAATGTGTTTTAACTCTTCTTAAAACCATGTACTGAACTCCAGCACTGAAAACCCATTGGTCCCTCCGAATTATGTGTCTTATTTTCCATTCCCATTAATTGTTCTTAACGTTATTGTGGTAGCAGTCCTCCATCATGAATGTCTTTCCCTTTCTAGGCACATAAAAGGGAAGCTCTTTTTCCCTTTTCACCTTATTAGCAATTTAATGGGGTACATTAGATCTGGGGCGAGTCCTGGTCATTCCTCTCTGGAAATGGGAAAGACCACTTGTTTTGGAAATGAGGGTGATGGTGGAAGAGTCAGGGTGTGCTCTGCTGCAAAGGCAGGTCTCTTCAAGATTCAAGCTATGCTTTTATACGTGCCTAGAACTCTTACGTTCTCAGGTGGTTTTATTATTATTTTTACATTATTTCTACAATGGTGGTTGCTACCATTAATAAGGCAGCGAAGTCACTGTGTGTTGTTTTATGAGATAACTTGCCCGAGCATCTCAGTCTAAGCCTGCAAACTCTCCACCATCACCAGGAGCACTGGCTGCTTTTTCAGCAGGGGCTGTCCAGGGACCTAATTCACAGGACTTTCTCTTTCTTCTGGCTAAAAGAGAGCTGAAGCCTCACTCCTTGCTCCAGGGTACCTGAGGAGGAACTTCACCACTTTGAGGGTGGCAGAGCACTAGAACAGGCTGCCCAAAGAGGTGCTGGTCTCTGGAGACATTCAAAACCCACCTGGACATGTTCCCATGCAACCTGCTACAGGAGGACCTGCTCTGGCAAGGAGGTTGGACTAGATGATCTCTAGAGGTTCCTTCCAACCCCATACCATTCTGTGGTTCTATGACTCTGTTTTGTACTCTGTATGGCTGCAGATCTCAAAGGGGATGTTCTTCTCTGAAGAGACCTCCTGCCTTTTGAAGGGAACTAAGCTACAGAGTCCACAAACAGAGACGAGTTCCCAGCTTCTCCTGGCTTTTTTCCCTGTTCATCCTGAAGGACCATGGTACCCCTCCTGGTGCTTGTGGTGCTGATACAGGGATAGCACTATTACACATGGCATGTGTTCAAAGGATGGATCCCGAGGAGAAAGCTCAGAAGCTTTGTTTGTTTCCTGTGTAGAAGCCAGAGTTAATGCGACAGCACTCTATCAGCTTCTGCCATGACAGCAGGTACTTCTGCTGCCACACAGAGAACAGCAGGTCTCAGAGTCACTGTTCCATAAGTACCTCACATTCACCATCTTTGATTTTCTTTTTTTCCTGTCCTAGAGCTTGTTTGCACCCAACATTTCTTACCAGCACTGTCCTGGCACATGCTCAAAGCCACTTTGCCATCCTTGCTTCAAGGCCTCTTGCCCCATGTGAACGCACTCACAAACCAGCTCTTGAGGAAAAAGGGATTGTTTGGTGTAGTTAGAGGCTGTTGAGCTGTATTTTCCATTTGTACATCTGTTAGTTCCCTTCCTTCCCCCTTCCCTCGAGCTTTGAGATACCTTAATGCTATCTGCAACAAACTGCAGCACCGAAGGCAGGCCCTGTCCAAATGGACCCCTTTGGGATCCCCCAGCTGGGAAGAAACCCACGTCTGAGGGGAAAAAGGTCACGTGTCACTTTTATAGATGCTCTTAGGGCAAAAGAGTTTCTGATTTCTCTGACTAGAAGCACTTTTGTCACAGCAAGACAACACTTATACACAGAAGAACTGGTGAATAACACCCATGTCTCTAGTTCTGATTCCTGCTCCAGAACAAGTGTTACTTCATGGTTGGTGGCCCCAGGAGCCTGGCAGCAGCAGCTCTGTCCCGAGGTCATTTTTCTGCCCCTGAGCAGGGCCTTGAGCCATCAGGTGTCTCTTTCCTGGTCAGGGGAAGGCCTGTTCCTATCTTGGAGGACATTAGATCAGGCAGCATAAACCCCTTATTCTAGCAAAAGCTTAATTTGTGACTGGGGAGCAGAAGAAAGGGAAATCCTGAAAAGATAAACATTTTGTGAGGGGTTTAAGCTTTTTTTCTGTTTTCTATTGCAGGCTTCCAGAATTTACTGAAAGTGAAAAGCAAAGAATTAAAGGGACATATGATTACTTTGGTCTAAATCACTACACTACAGTTTTAGCATACAACATTAACTACCCTGCTGGCGTTCTGTCTTATGACTCTGACAGGTAAGAGATGAACACAAATTGTTGGTCAAGGAAAATACGTGCACCTGGAGCCTGGGCCAACTAAGCAACGTAAACTGATAGCACATAAAGCCACGAGACAACTATTTTAAGCTGTTATAATCAATAATAGGGAAAACATCCCCAAAGAGTAGCTGTGGTTATTTTCACAAAAGTCCAGGAACAGCTCTTTTTTTTTGCAGACCTGATGATAAACGCAAATATATAAAACAGAACAAAGAAAATTAGGGGACGTACTAAAGGAAGGAATCTGCACTCGTGAGCATTCCCATAGTTTGGGATCACTGGTCAGCAATACTTATGGAATTTCCTGTCCTCACTCTGCAGTTTGAGATGCCAGATGATCCTGGTTTATGGACACAGCTCTATTTTCTGTTAAGCAGCTGTTAGTTCCCTCAGGTGAATGTAAGTTCAAAGCCCAAAGATCTTCATGGTTAAGTATAGGTAAATGAAGATTTTTGTTTAGATACCAATTTCTTTCCCCAGCTTCAAAAGGTAAATATATGTATATTAATGCTTGCTGCTCTTTCTGATGAGCATTAAGGTAATGGTGGGACCACGTGTGGAGGTGACCCCTGGCTGTTTTCTGAACCGTTTCCCCAGAGAATATATAGAATTATTATCACCTCCCTTTGCTGCTGTCTCCCAGCCCCCCGTGGTTCAGCCCTGTAGAACCACACTGGGCTCAGTCCTGGATGTAGCTCTGAATGGTGATTTTGTGCTTTCCCCAGCACACCACAACGTTACCTCTGGTTCAGTTTCCCCCAGAGCTCGCCACCGCGTTTCCCAGCCCTACGTCACTGAGATGCCAGGCACTTGGGACTGCTCCCTTGACCGATGTGTCCTCCTCCGCAGGGGAGTAGCGACAGTGAGCGACCGCAGCTGGCTCAACTCGGGTTCCATCTGGCTAAAGGTGACACCCTTTGGTTTCCGGAAGCTCCTGAGATGGATAAAGGAAGAGTACAACGACCCTCCCATTTATGTGACTGAAAACGGGGTTTCGGAAAGGGGAGCCTTAGACCTCAATGACACTTGGCGAACGCACTACTATCGGAGCTACATTAACGAAGCACTGAAAGGTAGGAACGATGATTTAAATCTGATCTGCCCTCACACTTGCAAGTTACACACTGACACTTTTTTTTGCTCTGCGTCCCTTTCTGAGAGCCTTTGGGGCTGGCAGAAACTGCCCATGGGGTAGACACCAACTCTGCAGGGAAAGGTCATCAGAAGGAAGAAACCCGGCTTGGGTTTTCTCTGGCAAGAGAAGGTGCTACTTCTTGATGAATAGCTATTTTGATTTAGTTTGACTACTGCTAGGTCTAATAACTGCATCTTTTTAAAAAAACCAAACCCCAAACTGGTTTCAATTACAGCAACGGTCAAACAACATTGGGGAAGGGCTTTCCTAGTTTGCTTCTCTGGAGCTGCTGGCCAGATGTTCCAAAAGTGCTCATTTACTGCCTTTCAGCAGTGAGGGCCAACAAGCCCTTGTTTAAGCAACAGCTGCACATTGATGGCTTTTCTTCTCTGCTCCTAAAGCTTTTATTGGACAAAAGCTTTGATTCAGGGGACAGAGAAAAGTGGTCACCAGTCCCAGCTGGCTGAGCTACCCAGTCATTAGCTGTGACTACCTCAAAGCACCGGAGCTAAAGCAATACAAGGAGAGGGGGAGAGGGTGAAACCAGTGAGGCTGAAGTATCCTGGAGTATCTCCCTGCCACTGCTGGCCCAGTGGTGACACCTCCTTGTCACCCGGTTGCAAACTAACCTCCTCCCTCTGGTCCCGGTAACAGCCGTTGTGCTGGACGGCGTCGACTTGCGAGGCTACACCGCGTGGACGCTGATGGACAACTTTGAGTGGGCAGTGGGCTTTGACGAAAGGTTCGGGTTGTATCACGTGAATTTCACGGACCCCGACTTGCCGCGGCGCCCCAAGGCCTCTGCCAGGTCCTACTCACAGATCATAAACTGCAACGGGTTTCCAGACCCAGCAATGGGCCCACATCCCTGCCTGGAACCGGAGCCTGAAGGTAAGTGATGCGGCAGAAACCCTGCTTGTCTGTCTGTCCGATTCTACTCCCAAAAGATCACCACCATTTTTACAGGCTCCAGCAGGGCACTGACTCATCATCAGTCTCCGTTCAGACTGAAGACATTCATGTGGAACGCTCACTTCTCCACCCACAACCCAAAGAGTAACTAAATTTTGTGTGATAGCACCTCCATACACGCCTGGCTCCAAAAAGCAGCATAAAGGTTCCTCCATCCTACTTTTCTCTGCGTAACAGAACTGCCCGAGATGTTTTCCAAAGCACACACGTTCAGCAGCACCACACCATTTTTTTTAAACAGTTTTTAATACTTTATACGAATCTGTGTTTGGGGTAAGCCTTTGTGATTCTTTTGTCATTTATATTCTCCGAGCTAGAGGATTCCATTGAACAGTAACCACTGTTAGGGTGGGGCTTTTTAAATAACTGTTTTTATCAGCTTTTTTGGGCTGACCACAACTGCCAGAGTCTGCTCACCGCCCCTTGGAGTCTCACTACCAGCCTCAGTTGTGCTTTTACTCCAGGCTGGGACTGTGTCAATCCCTGATCCCAAAGTATTCCAGCTACTGCCAGAGCACAGGGTCACCAGGCTGGAAGCCTTTCAGAGGCAGGGAGTAGCGATGCCCACTGCGTGGGAGAGAGCTGACCCCGGGCTGTGTCCTAACGCTTCCTTATTCTCTTCCCAGGGACGGTGACACCAACGGACACCGCCCCAGCACCGGCCACCAGCGTGCACTTTTTGGGACTGGAGTTAACGTCGCAAAGCGCAGAAACAGCACTGTATGTGCATTTTGCTCTGTGTATCGTTGCAGTGTTGGTCGTGGCTCTTCTTGCATACAAGTATGGAAAACTATCCAAAAGATCCCATAAACGAACACACGTGGAACTTCATAAACTGTAAAAAATTTCACCTGGTAGAGGTTGTTTGGTTTGGTTTTCATGTAAAAGCCTACAGCACTAGGAAAAGAGACCTCCTTGTCCTACTGCAACTGTGTCTTGCCTTAGAGATGGCTCCTCATCATCTTGCTTTGTTTGCTTACCAACTTCAAAATACAAAAGATGGTTTTTTTTCTATGGTAACTGTCTCTTTTCTCCCCAGGCATTATTAACTTGTTTTCTTAAAGACAACAGTAAAATGGCATAAGGATTCTCAGCTGGAACCTTCATCTGCTCTCACTTCATCCCCCCTTGGATGACACAGGGCTCTCTGAGGGACCTTGGAGCAGCCCCTGGCAGTTCTACTGTTTCTTAGTGCTTTTAAGAGAAGTCAGTGTCTGTACTGGTGACACTGGGCCAGGAGAATGTATACTGTGCTATTGCAGCTACTGTACAGATTGTCCCCCCACCAACTTTCCTGTTAAGTGGCCCTAGGAGTACATCTCCACGTTTGCACAGAGTGCACTGCTTAATTAAATCTCCTTTAAATAGGAATCCGAAGCAGCACAGAACCTGTACTATTCAGGTCTCTGTCAGCAAGTGGAGTGACCAAACCTCCACAGTAAAAGCTTCCAGGTTCCTGGGCCCCAGCCCCCTGCTAACAACGTTTCCATTTGATGTGATAAAGACCCATCTTCTTTCTTCCTGCAACACCTGGACTCAAAACACTATTTCAGACGTCAATACGAGTAACTCCTGAGGAAGCTCATTTAAACTGGAATAAAAAGGCTGCCTGCTATATTTTGAAATTTCAGTGTATGCCCCTAACTGCTTGCTTCCTGGGACACAAGTACTACAGAGGAACTTTACAGGAGAGGATAGTTATGTTTTCTGGAAAATAGTTTATTGAGTGCTTGGGGAATTAAAAACTACAAGGTTTTGCTTGCAGTTGCGGAAGCAAGAAAAAGTTAAACATAAATTAGTTACCTGATTTGCTAATTATAGTGTTTCTGAAACCCTCATTTTAATCAGTCAATGCCTACCCTGACCTTTATATTAATACCTGGCCCTTAAATTTATATAGCAGAATATTTATAGACTAAAAAGTGCCTTTCTATGGCAGAAGGGTAATGATTATGAAAGCTGATGGAGATTTTAAGTCTTTTTAACTCTTTGCTTCTAGGCCTCAGCTACACCTGCTTGATTTCTCTGACTTTGGTGACTTTATTCCGTACTCCACTGCAGGAAAAGAATTAAGTAATTCAGTCAGTGTAAAGTAAGCCCCACTTGTCCAGAAGCTTTAGTTGACTTAGATCAAATAAGGAAAAAAACAAAACAAAACAAAACAAAAGCCAGACAGTGATTACTGCAGTTACTCCAAACTACATTTGTTGTGTAGAATTTCCATTCCAAGTATTGTTTTCGTCTTCTCCATCGTCTTGAGTCCTCAGTCTATATATTTTGCCTTCTTTTTTGAAGTCTTCCCCGCGCTTTTCCACTACTCGTTTCCTGACTGCTTGCCTAGGGTACAAGCGACAGTGAGGTGTGACAGCTTCCCCAGCAATAATTACACAAGCCAAGCAAATGCACTAAGTATAAATCATGCATCCTTATGCATCCTTCCCTCTCTTATCCCAAAGAACAGTTTTCTTCAGCCCTTTGTTTCCTTGGGAAGCAACAGCCAGCTGAAAATGTATCATTTAGCAGTCAGACAAACCCACAGAATCTTATTTCCCTGGAAAGCCCCTGTCGTGGGGCCTAGCGGCCTTCCTGGTACAGGAGAGCTCTCCTTCTCTAGGCAATACAAAACCTTGCCTGTCAAAATTAGACTTCAGTTGTCTGAATTTCTTGTATGACCCCCCCCGTAACAGTTTGACATCTGATTTTCAAACTGGTTATCTTCCAAACAGTATGAGCCCAAGAGAAGCCCACACTGGTCGTTACAGCTGAACTCCCTATTCATAAATGACTCCAAGACTATGCTTTTTCTACTCTGTAACTGGAAATTGAAGCAAAACAATAAGGATCTTGCTTAATCACACGTGTAAAAATTGAGAAATCCTAGTCAGAGCTGCCATGCAGTTTATCAGCCACCAGGTTTTTCCCTTGTAACCAGATGGAAGGGTGGTGG
Organism: Nycticryphes semicollaris; assembly: GCA_013400055.1. Classification (NCBI taxonomy): domain Eukaryota; kingdom Metazoa; phylum Chordata; class Aves; order Charadriiformes; family Rostratulidae; genus Nycticryphes; species Nycticryphes semicollaris. The sequence goes on from VXBJ01003633.1 coordinate 1,292,833, forward strand.
CCACAAACTCAAAGAGAAGGCTGCACTTCAGAGCCAGACACAGTTTGGTTCCCCACTACAAGATGCAAACAATTCCAGGAGCAGTTTGAGAACCACCTGCCTTAAGGAGTTTTGATTCATTACCTGCTTTGCTCCACGCTGCTGGAGGCTGAAGGATTTGAATGGTCTTGCTGATGGGCTGTTCTCACAGTCGACTGCGAGGGGGGTGGACTCGTGAACAGGAAGTTGCTAATAAATCTCCAAACCGCTAAGAGGGGATAAAGTATTGTGCCCAAGAACTTCCACAGGTCACTGCCTGAAGCCTGAACAACAGAAGTGGCAGGTCTTCCCGCCTGGGCACGGACACAGAAAGCAAACTGGTCAGATAAAGTCACACTCTTGTAGACAGTACTTCATCCATAATTTAGAACAGCTCAGTAGAGACAAGAGAACTCCTCTGATTACACATTGGACAAATATTTATGTCGCCATTTATCTGCTCCAGAAAAAGTCCCCCTCCAGATCACTCCTGACAAAAATTAAAAGTAATTTTGCCATCTGTCTTAGACTCAGAGAAGATCAAAAATTCAAGGCAAATATCACGGCTGACTGATGGCAGATATCCTGCTGTTTGCAAGGAAACGAGGAGAAAACCAACACCTACCGGCAGCAACACTACTGAAGCACTGGGTGCTAACTCCAGCTCCAGTAATTTCTTTCCATAATCTTCTTTGGTAAACTCCCTCCTGGGAAACATTGTCGCCAGTGAAAAATTGCCGTAAGTATTACCAACCGTCTGGAAAAATATAAAGAAAACATTATTTATAACTGTTCACCTTCAAACAGCTGCAGGTTTGCCAGTTGAGTGTAACTTGCTGTATTGAGCCAAGACTTCTGTATCAAACTCATGCTCATACAGAGCAATGAAGGATTTTTCATCTCCTCCTACTTTAACTAACGATACGCCGCAGTAATACAAAGGCAGCTGGTGGCACTGGAAAAGGCCGCTGCCAAACCACCCTTCAAATAACCACAAAGGAAAGCAGATGATGACAATTCCACCACCATCACAACTAGGTGATGCTACACCAAGTTGTAGTCGGCAGGTAGCCAAGGAAAGGGAACACCAATTTACCTGTGCAGCAAACTGCCTTGCTTCTTCCAGTCGTGCTTCAGAGGGGAACTGGTTAGTAAAGGAAGATCCATCTGGGAGGCGGAACTGGATCCTGGCTATTGCACTGCGGGACACGTGTCAGGGTCAGTCAAAACATGAACAGTCACAGACAAACACTCCTGGGCCTTTAGCTTGGGAGTACTGAGATGTGGAAGAGGGGCGAGAGTCATCCTATTTATGGGTTATAAGTTTGGATCCACAGTTGGTAACCACCTGCTGAGATCTTACAACCTGTCTCCTCTGGTTTTTAATCAGAGTCAAAGACCCACCATCACTGAAACACGGTATTTACATTAATCATGCAAAAACCAAATAGATGTGTGAAAGATAACCCATATTTCTTTTGTGTAGCCTGTATTACATTTGTTCTTTTATCAAGAAGTTGTATTGTGAGGGCATAGGCATTTAAGCTGGCTTGGCAAGTAATTCTACATCCAACTAGCTACAGCCCAGCATCGCTGTTCCAGCTTCAACGCCAACATAGGCTGCTACACCTGCACTTGCTCACTGTCAGGGGCAGTACTGGAGTCACTGTGGGTCCATAACTCCACATCAGCTCTCTCTTTCTCTCTCTATTAGCACAGGTCTCAGAACAGCGGTGTTGGGCCAAGCAGGAGACAGCTCTGACACCAAGAGCTGATGAGTCCAACCAAGCCTTCCTGAATCCAAGCCAGCTGCGCACACAGCCAGAGCTGGGCTGGCACCGTGCTCCCCAGTGCAGTTCTGACACAATCTAGGAATTATCACCGTACCTAGTTCCCCACCCAGCCCCCTTATATCTGGTATTTAAATCAAAGATCTGACAGGAAAAGAAAAAGCTTTTCTCTAACTAAAATAACAAAGAAAGGTAGTTAGCTTTCCATAATCAGGAATGTCAAAAGGATGACAGCTGTCAGAAAACACACTATTCATGTTAAAAGCTACAAATAAATAATATAAAAGAAACCCAATTTTTTATGCCACCAGTTAAACAGTTCAACATGGCATCAATTAATAGGTTATGATGTATATTAAATCTCTTAAACGTTTATGTGAAGTTTCCTCACCTCTCTCCACAAAAATATGTATTTCTTTCTCTACAGGAACTCACCTTCGCTCCTTTTGAGATGCTTCTTTTTTGGCCTCTATTTCAGCCTGTTTAGCCTGAAGAGCTGCTGCTTTTGCAGCTTCTGCTTCTTCCTTTGATTTTGCAAAGCGAGCTGCTCTCTCAGCCCGATCCTGTGAAAGGATCAAATAGAAACCTTAATTTTTACCATAAATTGTAGGTTAACGCTCATGAAAACGGAGAGCTGTGACCAGTACTCAGCACTCAACCATCAGAAAAGTGCTGCAAAGAATTATTCACTGCCAAACTCCACAACCTTGTGCCATGAGCCAAGATGACACTTTTCAATGAGTCACTTCATGCAACCTCTTTTTCAATAGATGATCTTCCCATGCAAGTTTAACACTCCGGGGAAGGTAAGGGGAGGGAGGGGGGCGGGGAAAAAGTCTTAAGACAAGTTACATGATTACAGTTCTAAATGTTCTAGGCCAAACCCTAACAGAGAGGAGGGATTTCAATTGTTATGAATTGTTTATGTTCTGTATGTACACATATATATACACAAACAGAAAATAACCTTCACCACCATTCTAAGCTCTTCTGCATGTTCCACAATTAAATATCTCAAATATCCCCTTGCTTCTGTTCCAGAACTATACTTAAATTGCAATTATTTTTATGTTTAAATGTTAATTCCCCACTGGACTCAAGCAACACGACAGGAAAGTTGGTATTTGTTCAGAGAGAAAAGATCATCATAACCATGAAAGCAGAAGCTTCATTTTGCTCACGGGAAATGCTACGCAAACCCCAAATATACAAGTTGTTACAATACAAGGCCAGAGGGTTCCAAACAGAAAAGTGGGCAATCTTTCAAAGTTTCACTGAGTGAGAAAGTGGATCCTTTGAGTGCACCGCTGGCCCCTGGGACAGAGAAAAGCAGCAACCCATCTCCCAGGACGGAAACGTTACCATTGCAATCTGTTGCCTTATGCGCTCCCTGGCGGCCTTCTCTTCGGCCTTTTCTCTGTTCCTCTCCTCTAACATACGTTTTGTCAACTCTTCCTCCTGGCGTCTTTTGTACTCCAACATTTCTTTACCAGTTTTCCTCCGTTCAATTTCTTTCTTAATTTCTTTCTGATTAAAGAACAGAGACATAAAAATTGGACCACAGAATCGCCTTGGATAAGACAAGACTGAAGTGCATTTGCTTAAAAAGGAATTAAAAGTTTACACAACTTAAGGTATTCTGTCTTACCTGTTCTTCTTCTTTCCTTTTCTCTTCCCGTCTTTCTTCAAGCTTTTTTGTTATTCTAAATTTAAGAAGAAAGTGAAAAGTCTTTACGTTGCAGTATCTGTTATTAACTTTTTTTTTCATTTTCATGTAGCATTTTGGGACACAGAAGAAGGGAACACCCGATAACGCACATGAGCTGTAAGACACTGTTACCACCCAGAGTAACAGCAATGATTCATTCACATGTGGATGTACCATCCATGAAGAGATGAGGTGGTGATTCATCACCCAGTTTCCAACTTTTAATGCAGTTTTCACACATTCCTTCTGTCCTTTCCCACTCGAGTAAACGAATCCTGGATGGTCTTAGGGTTGAACCAACTTATAAGACGTACAATAAGCAAATACTGTTTATGATCTGTGGTAACAGATACACTAAATCTCAGTCTCTTCTTAACTATTTAAGCCATCTGGTTTCTTCTGCACATAGCTTCCCTAAAATGGAAAGTAAATAACACATAGCACTGATGTAGATGGACATGAATCCGTCTCATCCATCCAGAAAGGTGCCTTGGAATAAGGATCGACTCAAAAAAACCCACAGGAACCTAACAAGGTATGTTAAGTCTGAGGAAAGGGCAGGCACAGCCAAACAATACGAGAAGTCAGATAATCAGAAAACTTGTGTTTGTGTGGTAGCTGGTTTGCTTTCTTAAAAAGAAATTGGCTATTACTGTAGAGCTTTGCTTCTTCCTTTTCCACTGAAAGAAATGCTCTAGTTACATGCATGTATGGCATAATTTAAGATTAATGCACATTTTAGAAAGGTGCTTTAGTATTTATAGTAAAATATTGACTGTGTTTTCTTATCAGTGGTAAGTAAAAAAATTACATTTATTGTCTAAGAACTTTGTGGAAGAAAACTGAAATTAAACATGAAAAATTTTTAAAATGTATTTTAGCAGTATAAATAATCCTTTTTACTAAGTGGGTGTTACTGGTTTTAGTTAAGATATCACAAATAGTATCAGTCTTACAGATGCTAAAAACCGAGTTTATACATAAAATCTTGCATTTAAAACCAATCAATTTAATGAACGAACCATATTTAGAACCAGATGTTTCTGGTCACAGTACTTTAAAATACTAGAACTAGCGGTGCTCATTAGGCCTCATTCTTGTTCTGCTCAGGGAACAGCAGTCTCAGAATAGGCCTCCTCTGGTGTTTTCAATATGCCTAAACTACAGACAGGCATCAAAGAGACAAGAAATAAGACAGCATCTCTGTACAAAAGCTAGGTTAGTACTTTATTACTGCCGTTTCAAGCGCTTTCAGTTCAATGTTTTAACTCCTTCAATTTCTTTGCAGCAAACATGTTGTCTGTATTCAAGTTACTTCAAAGCAAGGAGAACATTTTTAGTTTGCTAGATTACCCTTTTCTTTCAGAATACATGAAAAGTGACATTAATTTAAAAGCTGGCTTTGTATCAACCCTAGTATGGTCACAGACATCTCAACAAAAATAAGACCACATAAACATTTGCCAGATGATAAAAGAAGCACCAAAAATCCCATTATTAAGCCTGTTTGGTCAAAAGCCACCCCCCTCCTCCGCCCCCCAAATCCAACAAAACCACCTCCTGAGAAAGAAACACAACACGTTAGGAAGTCTGCAAAAGACAACTTACCTTTCTACTTTGAGTGTAAGATCATTCACAGGCTGAGCATCACTCACTTGCTCATCTGAGGAATTAGCTGCTTCCTTGCTTGCTTGACCTGAATTTGTTCCATCTTCAAGTGATTTACAAGAAAATAAGAGAAAAATAAGATATATCTCTTAACAGCAAAAATGATAATGCTCACTGTTAACCATAATTTGCTGCAACTGGGATATCTCAAAGAGATATGAGGTTCTGCTGCGTAGACACACTCCCCCCAACAATCTGGTTTGAGGTTACTAACCCAAAGAAACTTTAAATTGAATCCTGTTTCAAGAAAGTGTAAATAATTTCTATTTTATTATAAACCATAGATTTCTCTCTCATTAATCCCTCTAGGCTTGCGAGCAGCATTCTGGGATACCATGTTTTTCCTCAACGAGTCTGCTCAATACATCACTTTTTATGTACCATCACAAGAGTTTAAGAAAAGGAAAACTTTTGAAAGTGAATTAGGTAGCATTTGTGTAAAAATACTAACCACTGCTGGCAGAAGGTCTTATTGTCTCAGACACAGCAGACTCAGGAGAGTCACAAAACTCTACTGTTTGGGATTGTGTATTTTCTGGAGCACCATCAGATGGAGAGGATGGACAGGAAGCAGATGGCTGATTTCCATTTTCCAAAGGCTGCCCTTTCACTGTGTGCATCTAAGAAATTGGGAAAAAAAAAAAAAAAGGCTGCATTTTCCACAGGTTCACAGATGAAGACTAAACTATTTTTGGAGAACCAGTCCTATTTAAAATCTAAAACTAAAATTTTCATATATTGTTAAGTATGATGCCATCACACATTTAGTATTTCTTCCTAATTTTATTCTTACTTGAAATGACAGTGATAAAACTATCTATGTTTATATTATGTTCCATACCATAATTTTATAAATCCACATTACAAAACAGTCTTACAAAACCATGTATGAGCCGAAAGAGTAATCAGTATGTCATTCCAGTTTAGAGTTCTAGCCATATTTCTTCAGTACTGTAGGTGTTGCACAGATGATCTACAACAAGCTGTGACACAAAAATAAATACCACAGCACTTCTTGGCTGTGCTTTCAGGCCTCTTCAATTTGTCTAATGAATTTAAGTTTGCAGCTTTTGTTGCTGCAGTGATTCTTACTTCCCCAAGGCACATGCTAAGTGTCAGGGACATCTCCTGCTGTAAGCACTCCCAGCTCGACCTGAGAGATCCAGGCTGGTAGCAAACATTACCTGTTTAACTTTATGGATTCTGGTAACGAGCTCTTCGACAGAAACGCTGCCAGCAATAACTTCCAAAGGGATTCCATTGTCTCCTATAAAAAAACTGGATGGAACGCACACCACAGGATCTGCACAGCAACAGTTAAGGACAACAAATGGCAAAAGTTTATGAAGTCATTTTAAAAGGAAAAGCAGAAGTCCTTCCTACAGAGGCTTCTAGCCCAATATTCTGCCTCCACCTGGTCACCAGTGGTCAGTGCCAAGGGAGGAATAAAAAAAGACACTAACAAAAACGCTGAAAACATTCCATACAACTGATTAGTATTTCTTCTTTTCTTCAAAGTGGTTTAAGCCAAAATAGTTTTCTCCAACACACACACACATCCAACAACCAATTAGGCTTTGATCTGAAAGATTTTGTTTTAGTGTGAGACAACTTGTTATGTAGACAACAACGAATTCTTTACAGCAGCAAGAAAATCAAAGGCACTGAGTTCCTTTTCTCAGCATCCCATACCGAATCCCTGAGCTGTAGGCAGGGACCTTACTCCATACCTGTCTGTCTGACAGAACCCAGCCCACCCTCTGGAACTCTGTTCTTCTTCCTCGTAGATACATAGATGGTATCTTTTAACTATGCAGTTTATTGCTTGTTTTTGTGCCACAAGAAGTGTCTTTAGTAATCCTGCATGTAAACATTTAACAACAGCATTAACTTGTAAAGAGCAATTATGCGTGATGATAATGTAGCATCTAAACTGATCTCAAAGGATACAGATTTGAGAGAACTGCAGACATGCTTCACTGTTTAAAAGAAAAGATTCATTTAGGAGGAGCAATCACTTCGCAACAACTTCAGATTAAGTCTTTCATCATAAAAATAACTTACTATCACACACAAAACTATTTAAATACTTGAGAGAACACTAAAAGCAAATTTCCATGGCATCTTCTCATTAACATTTGCCTGAGTGTTGACATGGTGACAATCCCTGGTTATCAGAGTTGACTATGTAAGATTTAGAGAAACGGTGTTAAGAAGCAATTCAGGAAAAAGACATCTAGTCCTTCGAGTGCAAATCATATGGCAAATCTCATCAAATGTCTGCAGATCATTACCAAATAACACCATTTTGGGAAATGCCAATGCACTTTCTGCACATGGACTGGAATGCTTAAACAGAGCAAAAACAGTCAAGTAATTTACCCAAGAACTTTAATGCTTCTCTATTGTAAGCATTACAATAGACACAAACACTGGGGCTTTACAGATTTTTATCTTTCTGAATTCATGAAAGTTTCAAAATTCATTATGCAACTTGGCAAACCGAGAGCTGCCTCCAGAGTATTTGCATTTTGGTTCCAGCTTTTCTTTACATAACTTCTGTGCCTCTTCCTGTTGAAAAGAAGACAACCTCAAGCATTCTTTTACTTCTACTGAAATACAGATCGAAATACACAATGAATATTCTGCAGAACACAATGGTAAGTTTTGAAATTTGGAATTTTCTCAGGCTTCTGTGGCTTCAGGAATACTGAATTCACTTATGCTCTGGAACCTTGCATTTAGACTGCCTCCAAATGCAGGGCGAGGACTTCAAACGCCTCTTACTCTCATCATCATCATCAATGCAAGATTGTACAAGAGACAGGATTAGAACAGGATCAAACCTTTTGGTGTCGATTTTAATAGCAACAAAACCATCTGAGGCAGCTTCAGTCACCTTCTCATCTTCCCACCTTGCAGCCATCTCAGCAGATTGTTCATCCTCACCTGCAAGGTACAGCACACGCGTGAAGCTAAACCCACCAGAAATTACTGACCCTGCTCCGCTTTTAGCTTTGCTTCAACTGCTTGAAATCACCTTTGAAAGACACTCTCGTTTCAAGCCAGTTTATCATTTTTGGGGATAATCCGGAGACAGTTCCCCCCAGCTGATTCACTGTGCTAACCTGCCAAAAACCTAACAAACCGGAAATCCTCCCGAGGCAGCAGGCTGGCAGCTTGTGCAGTCATTCAGCTGCGCAGGGAGACGGTCCAAGGGAGCAGACGGGACTGGACCACGCAGATGGAACCGAAACAGAGGACCTAGAGGTGATGGCAGCTCCGAAGATTGGCTTGATTGCATCACCTCGTTGCACAACTACCAACAGACCTCACTGTCACGTTACAGTGTGTATGCTTGTGCTTTAGTATATTCTCTTAATACACAAGCAGATCCCACAGCACAGAGAGAACCGGTACTTCTCCCCAACATTAAGCCTCACCTACTAAGCCAAGTCTATCCACTCTTTACCCCTCATTATAAATTTAACTAAATTGGTGCACCAGCTAATACATAAACCTGTATTGTCCTTGTAAATAGGCAAGGTTTCACAGTTTGATGGTGTTAAAAACACCCAAACAACAACAACAAAAAAAACCACAAACCAAGAAACATTTATTTGCAGGATTATTTGTAACTTCATTTTATATTCCAGTTCCTGACATGAACAGTAACAGTAGGAGGAGAGGAAAAGGAGTGAGGAGCACAGAGGAACAAGAAGAACAGAAGAGGAGCTACTTCAGCAAGGGAAACTGAAGAGGCGCTCTGAGGCCACAGATTCAGAAGTGTTATTTTAATCAGATGAAACACGTCAATCATACATTTATCTTCCAAAGCACCGGTTTAGTGAGGATGAGGGTTAATAAGTAGATTCCAATGAATAATAACCATCTTTTTCACAAGCAAACTGGCCTGAAACCACTTGGTTCTCCTCAATCTGTATTACCTCCTAGCAGCTTGGAATCGACTGAACTCTTGATGAAGAATTTGAGACACAAGTCTACAAGTATAGTAGTCCATTATTCAATGACAACAACAAACCATTTGTTTCATCCCAGTTGCCATTTCATGCAGTGTTTTCCACTTGTTAGATGTGGACTCCCTCAGTGAAGCACCGTTGTCTTAAGGCCATGACTGTCTGGCCACAATTCTTCTCGGAGAGACGTGTATCAAAAATATACTGACTCTGGAAAAGTGTTTTCCAAGCGTATGTATTGATTATTCTCTGAAAGTATTGGACCAAGTAAGAAAGTATTCATCTCTACTACTATTATTCTACAGAAGCAAACGTGTAGGGTGTTTTATGCAGGAACCTCTCCTCTTCCTTTAAGCGTGGTGCTTCCCGCTGTGGGCAGTGGATGCAGCTGTTCTGCCAAGGGTGGTTCTGTCTCCTCCTCCCCCATTTCCAAATGCTCAGAGCCCGGCAGCTGCTTCACCACACACTTTTTCAGAAGGACATGTGCTTATCCGATTAAGCTACTAAAAATATCTAAATACTTGCCTAACACTAACTTTTCCACACAAACAACTGCTGTAGAAAAAGAATGCTGAAAGACACAACAGTCCCTGAGAGACAGGAGCCATAAATGAAAACGCTGGTAACTCACAAAGCACAATTTAATATTGTGACTACCCAGAGAATAGTTACTTATTTTCATATTTCTCTTTGTTTTGGTAACCCTTTCTCATTTGGGGATTAGGGTTCATTTATTACAGTTTTGTAGTAATAATTATACCCTGAAATGAAAACTGCCAGGTCATGGGAGAAGCATCAAAATTTTAAGTCAGGAGGTCAAGCTGAATAGAACTTGATATAATTCATAATTCTGCCAAACAGCAAGATATCACATGCCTGGGAATTCTAGTTGCCAAGACTCAGGTTTCTTAGGTTTCTCAAGCAAAAGCATCGCTTTATTTCACTTAACAGAAAGACCTGTACACAATTCGCAGTCACACATCCTAGTCTCCAAAATTTGTCAGGTTAATTTAGATACCTGGGGAAAATGTACCCATCATTTCTCAAGTAATTCAGATAAATGGAAGAGATTCTTTTTCTGCTAGGATTTATTTCCAGTACAAGGAACTTACTCAAAACCATCACGAGTTGTCAAAGGTCTTTAATTCCCCTATTCCTCAGCACAAGGAAAAGTGTTTTCCTTTCAGAAGAAGAAAGATAAGCCCAGCTGACTTCTTCATGTCCAACATCTCATAACTACTCAGTAAGAGTCAGGACTGCCCGTTCTGGAAAGGACATTAAGCTCTTCACCTCCGCCTCCTTTGCATCATTTCACATATTTAACTTGAAAAGTGCTTTCATACAGCTTGGCTGCAAAATACTAACAAATAGCTTGCTGATTGCAAATCAGTGCTTTGTAAAAAAACAACCTAAAAATAAACTTCTGAACAAAGGAAGGAGTGTTTCTACAAATGTTACTAAAAAGAAACACAAACACTTTAGCTTGAAGTTTTTTCTTTCCCTTCATTTTTTTCACTTCTGAAAATCACTTCTTGTAAGTGGTCTGGAACTTTCATGATCAGAACATGTCTAACTTTTGGAAAGAATAATGTTAAAAAACCTCAATCAGAACAGAGGAGGTATCTGAGGGGGTTTCATATCAAATGAACAAGTAACTTTAGATTAGTAACTCAAATAACGAGAGGAGTTTTTTAACTCTGTGGGCTAGAAAACCATCTACAGAACAGCTACCAACAAGACACCAGAAACATTCACAAGAACTGTTCTCAGTAATAGGAATTAGGACTTCTTCCCTGAGCAGCAGCAGAACCAACTAGCAATTATTTGATGCCACAAAGTAATTCATCGGGTCCCCAAGCACAACAGCCTTGCTTTATGTGTACAGAAGCCTCTGATGTAACATCTCACCTTAGTATTTAAAATCAGTTTTGTAAGGCAGATACCCATCACCTCATGCTCCCTGGAGAGCAAGGAGCAACCCCTTCTATTACTCCCCATGAATTCAGCAAGATCTTCAGTACCCTTACACAACTGTGTCACCAGAACACACCATGAAGGTTTTAAAAACTGAGCTTAAAAAAAAAAAAAATTACTAGAGCTGCAAACAAAAATGTTAAAGAAAAAAACTGGTTGAACAACATGTAACTGCAGGCACAAACACCACCTCAGTGTTACGATAAATAGCCACATTATTCCTTGCTTGACCAGAAAACATTCTGGAATCAGGAAGAAGTATAATCCAGTTCTTCATTTTCTAGTGCTTGTTTAGAGAAGTGCAGTGAAGAGGAAGAGAGGGACAGACAGATGGTAGCAGAAACCAGAGATGGACCTACTCGAATTCAGTAGTTTTTATCAAGGCTGCAGCTAGTAGCTATCCTCCACAGTGGTTACCCTAAAATTAGAGTTAATTTATATTTTCAGTTTCTCTATTTTTTTCCCCTTTATTAATTTTTCATCCCCGCACAAAGACAAACCATCCAAAAAAACCCCCAGAAACACTGAACCCTTCTAAAAGCATGTTTTCCTGCTCAGAAAGCGGTTTTCAAATGCTTGTCTCCAGTGTCTATGGGCGAGCGCGAAGTGTAAAGACTCAAAGCCACCATCACCACCAACACCGTGGCTTTAAACACGGATCTGCTCAAACAACAAACCCAATGGCTGCTAGCATAAAACCAGGCTGTTCTTTCAGCACTTGGCATCCTTCAAACACACCTGGTTCCACACAGGTCACCTGCCCTGGTCCCACTGTCCCCAGGTTAGACCGAAATGCAACAGAACTCTCCAACTCTTCCATTTTGGAGAGATGGCTGCCCAAAGCAACCCTCTCCCTTTTTCAGGACTCCTAAGAACGAACAAACCAGACCCTTGCAGCATATACTACAACATCAAAACTAGGTGACAGTCCTGCAATCATAAGTTTATCTCCACTACATGTATCTACATATTCCTACATCCACCGAGTCAACATGAACATCTACAAGAAAAGGCCACTTTTGTGTACAATTTTAGTGTCACAAAAAAAATTGGAAATAAGTTACAATGTGCACTTCCCAACCCCTGACATACACATATATATATATATATATCAAGTTCAAAATACTCATAGGTACTGAACTACTGAATTAAAAAAAATCCTTGTGATGAGCTAACTTTGGCTGGATGCCAGGTGCCCACCAAAGCCCATCTATCACTCCCCCTTCCTCAAGTGGACAGGGGAGTCTCATGGGTCAAGAAAATGACAGGGAGATCACTCACCAATTACCATCATGGGCAAGACAGACTCAACTTGGGGAAAATTAATTTAATTTACTGCCAATCAAAAATCAGAGTAGTATCACAAAAAATAAAACCAAATCTTAAAAGAACCTTCCTCCCACCCCTCCTTTCTTCCCGAGTTTAACTTTACTCCCACAAGGAATAGGGGTGGTGATCCTTTCATCACACATTGTCTCTGCTGCTTCTTCTTCCTCAGGGGGAGGACTCTGCTCCAGCGTGGGGTCTCTCCCACAGGAGACAGTCCTCCACCTTCCTCTCCAATGCGAGGCCTTCCCACGGGCTGTAGTTCTTCACAAACTGCTCCAGCGTGGGTCCTTCCACAGGCTGCAGTTCTTCGGGNAACCAAATCTTAAAAGAACCTTCCTCCCACCCCTCCTTTCTTCCCGAGTTTAACTTTACTCCCACAAGGAATAGGGGTGGTGATCCTTTCATCACACATTGTCTCTGCTGCTTCTTCTTCCTCAGGGGGAGGACTCTGCTCCAGCGTGGGGTCTCTCCCACAGGAGACAGTCCTCCACAAACCTCTCCAATGCGAGGCCTTCCCACGGGCTGTAGTTCTTCACAAACTGCTCCAGCGTGGGTCCTTCCACAGGCTGCAGTTCTTCGGGAACACGCTGCTCCATCGTGGGTCCCCCATGGGGTCACAAGTCCTGCCAGCAAACCTGCTCCAGCCAGGCAGATCCGTCTTGGAGACAGCCAGCATTAGCTCTATCAGGTACAGGGGAAGCTTCTAAGAGATTCTCACAGAAGCCACCCCTGTTGCTCCCCCCCCAGCCCCCCAAAGCCTTGCCACACAAACCCAACACAGAGCATTTGAAACATCCAAGAAATGTAGTAGAGAACTTTCAACCCTGAGTAGGGAGTTAGAAGGAAGATCAGCCTTTACACAAGCCACAGCACATAGTGTTTCACAGCTGAAGATGTCAAGTGTTGCAAAACACCCACGTCAGGAAGTTTCTTCTTGTCTACCACCTGGCTTTCCATTTAACTTTATAAAACACACTATGACCACCTCATTGACCATGAGAGCAAAGAGCTGTCAGGCAGGCACTGTAGGTAAACACACTAAAGTACGTTTAGAAAAAAAATAAAATACTGAAATCCTAATGGTTAAAGGTTTTCACATCACAGCACCCACCTGCCATGATCATTCAACGGGCTTTAAAATGCTGCCTTAAAGTCTGCGTACACTACCCCATCCCTTCCTCTGACATCCACACAGCATGTTGTGGGCTGAGAAGATCTTGCTTTCTAGCAGTATGCTCAATATCCAGTAGGAAACGCTGTTCTCCAAGAATAAGGAGAGTTGTGTCAACAACGGAACTTAACTGCACTTCTCTGTTCACATCCCCTTTAGGAGTGAACTTCTCCTTGAAGCTAGGCGAACCCCACGGTTCAGTAACTCTCAAGGGAACACCACTCATCACAGGTTTAGCGTGTCTGTTTTTCCATGAGACACCTGAAAAAACTTCAAGCCACAAGCACTTAAGGCAAAAGTAAAAACCAACGAAACAGCACACACACACAAAACCACAAAAGGTTAAAGAGTCTACATACTGCCTGTATGGATGTCTATATACTTCCAGACAGAAAGGCAACACGCAATGCAAGTTTCTGTGGATTTGTCCAATTACCATTCAGTTACAGTACAGGGAACTCGAGAGAAAAAGGTCACTGTACACAAACAGCCGAGAAAGTGACAGCTGTAAGCTCATAGGAGGACACAACGAAGGGAAAAGCGAAACATCAAACGGGCTGATTTCGGCGCCCCGAAGCAGCGCGTACAGCCGCGACACACACAGCCAAGGGACGGCCAGGGGTTGGGAGCCCCTGCAGCCCCGCACGGCCCGGCAGGAACTGGGACTGACACAGCAGAAATGCCGGCACGGCGGGAGGGGGAGGCGGGGAACCAACAGCTGGCCGAGGCACTGCAGAGCCGGCGGCGAGCTCCGCCCGGGGGCGAAGGAATGCGCGGCGCCGGCTGACAGGGCCGCGGGCAAGGCCGGCTTCACCCCGGGGGGAAGAAGCAGCACCACACGGGGCCGATAACTGCGCTCCGCTCCGGCGCCGCCGCGGCCCGGGGACGTCCCGATCAGCCTGAGGAACTGCCTGACCACTCAGCGGCCTGCCTCAGCGGCGGCTCCCGGCCCCCCAGCCGCAGGCGCTGTACCAGTGCGGGGGCGGGCGAGCAGGCCCCGACGCCCGGTACAACTTCTCCCCACCGCCCTGTCCCGGGCCGTACCTGAGACGAACACGACGAAGACGGAGCTCCGTTGCTTGGCGGCGGCGATGGCGGCCGGGATGGAGCCACCGAACCACATCATGGTGCCACCGGCCCGGGCTGCTGCCATCCGCCGCCAGGCGCCTGCGCCGCCACCGCCCCCTCCCAACGGCGAGTCCCGCGCCTGCGCTGCCCGCCCACCGCCCCTCGACGCCTTCGGATTGGCCGCCGCGCACGGCGAGTGCCCGCCCCTCGGGCACGCGCAGGGAGGCGGTGGGTTCGCCTCAGGCGGGCGCCATCTTGGCGTGTCGAGTGTTTCCGCGGTAGTGGCTGGGATCCTCGGCCTTGTTCCGCTCCGAAACGGCTGAGGCAGCCCCGCGGGCAGCTGCAGGGAGAAAGGGCCCTGCGCCCCAGCACCTGCGAGGAGAGGATGGGCACAGTAATCCTGGCCCGTGCATCAACCCTGGGAAAGGCAAGGGTGTGAGAGAGGAAGAAAATGATGGAGGAGGTACCTGTTTGACAGGAGTCCTTGCTAGCTTTGTTAGAAGTAGAGAGTGTGGCATGAGGTAAGGCCAGGACATACTCCATGCTCCCTGGTGAGCCACGCCGTGTGAGGGACTGCGACAGGGACGGCATGGTGTTCACAGCCTTAGGGGGGGGGCAGCCAGCACAGATAGACAGCCTCTGTCATGGACATTTCACAGTAACCAGGACAGGACAATTTATTTCAAGTGCTCTGATGATAACGTTTTGGAAAAAGTGCTGCACTTACTTTTTTCTGAAACACAGTTGGGCTGTGACTACGTATTCTGGCTAAATATTGCTGAGGCAGATGCTGTTAAAACATTTGGAGGCCAAATAATACACAGTCTCTCAGCCTGGAAGGCATTTCACTGTTGGACTTTGTGTTACTTGGATTTTAATTTGAAAAGTTGCTGGCAACTAAAAAACCCAAGAAGTGATTGTCAAACGAAGCAAATAAATGTTAACAGCAATATGGAAAAATGGTTTTATCTCTCTCAAGATGCAGCAGGGGAAAATGTGTCACAGTAATCCTGCTCGATGGGTAAGCTTGGCATACACTTACTGGGCTTCTGGCAGTTTCTTTAAGAAGTAACCACCAGAACACTAGGTCTGCTGCTGAGATGGTGCTACTTTTTTTGGTATTTTCTTTTGCCATGGTACAAAATAAATCTAAGAACAATGCCAAAAGCTGGAGGGTGTGAAATTAAACTGTAAATTTTATGGAAATGAAGAAAAAGACTTTATGTTATATGCGTGCATAGGAAGAGGTTAGGATATAGTGTGTATTAGCATCTTCAGCTCTGTGGAGAACTCGGATGTGTTGCACTAATTCTCATGGCATTCCCAACAGCTGGAGTTTGCATTTATTGTACTCATTTGAAACCCTAAGTTTCAAAAAATTCCAAAAAATTTACAGTTTAATTTCACACCCTCCAACTTTTGTCATTGTTCTTAGGCCAAGTTGCATGAGAAGGGTGAGTGAAGTGTTGAACAATATACTTTTTGGAAATTATTTTGCAAACATAGTTCTGAAAAATTTCTACACCACATCAAGCAAGGAAGAAATTGTGTTTAACTGTAGAAGTGGAAAGGCTTACTAACGACTGGATAGGTAACTTCTGTGAGGGTGTACAATCTTTTACATCATCATGAACTACTTATATTACATTCTCAAATAATTAAAAATTTAAAAGTATAATTCTCTGACTGTAAAGTCACTGAATTGCTGCTGTTGCATGTGCCTTTGCTGCTGTAATTGAGCTGAGAGTCCTAAAGCAGGTATCCTTGGAAAACAGCAGGTCTTTAATTTGCAGGCCCAGGAAAAGGGAGGGGTAACTAGTAAGTAGAAAATTTTACTGGGAAATAAGAATAAAAAGTATGATAGCTGAAGCATTACCCAGAATTCAGTTCCTTGGTGGGCTGACTTAGGCAAACTTTGTGTGTGTATATATTATACATATTATTCTGGTGGAAATGTCAGCTAGTCTGTTAAAATGAATACACAAACCCAGATTCATCAGTCTGGATGGGAAACAATGCAAACCAGTCATTTACATTTTAAGAGATTAATTTTTTCCCCCCAAACAGCACAGATCTACTTAGATTAAAAAGGAAGATATTTTCATTAGTGAATTATTTTTTTAATTGCATTGTTGCTTCACACTAATCCACGGTTCATTAACAAATCAAAGAATTGGTTTAAGCCAAAGAAAAAGGCAATACATTTGAGTAAACGTGGAGACAAACTCTGCTGTATTTCCTAGTATGTATAAAACAATGTGTTAGACCTTCATAGCACCCTTAATAATGCCGTTTCTTAGAATAACTAATTTGGGAACCATAAGAAGGGCAAGGATGTGCTGCATACTAATCTCTCTAATTAACCCTCCAGCTAGTGCAAAAGTTAAGATATTAGAAGCAGAATGCTGGTGTCTCCCCTCTCAAGTTCACCCCAGGGTCCTCTGTAATGCACGTATGATGTGCAATATTGCTGCTTTTTTTCTTTTTTTTTGTCTTTTAAAGCCAAGTAATTCCAGGAATTTGGGTGTAACTGATCACGTAGAGCAGAAGCTAGTCCATATTGCAGCCAGCCCCTGCTATACCTTCCACCTCTGCTGCACCTGCATCTGACAAATTCCACTACTGTCAGTACAGTGTGTTAGCATCGGTCCTTGTTCTAATTCACATTCTCAGTTAATTGGGGCTTGGGAACTCAATTAAGAATAAACCTCACCATTGAGCATTATCCACAGCAGCAGAGTTTATTTTTGTAAATTATACCAGTTTTAAAAGCATACAACTATCAGCAACATTCAGCTTTTCCTACACAGCTCTTTGGTTTACAGCACTAGCCTTATCTGACATTCAAGTTTCTCTTCAGAAGTGCAGAAATGGTTCATTGCAATTGCACGTATCCCATATAATGACTAGGCTCCTGTGCTTTACTAGCAAGACTGAAACATGAAAAAAAAGCAGCAAACAGTATTAAGTGTTTGTGCCCTGGACAATTTAATGCTGCTTCACCACCTCTTAAGCAAGAGCCACTTACCAACCTGACAGATTTTCACAAAGAGCAAACAAACATCACAATGTGCCAAGCGGTTACAAGCAGAATAAAAAATAAACCTTGCTAATACGGGGCTGCCAAACAGTGTCAGGTCCAAACTCCAGCCCTTCAAACCTAAACACACAAGGCAGACATTGAACTAAAAGGAGGCTCCTGCAGGTTGTGATAAGAACATGATCACATACATTTTTCAAGTCAGCCAGGAAGCAGCTTCATTTACACTAAACTGTGCATCTGAGTTCTTCTGATGTGAATAGTGACTTTGCTCTCAGGTTCCACAATAAGAGAACTTATAGGGACTTACTTTTCAGAATGTTTTGGAAAGTAGACCCTTTTAAGGGTTCTGGTCTACACCTGACTAGGGCTTCCAACATGAAGTCCCTTTGACACTGTGCACTTTTAAGTTTACGCTTGCTGACATCAATAGCTAAAACTACCCAAACAAACCCAAAACATTCTGAATGTGAATAGGAGCAGGACATCAAATATTGGCAGCGTATCCACCTTCGTTAAAACCGAACTGTAGAAACATTGGGGAGATTGAAAGAAGTCCTTTCTCAGATGGAAATATATAAAAATTCCAGCTACCATAATTTTTCATGACCTGTAACTTAAAAGTGGTTTGATCATTTTTTCTCTAAAAATTCATAGAAACATTCTCGGGGTTAAATTCAGGAAATTATGTCACGGAGCTAAAATAGATATTTATAAAAGTAGTTGCAGTTTTAATCGTGACTCCTTTTCAGACACGCTAACAAGTTGGTACAAGATGAATTCAAACCAAGAAACGTGTCACGTGAAGTTTTAAGGCACAAATGAATGTCATTCCACCTCGAGAGGGAGAAGTGGCTGGCATCACTACTAGAGAGGAAAAGTGCATTGAGCTATTTGAATAGCACAAGACAAAAAAAACAAAGGTCATACTGTGAATAGCATGTCGTGTATCAAAGTACCTCATTTGATTTATCAACCTGAACAGTTCTACCTGTACTTTGGCAAAACTGAACTCCCATCTGTGTGCCACTGTCCTGTGCCACCTGGGTCTTGGAATACAACTTGCATTTTCTACAGGCGGCCAGTAGGATGAGGGCTGGTTGCAGGGAGAAAACACCTAAGCACTACAGCCTTCGTAGATACTGTGCTGCTTTTCTTTTTGTGTCATTTTCTAAGTGTGTGTGAAAGAAAAGGATTTCAGATTATAATAGGTTAAGTTTGCCCAGGGAGGTATCTCAGGTAAGGTGCAAGATGCCTATTACTGATATTTCACTTTATACCAATGCAGTGTTACTGAAATACAAGGCCTGCAAGGCTGTAGTTTGGTGGCCGCGTGGAGGCTGTGAGTAAACTCTCAGGTGCGCTGGTATCACCTACCCAGATCGACCTCAAGTCCACCTGTGTTTGAGTGTTGCCAGAGCACAGAGCTTAAATTTGTTTTCTTCATTTTGAATTATCATTTTAACTGGAAAGCCACAGGCAACATAGAATCTGTTCATGGTTCAGGGGTGCATTCTACACAGTAATATAACTGTATTAATTAAGAATGAAACCCAAGAAACAGCAGCCTTTGGTGGAATAGTGCTTTTTCCTCAGTTTTAAAAGTTAAGACATGTTCCCAACCAAATGATATGTATTAAATTACTGAAATATAATTTAAATCCCCAGTTAATTAATTTTGTCACTGCTTACTTTACAATGGCTTTAACGTTAAATGGTAGGAAGCTGAAATACACTAGAATACTAGGAAGATTTCTTAAGAGTACTGAGAATGCTAGTTTTACATCCTGTGTCTATTTCATGCCATAAAGTGCATTTATTTGCTTTCTAGAACATGATCCAAATCTATGGAACAAATCTGGTTTTGTACAGTCTCCCATCTCGTGTGTTTTAAGGAACCAAAAGGGGCAGAAGTGTAAAAGCCGGGAAGGTACAAATGGTCTTGGTTAGAAGAGTTCATGCTCTGGTCAGTTACTAGAGACAGTATGAACCAACACAAAATCAGGAATGAACAGAAATACATGAATTCTGTGCCTGCTGCAGACAGCAGAGGCCTTGGATGCTTCCAAAGTTACATCACTTTTATCTGTGTGGCTCACGTCAGCACGTCCAGGTCAAAAAACCCCAAAACTCACTACCCCAGTTTAACAGAGAGGAAAACATACTCAGAAAGGGTGACCTGCCTGTAGCAACTGTTGTTAAGTATCACATTCAGGGTTAGAATAAAACCATTTAATATGTTTAACAGTTTCTTCTAGGGCAATTTGCACTCAAGTTTACAACTTATTTCATTAAGTATTTGGTGGGTCTTGTTCTTACTCAGAGAATCCCTTCCCTCCTTTTGCTTGGATTGCACGTGTCATCCGTGCTTACCTGTCTCATTACATTTTCTTTTCTATGGTTATTATGGGGAAAGTTTATTCAATGAAGCAAGTCCCACAGCAAACTTTGAAAATGGCTTGATTTAGATTTAGTTCTTAAGTCATTTCGAATAGATGGAAGCTCTCAGCTGACTGGTCTTCTACACCTATGAAAATTCTTGTCCTGGAATGTGTTAGCCATGGGAAGCAGCTGCCTCCCTCTCTGTAATGATACCTGTCATTACAGCCCTCTAATCTTTTAACTCCTTTTACAGGATTAAAACCGTAATCTTAACGTAGCACTGAAAATTGGCAGTGATGGAACCTGTGCATTAGTCATGTTACCTCTGTGCTGAACACTGCAATCTGCTTGAACTGGGGTTCTTACCATCTTTGGGTGCAGTAAAGTACAGCAATCCAACCTGAGAAGGAATATCCCCACATTCACATTGTATATTCTGTCAAGTAGTAGCATAAGACCTGAAATGCCAAGTAGCAGCATCTTTGTAGAAGAGCATACAGGGATAAGTAGGTTTGTCTTTTGGCTGAACATCTCTTTTGGCTGAACATCTCTTTTAGGGGAGCATCCGAGTGCAAGTTTACCTTTAGTCACGTAAATACCCATTGCAACAGCATTTTGCAGAATCAAGCCCCATACAGCTAATTTATTAGGCTACATTTTCCTAGAAAAATCCATTTTCTTCCAAGTACTTTGATTCATCAGATGAAGGATTTCAGAATTGAACATGCATAGGACTGTTCTTGGCACCTCAAGTGTTTATGTTTGGTTGCGCTGAGGGACGGGATTTTTTGTATACAAGGTAAACACCTAAATTCTTTATTTCTCTGTAAAATATGTTTTAAAACATGTTTAACTTAGAGAAGTGGAAACTCAAGGTAAAGTTGCACCTTTTAAAAAGTGATGGCCTGAAGAGAACAAGTAGTTGCTTGTCTACATGGCAAATCAGTGCCCGTACATTTTTCATTTTTTAAATGAAAAAGCAGTCCCTTATGGTGTCTGATCAATTTCTCTCTCTTTTTACTTAGATGGGGAGACATTTAAAATGAAAGGCAGGGTAACAGAAGTAAATGCTCCAAGAGGAACAGCAGTAGTGGTTCTTTGAGAAGTTTTAGTATTTGTGTTGTTTTCTCACATTCAAAGGGATCCAAACTATTAATATGTGTTCATCCAGGTTTCAGAAGACTCCTAGAAGTTTAAAACAACCACACTGAAAACGTTTGTGTTGTAAACATTTATTTTTTTGAACTGAAAAAGGCTTGCATCAGCACACATTGTACAGCCTTGCAAATTACACAAGTTGAAAAAAGTTTCCAGCACTTATCGAACACAATTATCTTAGCGTGAAAAGGAAGAGAAAGAGATCCATACTGGTGGGAAACACAATTAAAGTGCAAACATTTTGTCACTTGTGAAGATGCATTTTAGTTTTCTTCACATTTTTGCTAAAAATATTAAAATGTGATTCTGTGAACATTCTTTGTAACCTATTCATATTCCCCTTTAAATAATTATTAAACTTGTTGGATTAGAAGCGAATCCTTCAAGGGTACAGCCTACTCGTAATTTCTTTTGGCATTGCTGGAATGAATCTCAAATGAAAATGACCATCTAAGGAGTTAGTTACTAAAATTACATATTGGTTTGGTTTTTTTTTTTTCCATAACAAAAAGAAAAAACAAAGAAAAAACAAAGAAGAAACTTTCAGGACAAAGAACAGGTTAACTCGAAGATTTGGGGTACTTTGCTAGAAAATGAGTGTAATTACTTGAAAATGGTTCTCTTTTCCCCTCCACCAATCCTCAGGTTCCTGCCTTGGAATGGACAGCTGTGTGCTGGCTGTGAAAAGGGATTATAAAATACAAATCTGCATATGGATTTTTATGAACGTTTGCTGTACAATAGAACTTTGGATCTGATACAAGAATTCAAAAATATAAAACAAAACTACTATAAAAGTAGGGGGCATTTCAACAGCGTTCTTTGTAGAAAGCTGCCTGTCTCAAAGATGATTCCTTGCTATTGTCTGGGATTAAATCTCTATTTTTTTTTTTTTTCTTCATCTTGCTGGATCACTGGGTTATTTATTCTTCAATGGCTAATGTCATATGACAGAACATCCCAGGAGTCTCTATGAAGAGAACAGAAACCCCATAACATCAAGCCAATCAAGGAGAGGAGGACATAGAAGTAGTAAAGGCTGAGTGTCCACTGATGTAACTGCTACTGAGAACTAGCCCTTTCCAGAACGTGAAAGTCATAGTGCTTCTTGCTTGTTCTCAGCCTGAACTTGTTCACTGAGGTACTGCTTTGTTTCTTCAATGCGTTCTGAGCAGCTGACATTGTAGGGAACGTAGCTAGAACCGTGTAAGTGGAAGCCAAGTCACTGGGTTTGGATGGCTCAGTGTTCACGCTACCGTCTCCGCTGCCACAATACCGACGGTGCTGCTGCTGCTGTGTCTGTAGACACTGCGAATCCCGTAGCCACCGAATCTTGGCACCAACTTTTAAAAGTTCTCCAAAGAGTTTCTCTGCTTCCGTACGAGTTATGCCTTCTGGCAGTTCAGTAATTTCTAGAACTTTTCCCACAACTGAAACAAAAAAAACATTGAATCTAAATTGGTCATTGTACTTAACAATACAACAGACAATAGAAAATGAGTTATTTCATACTTGTTTCTCCAGTTGGCTGATACCAAGTACAGAGGCATTCCATTGTTGGTATTCTAGAGACTTTTGCTTTCCCGTTTAGCACTGCTTACTGCCACAGCCTTACAGATAAAAACTGAGAATACAAAGAGGACCCTCGAAAGGGGGGGAAAAATATTAATCACCCCCTAATTTTGCAGCAGGTTTGAGAACTCACTGTAGCATCTAACTGGGTTTGCCTGTTAACTCTTCTCACACCACAGTGCTAAAAAAGTCTTTTCCCAAAAAATCCTTTCCAGGAAATCTTCTCTCTCAGCCTCATCGTCCAACTTGTGTTTTACTCATTGGTTTCTCTACGCATCCAGACTGTAATGGCCTGAATTGGGCAGAACAGCTTTGCTGATTTATTTTTAACTTATTCTGCAGAGTTGATAGTAGGTGTCACTTGCAACAAAAACTCCTTCCAGTAACGCTACCATGATAGGTGATGCCCGGTTTTATTTGGATGACATCTTTACCAGTTCCCAAGTAGCTAATCTTGTAGATATCCTCATACGTCTCCCAAATCCTTGTGCATGGGAAAAATACGGAAAAGAAGCCCAAAACTAATTTGTGGCTTATGGTATGTGTGTTGAATATAACAATATGTAACCATATAATAGAGCTTAAGTCCAGTAAACTGACAAACTTGCTTTTCCTTTCAGTACTGTCCAATCCTGATCCTTCTCTGGTCTTTTCTCCAGCCTTCAAAACTACACTTGTTGCGCTGAGCCTCCCTCTCTCCAAATCAGGTCTCTACCCTTGTGTTTCCAGTGTCTGCCGTGTCTGTTTCTGTCCAATTACTGTTCTGGCCCTTTTCTCACTTGTGCTGGTTTTGTTACATTCCCAGCCCATCACCATAACTCATTTTTCTGGAGGACCGTGTCAATCAGCAGTTCCATACCTGGTTCTCCCACACCAAGATCGGCTGAAGCAGCCTTCTTTGCTGGTTTCTTTCCCCTGTTTCCATGTCTGTTTCCAGGTTGACACTGGGAAGATTGACATAAATTATGTGCTTTAATGACAATGCACCAGCATGTTAAAATTTCTAGATTAGTTCAGTGAAAAACGGTGCAGAGGAATGTCTGGAAAGTTATCTGTGCTACCACTGTACAGAAAAAATTTTAGTCCAGTTTTAGTCTTGGGGGTTTAGCAATCCTGCAGTCAGGCTACATTCAATCCCTGGCTTCAGAAGAAAGAGAGGAAGTAATAGAAAACAAATAAATCAACTTAAATCTTAGAAGAACACCCTCTCATCATTCCCTCCCCCTGCCCCCCCGTCAATCCATCATATTTTCTGACTGATCTCAGGGAGAACTGAGGAACTGAGCTAGGAAGAGGTAGGGGGTCTGTCTGTCCATCCCAAAAATTAAAGAGATGGCAAAACTTTTTAGCTTTGCTAACACTAATACTTTGCTTTTGTTTTTCTTGTAAGAAGCAAACCCACTCTATGCTTAGAAATACCCACATGTATTTTCTATTTTTTGACATTTTTATAAAATTTAAGAAAATCCTTTTAACAAACGTTCTCTCTCATTCTTGGAACTGCTGGCAAATTGCTTAAAAATAAATCCACAGTCTATACTGTGCCCAAAGCTAAATTTCAGGATTTTTTTTTTTTAAAAGAAAACAGGACGACAAGAACAATGGGCAGTATCAACACAGAATTAAACCATTATTGGAAAGCAAGCACCTGCCTCTCAGTGACTTTTTTAATGCAGTAACACATTTCCCTGTTCACAGTGGTTATAATGGTAGCCTGGAGTTATTTTACTCAGTGTTGCCAGGAAATTGTTCTCTTTAATACCTGTTGGCTTGTTACTTGTCCACGTAATAAAGGTGGTGGATTGTATTGCAGGGGTTGGCCAAGCAATGGGTATCTGGCATCTCCTTAAAGAGAAAGGCAATTAGAAGGGTTTTTCTGTTACATGAAATCTTCCTCCAAGTTCCTCTTACTAGATATTTCTTACACAGAGGAGAAGGCAGAGTAACAGTGCACAAAGTAGTGTATTTGGCAAGGCTAACCAAATAAGATTTGACACGATTAAAGAAGTGTAAGTCAGTCACACACTGATCACGAGGTGAAAAGGCACAAGGTTTCTTGCATTTAAGGAGTACACTGAAAGACATACTAAAGTTTTTCTTCACTGCAGTCTTATCTAACTCTTCTCATTTCAAAATGAGCTTGTAGTGAGTTAATAATTTTCACAGTTATATCCCTTATTAGAGCCAGGCATATCTTCATTTTCCCATTTGCTCCAGGGATCCACAAAGACAATGGAATAAAAGTTTTTAGTGATCACAGAAGATGAAGAGGTATATTTTACAATGAGCAACCTGGAATTTTTGTATTGGAAGACAAAGCAGTGAATGACATAAAATTATGCAGCACATATGACAGACAAGAAAATAAAGTTTTCTTTATCAATAAGGAAGACACAGAATTTTCTGTAAGCTTTGCTTTTAAGTAACTTCATAAAATAGACCATTAATTTTGAATTTGTGAACTATAACAGGGCATCTTTGCTCACTAACAAAGCAATTCCTTTATTATTTGGTTTTTAAATGTTACCAACTGTCACATCTCAGTGAAAACTCCCTATTTTCTGTTAACATGGCAACAGAGGACCAAAATTCTACAAGGATTTTTTTCAGTCTTTGGGTGGGTGCTGCTGAAATACTAAGTGAAATTGCAGCAGTATTAGCTAGAGGCTCTAGTTTTTCTACAAAGAAATAAAGAATTCTCCCTTAGGCAGTGATTTGATTCAGTGCACTGTCAGCTAATAACTGAGTCTGGAGAACATTCATCTCAGCATCACGTTTCTACACCCTTTCCCCCAGAAGATAATACGCACACCTAAGGTATTAAGATCAGCTAGTCCCACGTTATTTATTTTAGCTTTGTAGCTCTAAAATTACATCCTTTGTGGCAGTGTGCATCAAGCTCTTGATTTATGGTTAAAAGTTGAAGCTAAATTATATCTATTATGGAGCACCTTTGCTATGAGGACAGGGTGACAGAATTGGGGGTGTTCAGCCTGGAGAAGAGAAGGCTCCAGGGACACCTTACAGTGGCCTTTCACTACCTAAAGGGGGCCTACAGGAGAGATGGGAAAGGACTCTGTATCAGGGAGTGTAGTGATAGCATATAGGGTAATGGCTTCAAATGAGAAGAGGGTAGATTTAGATTAGGTATTAGAAAGAAATTCTCTCCTGTGAGGGTGGTGAGGCACTGGAACAGGTTGCCCAGAGGAGCTGGGGATGCCCCATCCCTGGAGGTGTTCAAGGCCAGGCTGGATGGGGCTTTGAGCAACCTGGTGTAGTGGGAAGTGTGGGATTGGCACTAGATGATCTTTAAGGCCCCCCTTCCAAACAAACCATCATATGATAGGATACTCTATGACATTACTACTAAAGTGAGCCACAGTTCATCAGAACATCCTCCTGTAAGTTGTATTTTAAAACATTCAAACAGCAAAATACACAAATTTTAGTTCACTAAAAAAATACCTTGTGCAGGGACAAAAGGTCTAGAAAACTGGGAAACAATAGAAAGAGGTGTTAACGTGGGACGGATGTTCTTCATGTTTGATAGCTGAGCTGGTGCTGGTGATTGGGCCGGTGAGGTGACAGGACTACCTAGTTGAGGACTATGCTGCAACTGGAATAAACAACAAGTTAGTGTTTTTAAAAGTACCTGGTTGAACAAGCTAAACAGCACCCACAGCATTTAAAAAACCTCAATAAAGTTAGAGTAGCTATAGTAAGTATCACTGGAGCAGACTTTTATTCCCCAAAAGGAACTTTTGAAATAACACGCAGAGATGCAAAAGTCATCCTGGAAAACAGAACAGGGACCTCATACCTGTGCAGCACCGTCTAAAGTGCTAAGTTCTGTGGACTTCTGCCCCCTTTGATGATCACAGTAATACTTATTCTGTTTCCACTGTGGAGGTGAATGGTTTCGAGGCTGAGGGTTGTTGGGTATATTTAGCTGCATCATTACTACTCCTCCACCTGGTGGTGGTGCTACTGCTACAAGACAAGAAAGTGGTAGCACACAGTTAGTTCATCACACATTCCAATTTTGCATTTTGGCAGAACAGATGTGAATTAAAAAAGGAAATAATATAAGGAATGTTCTGCTAAATGAGCTGCTGATTTCTAGAAAAGTAGAGCAGTATCTTCTGCATGGTTCCATTTCCACTATCTATCAGATAAATCTGCGATAGTTAACTGTTTTAGAGAGGGCTTCCCACAACTAGAAGAGATAGTGGAACCATTGAAACTCATTATTGAGAATATTTCTGAAAGAAATCCTATTTAATAGTAGCTGAAAACATTCAACATTCGTGGTAGTTACTGACAGAGCAATGTGTTGAAGAACACACGGTATTTAAGCAAACATGCTTTATTTAAAAATAGAAGCTACCTAGTTAGTTTTACATTATCCACAGCAATGTTTTAAATGATACATGGCATATGCCGGAAAGACCTGGAATGAATCGTTAGTCTGAGGCACAATTACCCTCATTTACAAGTTCTGTGTAGGAACATTTGTCTGGGCAGAGACAGCAGACGGATGCCCGCAGCCAGCACCGCTTCACTGCTCTGGCAGCTACAGAAACACCGAGCGGCCAGCGCTGTGCCGTGGGGTTTCACCTGAGGAGCTGTGAGCAGAGGCTGCTGAGAGAGAAGCTGTCGTCCCCCTGTGACCTGGCTCTGTCCCAGGGAATTTATTTAACGTCCTGTTTACTTGTCAGTTGTTTGCAATTTCCTTCTCCGCTCTAGCTGCTGTTTACAGCATTTCTCAGAAACCACGATTAAAACACATGGTTTAAGCATAGTTTAATCATCCATCTTTAAAGAGGGAGTCTACAATCTTCGTATTTTGCTACCCATGTCATAACATCAGTTAGGCACAGTCAGATATGGATTATAAAATGCATTCCTCGTGCGTTTTTTAAAGTGGGCTGTTGTTTTTACTAACCCTGGGCTCCACAAAAAGGCACAGACTCCTTCAAAAAGCGATCCAAACCTTGTAGAATAATGAACTCGTAATACTAAAACTGTATTAGGTTTTGTAACCTCTGTTCTGAAATATTTATTGATATTTATAAAAAATAAATGAAAGAGTAGTGTTTTCACACCCATACTTTCTTTTTAATGGCAAGAGGTTCTGCCCATGTGTTACAGATGGAAATGGGAACATCAGATACCTGGGCAAATAGAGCAGAGCATATAATTTAAGAGTCCCTGCTCTGTCCCCATAAAAGCCACACTGCAAATATTTCTGTTTTGTTGCACAGCAAAAGAAAAGATAACTCTGCTTATGGATATCTACTACATAAGCAGAATAATATATAACACAACAGGTTCCAACTGATAAAGCCATCAGCTCATCCCTGTATGTAAACCTGAGAGGTACCAAACATCTATATATACACACTACATACCACACAAGGAAATGTGATTCATTTCGATGTTTAATGCATATTCATAAATATTATGAATTACTTATTTACATCTTAGTGGTTTATAATATAATAGTATTTTATCCTGCAGCACTCTACCATAGTTTTTACTTTTCTGTTCTGTAAGAACTGAACTTCCAACAAAAGCACACATCTCTTGAAACCATCTAAGCACCATTTCCAAGTGTCACAACCTGAAAATGCTATTTAAACTGCAAAAGAAAACTCTATACAGCCAGAAGACCTTTTTTCTTTCTACTGTCTCTAGTTCCACAGCATTTCAGTAAATGAAAATAAACTGAATTCTTTTCCTAAACAAGCATCCTGCCAAAAATGAAGTGTCATGGAACGTGTAAGTCAGTTTGCAGACACTTTATCGCCTGCCAAAACCCATGGGAAGGGGAAACCCAGAGAAAGTCCTTGAAAAAGCTTCTCAGATTTGCAGTCTGATCCACAGTAACTTTATCCAACTGAAAGAAACACAACTCTGCTGCTTGTCTGTGTGTGTCCTTGTCCTTTCCTCAGTGGCCTTGATCCATCATCTCAGTATCACTTACTGAAAAAACATGCTTTTCTTTATTCTCACAGAATTTGTTCTCCCTATGCCAGAGGGCTTCCCTCTTACCCAAACTTCTTTAAATATCAGTTTAACTGGTTTGAACCAGGCCTTTAAAACCAGCGCCTCTGTGACAGATGAGGAGGGTGGAGGAACCAACAAGTGCGAGACCGATGTCAGACATCCTGAAACCAGTCTTCCAGAATAGAAGCCAAACAAGCTTGAAGCAAAAATCAAGACAAAGCCAGACCTGCCCGTGAACTATAGTACACTGCTAATCCAGGTATCTTGCCACTTCACTGCATCTCACCTATTTACTACTAAACAGGATCTAAAAATATCTTAGACATGTTTGTAAGAAACACTACATCCATAACAGAATCTAAGGTCACTGACCTCAGGCTGTTTAATCTATTGCCTGCTGGCAAAATACTAAGGAAGCAGTATTTGGGATTACCTGACACTGAAGGCTGCCTCCAGGCTGCCCCCGTGAAGTCAGCTATCGGTTCACTCTAGTTCCAAGTTGGCATTTTAAAAGTTACTATAATTCCAATTCAGATGAAGAATTACAAAAAAGGTGTTTGCAGAGCTGGCACTCAAGTTGCAGTTTCTCTAGCAGTGAGCCATGAAATCAGTCAGATGATTTACAACAGATTTCTAGACAGAATGGCTTAGATGAAAATCCCAGTAAAATATACCTTTTATTGGCTGCATGATGGAAAGACCAGAGGGTGAACTTTTACATGATGAGGATGGAGACACTATGCTGTAGTGCACAATGGAAGCAGCCTGTTGTGGCTTTGACTTTGATGAAGGTGGCAATAATGTAGGAGGTGATGGCTTCTGACTGGAATGGTTGCTATAAACTATGAAAGTAAAAGCAGTAAATAGGGCTACCAAAATAAAAACAAAAACCAAAACACCCCACACAGCTTTGGAGTATTTCATTTAGTTTTTTGGCAGGTCAAAAAGCTACCACTCCTCTCTAACCAAACCCAGAATGCTTAGAGTTTTCACCCACTTCTCAGGAACTCTTAAGGAAGTCACTCCTCCTCCTCCTTTACGTGAGATCTAGAATGCTTCTTGCCTAGAAGCCAATTAACTGCCTCCAAAACCTACCTTGCTCCTTCTACCAAATGTAACCCCAAATCTCCCAAGTTCTCAGACCCATGTAGCTATTCAGGAAAATACAGAAGTGGTTCTGCTGACAAGGTGTAGTTCCTGTGTGTGTCTCAGCTCACGTTAGGACGTCCAGTACCAAATTCTTAGAGCTTTCACCAATAAACAAATGGAGATGTTGAGTTAACCTGCCTGCAATGTCACTTCAAAAACGGAACGCAGAAGGAAATATAACACAGTAGTTCATTCCAAATCAGACCCTCAGTAGCAAATATCCAATCACCTGGCATAATAATAGCAAGTAAAAGCTTTATGCCCCCAACCTGCACACTGCTGTCCTTGAAGCTGCTGGGAGTTGCACGGTGATGATGTTCGAGGAAATTGTATCTGCTCTGATCCAGGAGGCTGCAAATATCCTACTGATGAACTGCAATCGTAATAAAAAAAAAGAACATGACTAACAGGCATTTCTGCTACACTCATTTAATTAGGACTGCTGCATTTGCTGTCTACCTGTACTGAAAATCACAGATTTTGTTCGTTTTTAAAATCAATAATCCCGCCTCCTTGTAAATCAAGTCGTTCTTCCTAAGACTGAGGTTTCACATCTCTTCCTTGCCAGGACCTGATGCCCTGCAAACTTGAAGCTGCTGTACCAATTCACCTATTTTGATATACTGTTGTTGTGTTGATAGTGCTGTATTGGTATAAAGACACACAGAGTAATAATAATGAGACAATTTGTTGCCTTGCCCAATTAACCAGAATTAGGTCTCGGTTAAACCACCATGACAGAGCCTGCCCTGAGGATTTCAGGTGCAGCCCCTCAGCTGG
Source organism: Nycticryphes semicollaris (assembly GCA_013400055.1). Classification (NCBI taxonomy): domain Eukaryota; kingdom Metazoa; phylum Chordata; class Aves; order Charadriiformes; family Rostratulidae; genus Nycticryphes; species Nycticryphes semicollaris. Next base: position 1,323,626 of record VXBJ01003633.1, read on the forward strand.
AGCCTGGCCCCACGCAGCGGAGCCAGCTTATTTCACACACCAAACCAGCACACCTCTGCAGCGGTGTGAAGTAACACAGCTTAGAGAGATGACTGAGTTTCCATGACTTCACCAAATTGGGGGTGAGTAAAGGAAGACGCCTCAAGATGATAAATGACCTTTCATTGGGTTTTAAGATGTAGGAAAAGGATAAAAGTATATTTATGCCAGGTATTTTTGAGGACATTCAGGGGAAAAATGGGTAAGTAACAGACATAGGCAAACACTGCCATACCACTAACTGATCATGCTACCAGGGCCACAGCATCGGGTTGGCAGACCATAATCAGAATGCTGCCTACAGAATCCAGTACTTCATTTCTATACTAACAGATAAAGTAAACATTCTGAAGGAAGCAGAGAAAAAAATAATTTATTACTTCAAATTCTGGAAAAAAGTAAGTGTAATCCTGTTGGATTTACCATTCTTACCCATGAGACGTTTATTCCATCATTTCTCCCACAGTTGAAATACATAATTTTAATTTAAAGATATTCTTCCATTAAAGCAGCAAAACTCAGTGAAAACCAAAGCAGATGGGTTTGTATCTACATGGGATCTGTGCTCTCACACAGCTTCTCTTCTGTGTACTGACTACAGCTTTCAGTAGCGACCTGTAGGTTTGAGGCTACTGGGTTCCTGCAGAAAACTCTTCTGCTTTCCTCGTCAGTGCTGCAACAGTAACTATTTTGATGAAAGCAAGATGCTGTCATTAGTTGTGGGCTTGCTCTGAATTCCTAACAAATGTTTTCCTCTTCAAAGGAGGGGGACATTCTAAATGATGCAAAAGGTCAAGAAAAAAAACCACTTCAGAAAGTCTGGGCTTATGTCTACCTATGCCTTCATTGAACCTCAAATGTAGCTACAGAAGGAAAGGGCAGAAAGAACCTTCAAATACAAAGAACAGGACTTCAGATTTCATACAGCCATGTCATAAATATGTTAAAGTCTCTGCACTCCTCAAAGGATGAAGCAAGCTTCGTACTGTTGCTGCTTGTTTAAAAGCTGCAAGGAAGGTATTTTTAAATGATGCACACTTCTAAGGTCAAAAAACTAGAGAAAGGAAAAAACTCTAACAAGCATTAATCCTAATGGATTCTTTTAGGTATCTGCCTCTCTGCTCTCTCACAAATACTCTGTTGTGTTGGGGACACAGACACACACAGAGGAAGGTCTGTACGTGTAGAACAGTTGGCTGTTACCAAGGCAGGTAAAGAAAAAGTTATTTATCAAAGAGAAGCCAAGCACAGCAGAAGTTCCTGTACTTGTTTCAGAGCCAGCTCCGTGGCAGCAGCCTTCATCAGAAACACGGGCAACGTAAGCTCAGCTGCTTCTAGACAAAGCTCCAAAGAGGAAGTCAGTCAGGCTTTTTCTGGGATCCAAATGCTCTTTTCTCTACACCTTAAATTTAAGTAGTCTCTTTGACAAAATGGGTGGATGTGGGCAGTCAGAAAAAGGCATTGCCGCTCAGCACACTGGTGGTTCACGTATGAGAAAAGGGAAGCAGAAAACTGAACATGGGAAAGTGTAGTAAAGCATTGCTGAAATGGTTATGGATACAGTGTTTTCCAGTCTGATGGGTCTGTCCCAATTACAGTAGTACTGGTTGTTTTAGTTAATTACATAAGAGCAAAAATAAATGGATGATGAAGGGTCTGTAAGTCTGCCTTTAAAATACATGTTAATATATGCTGTACTACAGCAGATCTTGTCAGTTATTACAAGGTAATTAAGCCTAGTTGCTGAGGAATCAAATGATGGAGTAAAACTCACCCTAAATTATTCTGTTGACCTGATGGAATGACACTGTAGTAAACGGGCATTCCTGTGGTGGGCAGCCCTTGACTGGACTGACTGGGAATTAGAACAGGCTGTTGATAGGTCTGCTGGGGCACTGCTTGCGAACCTTGAGGCACCGAAACCTAAAATTGAGAACACATTCAGATTTTCTTCTGCAGACAGTGTTTCTTTCTGACCCTTGACAATCATCCAATTTATAGAAGAATTAAAAACAAACCAAAAACTAACAACCCCAAACCAAAAGAAACTAAAGATTTGCTGAAGTTCTAGTGATAACAGTAGTTGAAATAATAGTGATTTAAAAAAAACCAACCAAAGAGTTTTTTATCTTCATCCCCCAAAACAGGAATGTTGGTTCCAAGGGACTCCATCAATCAAACAAGAGAGATTTTCTCCACAACAGGACGTGGGGTGATTGGGAAGGGAAATCATATGAGCTTTTTTCTCCCCCATCCTCTGAATCACAGTTAACACCGCACTTGGCTTTCAGTGGGACTAGAACTTGTACAGTTGTGACAGATTTTCTTCTCACTTCACCTGTGGGGTTTTCTTGTTTGTTTTTTTTTTAGTTTGTTCCCAATGTCACCTCTGACACCTGTGTGCAGCTTTCTACCATTTCCAATGCAGTGCACTTAAAATACAATTAGTAAAAAACCACAGTATCCCACAAATACACAGCAGAGCGACTGGAGAGTTCTGACTGAATCACCCACCTGGTAAGATGGCACTGAAGGGTATGGAACAATCACACCTTGAATTTGATTCCCCACGTTGTTGTGTTGGCCGCTGACTAGATTTTGATTCTGAGACTGCTGAACTCCAACTAAACCCTGGTAGTTTTGCTGCTGGTTAGGCAACACCTGGTAACCTGAAATTACATTTCCAAAGAAGGTTTAAATGCAATGAGCATATTTTATACACGGCTGCCTACAGGAAAATGCAGGTGTAGCATTTTCAAGTGGCTTTTTAAGTCTGGCAAATTCGTAAGAGCTGATCTCATGCATGTAGAAAGAAGCCCACGGTAACAGATTTATTCGTTTGGATCCAGCATGAAATCCTATCCGTACTCTTGGCAGTGCTGCTCTCACATGCTTGCACTATTGAGTTACGCTCTCAGAGTTACATGCATTAACACCTCGATTTGCTAGGTGAAAGCTGAAAGCACTTGAACAAAGCATGCTAAATAGAAAAACCAATTCATTGGTTATTGTTATGAACACGGCGATTTTAGGTACTTCCGTTTTGAAATTCTCGTTACGCTGAGTCCTGGTGGTACCTCAGGCACCCGAGGGGTGGGAACATCGTGGCTGTGATTCAAAACTGACCCCCGCTTCAAGAAAATCTGGGTAAAGCACGTGCAAATATTGTACAAGTGACAATTTCTACTGACATTTGCAGCGCTGAAACCAACTTGGAAGCGAGGAAGATCTTACAGGTAAAAGCCATGTTCATAAATAGTGGAAGGCGTTTTATATTCAAAGTTATCTTGGGGAGAAAAGAAAGGTTTTCAATTCACCCCTCTGCTGTGCCTCTGCACCTGTTTATTATTGCTTAAACTGGCATCTTCTGCTCTCTTTCAGAAATGGCTTAAAATACCCCAAGCCCCTAAACTACAAAAGCCAAAACAACCCCAAGCACGAGTGCCAACCGGGAAATTGGTGCAATTATTGTAAGGTCCAACCTTAACTCCTGCTTTTTTTTCCTTTAACGCAGATGGTGGGTAACTGCTGCCATGACTGAACACATGCACAACGCAGGTAAAGTTCTTTTTGTCGTACTCTCTTATACAGGTACGTGCTACTTACCACAGCAGCAAACCCCCAGAACTGTCAGTGTCTCTGAGACAAAGCCAGTTATCGCTCCAGAAGAACAAAACTGGGCTTGTCCAGATGCACTGACGGCACGAAGAGCCTGTATTTCACTGGGACACAGTCACATTCTACTGACCGTGACATTCCCCACGCTCCCTACCTTGGTATGCAACTATAGCAAGCACGTATAGCTGCAAAAACTCATTTAACTTTTTGGGTTTGTATCTGTGTTTGGAAAACTACTAGTCAGTTAAAAGACCCTTTTTGTAAGCAAACCCCACCCACGTTCATTGGTTCCGTACATACAGGGTACAATCAACGTTGTGAATTAACAGGCTCAGCTGACTGTCCCTATAGAAATTGCGACAATGAAGACTACAAAAGACCACCAACGTAATCAAATACTGCTTCAGCCAATTAAAGGGAAGAAGGTTCAGGGTGTTAAAACCAGGAGAGCTCTTCGTTAGAAACACACCCCACACTACAAATGTTGTCAGAGTACTCTCCAACACATGCCTGAATTAAAATTAGTAGGTAGACTTTTTAATATCTCTTAATTTTGATCTGTGCACAAAGCCCCATTTTCTATCTGTAACAGAGAAAAGGTTTAAATCTACTTTGTTACAAACTGATCTATGGCACCTAAAAAGCAGCAGAAGGCACATCTGCAGCGTAGGACAGACACAATCAATACATCTGCAATCCCAACCCCTCACTTCCCAGAAGCTGCGATGTCGCCGGGCATATTTTTCAGCTTTTTCTGGCACTTCCAGAGACAGGCAGCATCAGTTTTGCAAGCAGAGAGAACTGGAACAATGTCAATTGACTGCCAAGAAGGTTCCCCACAGCTTTCCAAAGAATGCTCTATTTTTAGCTTCCCAATTTCACCTCTGCATAGAGAGTGGTCTGACAGAAATGCAGCACTCAGCAGAAACCCCACACCTGCCATAGCAGCTTCTCTCATTACACAGAAATACTCTGAAACAGTAGATAAAAATAAAAAAAGCACATTTCTTAGTATTTACATCATTAATAAGAACTCACTGTTAATGTCAGAAAAGTTAACAGAAGATAGAAATACATTTTCTGAATAGCACATTAAGGGTGAGAAGCAGCGTTTATTCCAGAACAGGAGGGCAAGTACAATCACTTGCCTGACAAGCTGTGAGCACAGCTTGAGTACCTCCGTTACAACTACAGCACTTACTACAACTTTTATCATGGGGCTTGTGAAGCAGGAGCTTGTTGAACCTCAGCTGATGTCCCTACAGCAGCTCTACTCCAGAGAAGATTTAATCGACCCGTGGTTTAAGTCTCATGGTAACTGGGCCTCATTAGCATGGTAATTGGAAGTGCCTTTTTCTTACAGAACGTTTTCTTCTTGTCCGAAGGCTGACCACAGTGTTTTTATCAAAACTGAACCCCCCCAAGTATTTCACCTGAAACCCCTTTACAAAAAAGAAGCCAGGAAGCAGCTGAAAAAGAGACCGGTTCACTGTGAGAAATGTAAACCTCTCAGACAGTGTTACGGCCCCGAATCCAACAGCTCATGAATAGTCAGGCCGCTCCATAACACTAAACCAAAGGTGGCTTCAGTTGCCATGCTCTCAGAACCTGTCATCTTTTATCTAAATTTGTGTTTGGAAAGTTACTTCACAGTTAGTAGCCACTTTAAAAAGGTCATGTAATCCACAATTTGTTAATTCTCATTTCTGTATTTGCCGAGTAACGCGCTGCCTTTTGTCTCAAAACCAGCCTTTCTAATGAGTATCAACCATTTCGGATGTAGCTTTGTGTCAACTCAACACAAATATTTCAGGTTTAAGATAAATCTACAAGAGAGGTAACTTCAAACCACACCATCTCACAAGCAGTTCACAGAAGAGAAAACATGCTCTGGCAGGGGGACTAGACTAGATGCTCTTTCAAGGTCCCTTCCAATCCCTGATACTCTGTGATTCTGTGAACCTTCTGGCTCTAGAAATTTGACTCCAGCTTGCCTATAAAGCAGTAAGGAGAGCCAGCAATGGCTAGGAAGCAATTTGGAGATTTTGAGTTAAACACTAATGAAGCCATTGCTAATAAAATACTTTTCTCTACCGTTAGTGCTCGTAAACACCAAGTAACCAAACAGGATTGAATGGAATTACTGGCTGGACCATCCCTTCGCTACTCAAACACGATCCCTTGATGGCACAACGTGCGTTACGAAAGCAGTAAAGCAGCTCTCTGCAGAGCTTCCTTATTTTATTTCCTCTGGGGCACAGGAGGAGATTTTCGCTGCTGGTGCTGTTCACCCTGTCCACGTTACAGGCAGCGAAATTCAGTTAAAACATAAAGAGCTAAAAACATACAAGAAAGGAACTTACCGAATAGCAACCGATTCCTCCCTTTCCCTCTGGGTGCTGATGCACCATCACCCCACACTTTCAGACTCGGGTGGTTTTGGTTCACTATGTATCTACACAGCGGGCTCTCTCCCACTCAGAGTCTGTGCCAGTCGCACAGCGTGTCCCCTTAGATGGGGCAGTAACCCCAGCTCAGCCTCAGACTTTTTGCTATCAAGTAGCGTAGAAGTTCTGAGGGAGGAAAGCAGGTTGTGTAATAGGGCTGGGTAACACATCTTTAACACCGATGGATAAATGAGTCATTTGTTTTGCCTTGAACAAAACATCAATCTACTTCCACTTGTGACAGGTGCAAAGTGATGTATGTTGCAGTAAGCAGGTACTAAGAGTACTTTCAAACGAGCTGACAACCCTCCCATAGGGGGAAGGCTGATGTGTGGGCATCACACACTGATGATCCTGCAATGAATGAATCCTGTGTACGTCTGTGAACTGAGCCCAGAATAACAACTTCACGTATTGCTGCTATTGGAACACTTCCCAGAGGAACCGCGCAGAGGGAGCCATCGCTCTTACAGGTTACTTCATAGAACAGCTACAAGAAATCCAGTTAATATTTGTAAAAGCTGATCTTTCATCCTATTTCTGTAGAGCAACACAGTCGGGGGCAGGGGGAGAAAATTAAAAAGATCCTTCTTCTTGAAGGAAACTCAAAAGGACACCAAGTCTAACGTATTCCACCGAGACGTGGTGTAACAGCCTGGTCGTTGAGGATCTCTGCCTCCAAACATCACTGGTGACTTCTGCAAGTTTTGACTGTGAGTTAAGATAGTACTTAAAAGTAAATTTGTTTCAGGAACCCACATCTTACTGAAAGAGTCATAACAATATTTTTTTAAGCACAGATTATGAGAATAACAGGAGCTATAGTTACTATTTGCAAGGAAAAAAAGACAAGAGGAAAGAAAGGAGACAAATACAGAACAAAAAGTTCACAGAAAGGTAACTCGGAAACAGTTGAAACAGTCTTTACTAAGACTAGGAGAAGCAGAAAACGAATTCTAACTCCCTTAGTCTCATTCCCCAGATACCATTAACCATAGGACAGAAAGACACAGCAGTATCACTAGTGTCTGACTGTAGCACCTCCTTTCATGCAACACCATCTCACATCAGTATCTTCTATTTACAACTTTCTGTTAAGGTACATCTCTGCAATGTTACATCATTTAAATGTACTAATTTTTCTTACTTCCTAAGTCGCTAAATAGTTAAAACTGAGGTTTTTTTTAAATTATTCAGTTCTAATAATAACATTATCCTATAATTAAAGTTGTAGCATGACCCACTCATCCCAACAGCTCAAATCTCAAATTTCATGAACAGCCGATTCAAACGTTTCCATCTTAGGTTAGTTACACTTCATGTCCCATATTTGAACTTCTCCTGCATTTGTAATTTTACAGCAAAATAAGTTTAACAAGCAAAAACCAGGAGAAAAGGCCCACGAGATGTTTTAATGAAATGCTGAAAGAGTTAAACAAACCTGTTTGCTGCCCTGGCTGCGCCAGTGGTTGGTTTTGCTGCGTGCTGTAATGGACAGAAACGGGTCGGTACTGGGGACTGGAGTGCGGGTACTGACTGGGGGTACAGTAACAAGCTGGCATCTAAAAGTGAACAACAGTTACAGAGACTGAGTACCTGCAAGGTTATAGAAGGCAGATGTCTAAATGCAAAAGCAATCACACGAGAATAAGAGCACCTCTGCTACATGGACAGGCTGAGAGAGTTGGGGTTCTTCAGCCTGGAGAAGAGAAGGCTCCGGGGAGACCTTATTGTAGCCTTTAGTACCTAAAGGGGGCTACAGGAGAGATGGGGAGGGACTGTTTTTATCAAGGATTGGAGCAATAGGATGAAGGGAACAGTTTTAAAACTGGAAGAGGGTAAATTTAGATTAAAGAAGAAATTCTTTCCTGTGAGGGTGGTGAGACACTGGGACAGGTTGCCCAGAGAGACTGGGGATGCCCCATCCCTGGAGTGGTTCAAGGCCAGGCTGGATGGGGCTTTGAGCAACCTGCTCTAATGGGAGGTGTCCCTGCCCAGGGCAGGAGGGTTGGAACTCTATTATGTTTAAGGTCACTTCCATCCCAAACCATTCTATGATTCTATGGTCACATGATAAAAGAAAGATGCAAAACCTATTAAAAGGGACAACTAATGTGAAACAGTTTAGCAATTTAAAAAAACCACTACATAAATTCCCTCTTTAACAGCCAATTTCTTCTCCTTTCACTATAGGAGTAACAATTCCCAGTTTCCATACAGACACCTCTGAGACATTGGACACCTGTGCAGAACACGAGTTTTTACCAGCCTGAGGTAAATAGGAAAACCTTGGCGATTATTGCTCTTCAAGTAAACCCAAGTCATTCATTTCAAAGCACATAAGTCAGAAGAACCCCCAACCCCAGAATAAACGTGTGCAGCTGCAACTGGGCAGGGAGCCCCACACCACACAGAAGGCTCATTAATAGAATGATCAGTTTTTAAACACAGCTTTTGGGAGGACAGAAGCAGAGCCCCAGTACCTGGGGCACAGGTTGCTGCATATACCCCTGCTGCGGCAGGACTTGCGGGTTGACAGGGTGGGTAGATGTGGAGTAGCCCGGGGCAGAAACTGGTTGCCCAGCAGGCGGTGGAGCAGCTGCAATGATATAGCCAGGCTGCTGGGGGGGCTGGAGGACCACGGTGGACTGGAACATGGCAGCATGAGGTTCAGCTGCGTCAGCAGGCGGCTGGCGGGCAAGACTCATATGGCTAAATTGTGATCCCAGGTTGTCTTGCTGTAATAGCGGAAAAGAAAGGAAAAATTACATTCACAAATGCACATTCAAGCAAAATAAATAATAATAATAATAAAAAGGATATAATAGCCACATAACTCAGTAAGCTTCAGAGATGCAGATCTCAAGTTACTGTGCATTAGCAACATCAGCCACAGCGCAACAGGAAAGAACAAGATGGGACACAGCAGTCCATTACCTTCAGTCTCTGACAGCCACAGTCAGAGACTTCACTCATTTCACCACAAATTTTGGGATTACATCTGCCTCTATTTATTAGTGTTGGAATTCACTTGTCCAAAAAGATTAACAAGTCAGAAATTGTGTCACCAACATTTTCTAATTGGATTCCAAAGCTTAAGTGAAAACATCTAACCCCGGTTAAAACAGCAGAAGGCATTTCTGTCACTGAAGTAATTCTTGGTTTTAAGAGCTTCAGTTAATGAGGCTGCCATCCTGACTAACAAGGTACATTCCCCTACCTTGGTGTTATACTACACACAAGGATTCTTTTTTTTTTTAGCCTGAAATCAAGCAACAGCTGTAAGAAACGTATTCCAGTGGTTACCTACTCTCTGTGTTCTAGTTACACCTGGAACTGTGATACCGATTGCACTGTGCCCTGCAGGAGTCCTGTGACATCTAAAACTTCTACTACTGGAGCCCCAAGCTCCTTTTCTTTACAAGCAATTCGCCATCAAGTTGTCAATACTCTGGAAATCAGAAATGATCACTAGGGGTTGGGTTTTGGGTGGGTTTTTTTGTTGTTGTTGTTGTTTTGAGTTTTTTTTTCTGAACAGGAAGATTGGGCACTCACTTCAAAAGTGGACTCTCCAAACGTGGAGGAACATTGAAAGTATTTTAAGACCACCTGATCTTCTCTTAGATCATTCTGAAGACAGGAGTTAATCAAGAAAGAGTAAGTGCAAGCTCTGTCTTTAACTGATTAGCTATGTTCATTCTTTGTGATGAAATCATATAGTTCCAGGCTAGAGATTCTTAATTACCTCTGGACATACAAATTTGCACCTAGAATTATTTAGAATACCTCTGCAGCTTAAAAAGCCCTACTTTCATTAGATCAACAATCTAACTTTGCCTTTCACATTTTATTCTCGAATGATGCCTATTAACACAACTTTAATGCTTTTCTCCACCGGATTTTACATTCTGCTCCTCGCAATACCTAGTTTAGAGAGGAGACACTGGTAATTATCAGTTCATATTACCTGTAAATATGTCCAAAGGATAAGCCCAAGCAATACACATTTATTTCTGTTACACTACCAGTAGGAGTAAAGTCTCCTTTGGTTCGTTTGTGCCCCAGTGGTACGTACAGTACGAGTGTGACAAAGCACTGCACTGTGGTATCACCCAACTCCCCTGGTACCAACTACGGGTGCGTTGCTTTCAGCAAGACAAGAACCAAGGCCGTCAGTCCTTTTCACTGTGTTCCTTAAGTTACCACCAGCAAGAGTAAGCCTTCAAAGCTGCCAGCACAGTTAGGATTTGAACCCATTTCCTCAATGTGAAACGCTTTGAAATCGATTATAAACCTGGAAGGAGTTTCTTTCCCTGTTTTAATGTCCACGTGCCCAGCGGTGATGGTGAATCACAGCAGGGAGAGACCTGAGCTCTCTAACAGCAATTTAGTCATACACTAAACTCACACACAACTCTCACACTGGCTAATTAACCACTCTTGTTTCATTACTGAGGAGGAATGTTGGAGTGACTGCAGCCCACTCATATTTAAACTCTAAAACAACACAAGAAACAACGTTGGCTTTTAGAACCATGTACCTAAAGCACAGGTAACAGTTCCAATTTGGTTTTAATACTATGCAGGCCATTGAATTCAGATAAATTCTGAACCTATTTTTAGAAGACATTTCTGATTAATGTTGAAAATAATAACAAAATAAAAACTCAAAGCCAGAGCAGCTGATCCCTCAGAACAGATTGGGGATCAGCAGGAGAAAGAGCAGCCAAAGAAACAAGAAAGAAAAAGGATGGAAAGAGGCTAATCCAGAGACACAAAAAGGTACTGACCGGCTAACAAAAAATAACAATGAAAAGCTGTTCCTTTACAAGGGGAAATAATATATTAACTGAATATAGAGATACTTAGAGCCTTAATTGTATACATTTCTACTGAGCTTCAAATAAACATGTTAAAAATCTCGGGAACTCTTTTTCCCCAACTCAGGTAATATTTGACTGCGATTGAAAAGCCAGCCAGTCATTACACCGCTATCACACGCCACTTACAAACACCCAAGCAAAGGTCAGCAGCCACTAAAGATTAACCCACGCAGAGAGGAGACGAAGAGAAGATGTAATACCACAGAGTATTGCTGTGTAGAGGAGGCTGGCAGGAGCGGGGGCGGGTAAGAGACTGCAGGGTACTGAACAGGCTGGGAAGAAGGCTGCAGAGGCCGCAGAGGCTGAAGAAATAACAGGTTTATAAACATGGTTAACATCAGAGCAAGAGAAGGGAAAACAAAGTCAAAGTCTTCTGTAACAGGAAAAAGCAACTATGCTCCATGACCAGAAAAGGAACAGATACTTCTTTTTACCTCAAGGCCTCCAGAGAACTACAACAGAAGTCATGGTCAGTCTCTCAGTCGCCCAGCAGGAATACATTTGCTTTATATCAGCTCCAAGTCAGCAAATCACCTCTATTTAACATTGACTATTTCTTTTAGAGAGACTTTTGGAAATAATAAGATAAAAACTACACATACATTCTGAATATGAGTTGTTTGAAAGCATCTAAAGATGGAATGCATTTACTACTAAGCACAGATTAAACCACATTACTCTCACTTATTCAGCAATACTAAAATATTTTCTCTAGGTGGTGGTTATTGGAACATCAGAGAGGTATCGTTGCTGGTAATATTTTGAGCAGGTTCAACTCCAGTACCCATTGGGAAGGTCATCACTGGAGTAGCCAAGAATTTGAAGAAAACTGGTAATACCACATACGTACTTCCATAAACTAGTAGGGAACTAGGGAGAAAGTACAAGTGAACCCCATTCCAAACCAGACCATCTCTGTAGCACACACAGGTATGCGGAACAGAAGACTTAAACAGGGAAAATGAATAGAGATAAAGGTTTAGATTAAGTTCTATAAATAACCTGTTGATAAAATTTGAGAACAATTTGAAAATACCCCAGGAGACTACAGCCAGTAGCTTGGTGCCTGAAACAGCTCCTGTGAGCAGAACCTTTCCTTCTCCTGCCCATATGCACTCTTGGCTTTTTTTTTTTTTTTCCTTTCTTCAAGGGCTGATTTTATTAAATTTCTTTTGAAGACGATGAGGATGGAATATATCCTGTACTTCAGCGTGCAGTATTGTCAGCAGAGTAAGCCAAAGTGCTACTACGGAGGCATTCGTACTCTACTAGTCCTAAGCTGCTACTTTTGTGCCATGAGCAGTGCTTGTGCAGGACAGCCCAAGAATTCCTCTGGCTGAAAAATAACCTTAAGAGAAGGAGACAAAGATTTCAGCTGAATTAACTCTTCCCAGCTTGCTGACTGTAGCGCTGTTGGTGCCACGGCTAACCACACAGTAGGACAACGGAAGAAGGCAGAGCCTCTTCTCCAGAGCCATTTAGGCTGGGTATCTTGATACCATCACTTTTTCATGCTAAGATATTTTCTGTATTTTTTAAGAAAAGGCTGCCTCCCACAATCAGTTAGTAGCAGAACTGACAGTGCTGAGGACTGTGGGGGGGAAAAGAGTCCAGTTACCGGTAGCTGCGTAGCTATTACTTTGTAACCTGTGCTTCAGCAGAACCAACCTACTGGTCCCTTGTTAGGAGAAAGCAATAGGAAGGGTCAAGTCACCAAGAGAAGCACCATGTGTTTGACATGTGCACCTGTGAGAGGACGTGATTAGCCGCTGGCTGCTGCTGAGGTGGGGCGGGAAGAGGCGGCTGTTGAGGAGGTCCAGGCACTTGGGTCCTAATGGGTTGCTGAGGCGTAGGAGGGTTGTACACAACTGGAGTGCCGTCGGGATTGAGGAATGGCTGACCTGAAGAGGTGAAAGAACAAACAACCAAATGACAGCCAGCTGCGTCATCTAACTTTGGAGAAAACAAAGGCAAAAGTATTTACAGTAGGCAAAAAAAAAAATCAATAAAATAATAAGATTTGAATGTAAGTGAAGTTATATGAGATTTATGCCAAATCCCCACAACTACATTTACAATGCAATGACTGAACAGGCCTCATTTGACAAAGTACATGCAGTTAAAAACCAAAACATTTAAGGTAAACAAAGATACCCCAGTCTTTACTTAATGAACACAGATAAATATTTGCTGCATCCTGCTTGTCTGAAACTCATTTTTAAGTAAGTGGATTGAAAAGGGCAGGAGTAATAAAGGAAAACCTTACTAAAAATACTACTTCAAGGACCTTTTAAACAGAAATTAAATGAATCTCCTTTAATCAATTGAACATTGATCAGAACACAGGAGAGCTTAAAGGCAAATATTTTTTAGGAATATATAAAGCAGTATTTGCAGTGTTATTCCCATAACTGCTAATGTGAACACAGTTGAAGGACTCCCTTCCCCTATTCATAGATGAACTGGCTAATATAGTAGCATTCTCCTATTTAATCAGTTGCAACTTCAATGTTACAACAGTGGACTAATGAAAAATAATTAAAAAAACAAACTAAAAGTAAATTATAAACAAGCAGTGATGTGATTTGGTGCCTGGAATGGGGAAAAAAACAGCAAACAAATCAAAGGAACACAAGATCAGCTCGCAAGGGCCTGTGGCCTTGCTGCTGTGTGCTGGCTGCCTCATGACACGTGTCCTGCATCGCCTTGTCTTGATGCTTAAGCTCCAAATACTGACACAAATCTTTCTCTCCTCCAATAGAAGTATTTTCTTGTCTGTTCTGTCCAGCAAGGTACAACCTGAGACTGAAGCCTTTGTACCCTAACGGGGGTCCTGGCAGAGGAGACCAGTGCCCCTTTGGACTTCTGCATCCCATCATATTTAAACCCAACTGGGCAACGTGAAAGCATCGAAGTTACTGAAGGTCAGACTCATGTCATCAAGGCAAGAGAGATAGGAAGCCTCAACAGATCTGCAAAGTAAGCTCCACAGTATGGAGCTGGACAACTGGTGATCAAACTATATTCAATTTGGCTTAATGGGCTTCTCTTTAGTGCTCAAGAATTGGGAATGTTCACATAAATAAGGAGTCAGATTTTCTTATTTCCTTCTACTGCTCTCTGGTGATCACAGGAGCTTCACTTGTTTCTTGTAATGCTGAATAAGAACTCTCTTTTCCTAATTACCCTCTTCAGCTACTGAGAAGAGCAACTCTGCTGAGCAGAGGTGCTGAGATCCGCTGTCAGAAACACTGAGAACCTGATCTATGCTTTTTGAACTCTGTCATTTGGAACAACAAAGCCAGATGAAGAGGTACAGAATGTAATGAAGGTACGTCCAAAGTTTATCTGAACCTAAATATTCCTTGTTCTGGAAGCATACTTTATCTTCTACTAGACACTCATTAGATATTAATATAATCTTCTGTTTTGAAGGACTATTAATGACTAGTTTAAATACATTAAAAATGGATAAAGCGTAGGAAGATTCACAGTTTGAAAATCAAGCTAATTTTAATGGATACCAGAGCCAAGTCTACAGTTCTGCTGCCTTTTCTGAGGGAGGGTTTTTCAAGTGAAAAACTCCCACAGGCCCGTGTGTTTCTCTGCCCTTCTCTGTTGCTCTGTGGAAGCCCCATCAAGGTAAGAGGGAAAATGCCCATCAGAACAGGAGGAAGAGGGAAAACCAATCACATGCAAAACACTGACAAGCGAGTACCGAAAACGAAGATGACTCAAAACCCGCTATTTTTCAAATGACAAAACTGTTTTCAAGTTTTCCATGAAAACGCTTCCAAGCTGATGGTATCTTCTCAGTGCCTGCAGTATCTGTTGTGCCGTACAGCAGCTAAAGATTTTAGCATGGTCATGCTATAACCTCCATACAAAAAATGACAGCCAACATTCTTCATACTTAACGTAGAGCACAAAGTACTCTTTGTGGACACAAACACTATAGCTGCTTGTTTTTGTAGCAAAACGTGTTAACTGTTCATTGCAGTTATCTTCAGATGGTCAATCACAATGGAAAATTCACGTTTAAGATGGAAAATCATCACATGAGAACTCAAACCCCTAAGTCAATAGTGCTGTTGTCCAGAACCTAGACCTAAGGTGGCAAATACCTCCTCCTCCAAATCCAACGGCTATTTATAAAAACTTCCATGCTACAGCTTGTCATTTGTAACCAATTTTTTTTAGCAGGGTTGGCTCAAACTATTAATTTATAGAGCAAGGCATTTAAGAGAAACCTTAGGCAGCATATCACTATGCAGAATCATGAAAAAAAAAATATCTCAAATTTTGTCTGCAATAGCAATTGATTTACACTAAGGTAAAATAGAAGTTTATCTATTTCAATGTTAAACCTTTTAGTTACAGAAGAGAAATAATTTAATAATGGATCATTTTAACAATGAAGTAGAAGTTTGCCCAGAGAATGCTAACTAGTCATTTAAAACTAGAGAAGTAGTTAAACACCTACTGGCATTTACATGATGAAGTATCAATTTCCTACTACTTACTAGAATTATCAGTATTGACCAATTATGCCAACATTGATTTAATCCTGTTTTAAATCGAGCAGCACAAGTTTAGAAATAGCACGTAATCTCACGCTTATTTCTTTCACTTACACTGTGTCATGAGCAGAGACACAAGAATATGTTGTGACAAACAAAATGAAGGATGATAAAGGATGATAAATTCTTTCAAGTCAATACAAATACTTCTTTGGGCTCTCTCCTCTCACTGAAACTGCTTTATAATAGCACCCTCGCCCCCCAAAAGCCAAAACCAATGAGTTTAAGTTATTCTGTGTTCTGGAGAAGAAATCACAGGTTCTTCATATTTTGTGCAAGTCACTCGTTAAGATTTTACATGCAAGTTAAAACTCTAGTAGAGAAAAATCAGGTGAGTTCACTTATTTCTTTGATGCTGGAGTCATGCTTTATAAATGAAGTGCACTGAACACACACAACCACAGAAAAGGAAAAGCAAAGCGAAAAAGACAACACTGACACGGGGGGTCTTATGCAAACACTCGTGCATTTTTCTCCAAGTTCTGGATTGTAACACAAACATCCACAAGCGTGTACCAACCTGTTTGAGGGTTGATCAGAACACTGCCAGGTGGAATGCCTGCCGCTTCCAAGGGAAGCAAAAAGAAGCTAGTGCTAGTAGGTGCCACTTGCCCGCTTAGGCCACCGTCAAAGGAAAGAGAGTTACTAGTGCTGGCAGCTGGATAGCCGGCAGGCGTGCCATGAGAAGGCTGGCTTAGAGCTGGCACTGGAAGAGGCTGCTGGGTGTGAGAAAGAGAACCCGTGGATGACCCTACACTACTAGAAGACTCTGAACCTAGGAAAGGAGTAACGAGAAATTGTTTTTACCTAGAGACAGAAACATCACGCTCGCTTAAAATCCATACTTGTAAACTCTTAAAGCTCAGTGTTAAGCACATTATTAAACAGTGACCTTTTCAATGATGACCTCCCCCCTCACCTCCCCTGGAATACCATCACCAGATCCCTTCTGCGAAGCAAGGGTCAGTTCTGCACTGCTTTGCACTGTAAGGTCAGGCTTTCATATCCAGCTCTGACTTTCTGTGCAGAAACAGCAGGGCTGTACACACGCACACGTGCCAACGGTCAGTTCCCTGCAAGTCACAGGAGTGATCGGACACTTACTCCGAACGGATGGATGGATGGACACGCTGCCTCCGGCTGCTGCCCATGTGCAGGCCCTGGGGCAGCACACACCTCCCAGGCTCTGCAGGCACAGCCCATGTGCCTGTCACTACTAGATGGCAGAGATCTTCTCCGATTCACCCGCTGGACAAATTGCAGACTACTAAAAGAAACCCCAAACTATTTTTCCAGCCTCTGACAATTTGTCATTGAAATCAATAATGTAACCAGAAAAAAATGATGTAATATGGTAGCTTTCGCCTCGCTTTCTGGAACAATTCAAAGTTGAAAAGGAGTATGAAATAGCTGCTTGGAAGTGATAATAAGTTTACAGATATGAGTGACCATGAACATTGCAAGGCAGTGGAGAACCAGACCCTGAGCTTTCTGAGAGCCAATACATGCAGATAAAAGCAGTATCCCCAAAGTCTGATACGGAAGGGTCGGTAGAACTGCACTGTTCTGAGATCTCTGTACACCTACATCTCTAGGTACACAGTTTAGCATACTTTTTATTAAGTCTTTGCTGTGATGCTGGCAGTACTTGGAAACAGAATATAGTTGTTTAAATTTAAGAACTCCTCTATACAATCTAGAAGAGAAAGCAAGACTCAAGAAGGGCTGTGATGAAATTCATCTACTGTTTGAAGTTACTTTGCAGTCCTTCATACACATTTCTAATTGTAACCCTTTTACTTGTGCGTATGCAAAGACAGTCTGGCGTGAAGCATTTGCTGATGCTGTTAACCTTTTCTCTATTGCTAGATGAATCCAAGTACAAACTGGGCAAAAAACATACCCCAGCTCTGCAAAACAATCTTCACCTGACCTGAGCTGCTTTGATTAGGTTTGTTTACAAGTGTATCCACTTCTAGATTACATAGAGAAACCAGGCTGAAGCCATCATCATCAAAGCCAATTACATCCTTGATCAAAATAAACAAACCAACCCAATCCCAACACGTGCAAAAAACCACCACGACCTGTAAGTGCAGTGAGAAGCCACAGCCATCAAGACAGGCCGCCTGGACTTTGGATGGTAACTCTCCCAATGCCAAAATCAAGTTTCCAGAGGAATTTTAAGAATTCATTTACCGTCTTGAAATTGAGAAAAAGATTTATTTATTTATTTATTTATTACGAATACACTACTGTCACCTTGTAGTTTCTATTCAAGCTGTCCCAAATAGTATTACTACGTTCTTAAAGGAAATAACTCAATCTGAAGGCACGATTTGACAGCATATGCCAAATTCCCTTGGAATGTACGGGGCTTTTTATACAGATACTCCATGGACAAACAGAATTTGAAACTGTTTTACGGCACTAAGCGTGGTGATACACCTGTAAGGTAGTGGTGGTTTAAAGGGAAAGCACAAAATGTAAACAGACCCTCATTACAGACAAGTTTTATGCATAAGCTCAAAGCCAAGTATAATCCAGGCAAGCAATAATAGTCTGCTTTTTGACAGCTCTACTTCAAATTCTGTGTGTATCCATATCCCACCCATGCATTACAAGCCTCAAAAATTCTCCACAGCTGAGATTATCTATTGGATCAAATTACACTGGCATTTGGAGCACAAATATTTACTCTATTTTGGTTTTGACACACAGAAGATTTATATCTATATTTTCTGAGATTCTGTTTTGACATTAAATACACCTTTGAAACCCAGAATTTTACAAAATGAGTATTTTCCCCCCACCATTTCTGAATCTTAAACACTACACTTTGCTAAAAAATTAAATCAGTGGAATAATCTAAAAATTAAGTAAGCTTTTTAGCCACGTTCATTTAAATTTAACAAAGGTGCTGACGGAGGAGACAACAAATACTGTTCATGGCTTTAATACTGGTTTTTCCCAGCTGGCAGGACAGCAGCCCACAGTTTCCCAAACACTGCACAGAGCAACTTTGCCACACGGAAACTGAAGAGTCAAACTCTACATTTCTCTTTCATATAAAGCACTTAGGTTGATAAACGTTTTCAAATCCTCCTACGATTTGAATAGAACAGGATGGATTTAGCTCAAAGCCATCTATAATGCACTTAAAATTTTTACTTCCACCGTTAAGAGTTTAATTTGTTCCCTGAATTCTAGCTCCACAGGGCAGTTAGGCAGCACAGGGCACCCACTGCACCCAGTGGGAGCTGCACACGGGGAGCACCCACGGGACCGAGGCCCCTACACTCACATAACACACATCAAACCCCCAGGTGCTTCACTGCTACGGAGCTATGTATTTGGGCAGATTTTATTATACCTGTCTTAGACAGCCTGCCTGTGCTTTTGCTGCTTCCAGAGCTATCTCCTCTTGTCAGGACCGATATCCCACTGAAGCTGCTGGCTTTCGTTACAGCTGGCTTCAGGTTGCGGATGGAGCTATCGGAGTCGGTGCTGCTCCAGGGCCGGGGTTCGCAATATTTCAGCTCGTTCTCAGTACTGCTCTGATGGCTGTTGGCTGATCTCCCTGATGTTTCCTTATTGATTCTGCAAGTTATAAACTAAACTTTTAGCACAAGCATCAATTGCAAAATAAGGGAAAAAGAAAGAAAAAAAAAAGAAAAGAAAGAAAAGGAAAAGGTGAAATGCATGCAGAATACTTTGGGATTTTATTTTTTGTTTAAAGAAAGCATCAAATACCTAAGTATCTGTCGTCTTTGTTGTGTACTATTAGTTTCTTCCTCCTGGATTCTGTTGACATTTTAATAAGATAGCTTAATATTTATTAAGAAAATAGGAAAATTAAACAGAATTAAACTGCAAAATTTCTTACCTTTTATCAATGAAATAATTCTCTTGGGAACACAGGGACTGAGGGGCAAAGAAGTGTAGAAATTAATATGAATGGCATCTAGAACCCCTACTAAAGCGCAGTAACAAAACATGCTGCAAACTTGGAGTCTTTTAAATCATACATGGACTTTCACAGCATCCTAGTTATATTAAGCTGTCTGAAAACTTAACCTCTGGTGCATAATTTCCGTGTTATGGGGGGGAAAAAAAAAAAGACAATATGGAAAAGCCCATCTGCAGGAAATAAAAGTTATCATTAGAACAGTTACAGTGCTGAGCATTTTGTTAACATCAGTATTTTTCTGAAGTTACAATTCTTCTATCGGGCCTTTCGTTGCCTTATGCATCTTCCAGCTGATGTGCGACTCCACAAATCTGTTACCACCACCTGAGTTCCCTTGTCTTCTGCTGGGAAGTGTGAAGTAGGAGCTGTCCTTGGCTACTGCAATAATTGTACTGAGTTCTTGGGGTACAAGTACTCAAATGCTAAAAAGCAGACAGAATATACAATCAAAAAGGCTATTGTTAACTTCAGTTACGTTGTCCTTGACTGTGACTTCTAACATTTGGTATAAAGCTATGGGTAGAATACACGGTAAATGAGTATGAAAAGGAAAAGGTAATTTTATATCCAAAAGTCCATTCTTTTGGTTCATAACTAAAGTGAGCAAGGGGGGGAAAAAAAAAATAAGGCTTTTGGAAAACATTTGGAGACAGCAAATTAGCCCCTCACAGCTCATTACTCTTTCTTCAAACCCAGAGTCTGTTTTGGACTTGTAAGAACTACACATAAATGTCAAAGCAGATTATTAGAAGCAAGGCATATTTTTGAAGACCTATTTGTTCTGTTTCACTCCGTGTAATTAAACAGACTAGGTACTTGTGATTGAATTATGATTTACAACATTTTCCTGCTTGATAACTCCAGTCAAGAGACTGGACTTCCACATTTCTGACTGAAATTTCACAAAAGGAAATGTAACTGTGACCTGCCACGAGGTGGGTTTAATATAGACACAAGTGAGAAAAATAACCCCAACAACTTTTTAGGCTCATTTCAGTGTTTTGTTTGTTTTTTAAATAATCATTGCTCTCAGTACCAACTGAAATGATTGCAGTACCAAAACCCTGTAACTGAAGTTTCAGTAAGAGGCAAAATAATGCACTGAAATAGGCAATCCTAGATAAATGCACCGATATAAGTCTTGAAGGTTGCTTGAGTTTCATACGATAGCACTTAGAGAAACCAGAAAATCTCCAGTAACTTCTAATATCATTTAAAACTCCCTCAGGGCACACTACTGATTCCTATCTGCTCAGGCCCCTTCAGATACCCAGACTTTCCTGAAAAAGAAGTATCTTTTAACAAAAGCCACGTGTGCACGTCTGCGTGTGAAGAATTCATACAAAACACCGTAAGATTTTCTTTGATACATACATCTTGTGCAAATATTCTTTCTCTAGCTCTCTGATATTCTTCTTCACGTTCTTCTATGGATTTACTTCTTCTGTCATCTTTTAATCGTATTCTCATCTAAATTAAGCGATACAGTGTCAACTTCTACAGGAAAACAGTAGAAATGCACAGTCAAATACAGTAAGTGGAAGGAAACAATCCGTATGTATTTACCTGGTTGTCATCTTTGTCTAAACTAGAGTTATCTCTTTTAAGGATATATCTCTTCTGGAAATCATCACTCTTCTCATCCTTTATATGCTCACAAAACTTTTGGTCAGGTCTATGGAAAGCCATTAGAAAGAAAAGATTTACGGTTTTGAAAACATATACCATACACAGTGGAACAAATTAGAATATACTCAAGGTTAAAGTTAAATATACTTAATGTTCTAACTGAAGGGACGGATTTGGGTTGTCCAGGCAATGCAAAAGGTATCAAAACTGTAAGATGCCATTTACTCCTGACAAGTCCTGTTCCTGAGGCACAACAAACCTGCCTTTAAAATCTCTTCCTCCTTTTCAAAGCTTTTGTTTCAATCTCCAATTAAGGTGGCAAGCAAACTCCATGCCTTTGGGGAATTGGAAGTGCTCCTGAATCCAGGCTGGTGCCATGCAATGAACGTTGGGCATGCATGGAAGTGAAAATGGGTGCTTTCTGCTAGAGCTGTAATACCTCAGAATTCATTTCAAGGGAGAACAGGAGATAAGAAGATAGAGGAGAAAGCATTGAAACTTACAGACTTCTAAAACAAAATTAAGTAGAAATAAGCAAGAGAAGAAAAACAGTAGAGTGCAGGCAAGCAAAAGCTTCACAAGATCACAGTGAGAGGACGAAACAACAGATTATATATATTGTTTCAGTATTTCTTCTACTTTATGAAAGAAACCAGGTATTTCACAATCTCTCATTATTAAAAATAGACACCAAGCACCTATGCAATAAAACTATTACTATCATAAGAGAAGTTCTCAGTCAGTCAGGAAATATTTGCCTAATCATAGATAAAACATAGGTATACTCTTCTCTTTCTCTGCTTCTTTACTCATTACGCAGGACACCTGTATAGAATCAGGAGATCTTTTTCTCCAAAACAGCCCAGCCTAACTACTCGTTACTGGATGCCCAAACATAATTAGCAGGCATTTCAGAGAACCTTTAGACTGTCTTACCTCTTTCTTTTAAAGGTCCCTGAATTTACTGCCCTGCAATCACCAACTTCCCACTCCACTGAGACGTCCCAGTATGCACTGGGTTGTCGCTGTCAGTAACATCACCGATCGGCGATGGAGCCGGGAATCTGCCTATGAGGAAAAGGTAAGTTTGGTTTTATTCAACATGGAGCAGATCTCCAAGGTTTTCTTTCTAAATTCTTATTTTATATCCAAAGCGATTTAAAATAAGAATACGGAAAACATTAAGAATCTTGATGTCTGCAGGTTAGATGAAATGCCTGCTAATTAGTAACTACACCTACAGGGGGCTTCCAGAGGCCATGAGCTACTTAAATACTATCTAAAAAAAAAAAAAAAAAAAAAAAAAAAAAAAAGGCATAAAATTGAAGAAACCATCTTCTACATAGTTCTTATTCCACACAAAGTGCTAGACTGAACCTTCAGTCCAGAGATGCTGGTAGATGCAAAGGCAACAGGTTTGAAATCTATGGCTTTGTAAATCAAATTAGGTAGAGAATGTATATCCAAAGCAAAAACCACATACCTGAATACATAAGTTACTTATCGTATATTTAGGGTCTAGATCTTTTTCTAGAAACTTTTGAGGAGGCAACTGTAAACTTAAGTCAAATTTCAGTGTGGTATATTATTTCAGTTTTAATGACTCTAAAATTAGGGGGGATAATTAGATTTTTTTTTTTTACTCCCAAAGTTATGGCAAGTATATGTAAAGACTGGCATTAGGATGCAGGAGCTGTCAACTCCTATTTTCGTGTTCATATCATAGAGTACTTAGAAATAAAAATAACATCAACAACAAATGGTGTCAGGCAAATGCTTTAAGTTAAAACTAGGTAGTGGCATAAATATACCAACACAGGAACGCTTTGTCTTTTGAAGAGAGAAAGAGGAGACAGAGCAAGTGCAGGAGACAGTGAGAAGGGCTGGGTCCTTTCAACAAAAAGGTGAACTGCACATGGGGTTTGGAGTTCCTGTGGCCCCAGCACTCCTTTTTTTTGCACTATGGATTTGCCTTGAGGTTTCTCCAAGAAATCCCCAGCCCTGACAGCAAAGTACCACGCCGTGACTCATTCACCTCCTTGACTCTTCCACTGCTGAGATCTGTCTTCCCTGCTATGTTTACTTTTTAGGGCCAGGTGACACCTGTAAGCAACGTTATTCCAATAGAAGGCTCCAATGCTTGAATTTTCCCAGTTGTTACAGCACAACAGGCAAAGTTGTGCAAGTCTCATCCCCTCCCTTCACCAAATCAGAAACAACCCTCTTCTAAGTTAAGGGCTGGTTCTGCTTTCCAAAAGAAACAAAGAATGTACTTTGTACACTTTACTGGTGTAAATCTTGTAACAGGTAAATAATTGGTATAACTTCCTATTCCATAGAAACAAAGTTAGCAATGCATTTCTGTGAGAAAAGAAACAAAAATTCTTAAGTTACAGATAACATCCTTTTTTTCCCCCCCAGCAAAGGTTTAATGGTGAAACATCACATTCTCACACACACAACACTAGAACACGAACAGTGAAGATCTCACGACTACCTCTCCTTGATGCTTGGTTCCCAAGTAGACCCCTGCTGCTACAGATGCAGCCTCACTGCATAACGCATCCCAGGTGGTAAATCTACACATCAGAAAGCTTTTTCAAGACTTTTACACTTACATTCTTGTATTGCTAGTTTTATTTACTATGACTGCCTTCCCACTCTGGTCCACGTTGTGCTCTAATCCAAAATAAGCAGCTACCCTGTGCAACAGCATTCTATGATAAGATGTCATTGGGGGAAACTTTTTTCTTGGAACTCTGAAAGAAAGGAATAGTACCTTTATTTAGTAACAGAAACACTCTTGAATTCTTTTTTTTTTCCCCATAAGGGTACAGTACTTACTCATTATTACCAATGAAATCTAAAATTTCCTGTTCTAATTTCAGCAGCATCATTCTGTCCCTGAAAATAAAAACACAGCAACTCACAAATGAGACACTCCAATACAGCTGTATTCATCTTAAGAATGCACACACAAGATCTGTGATCAAGGGATGGTGGCAGACTGTAAATAGGACGAGGTGGTGTCAAACACAGTATTTTTAGGACAAAGTCTTTATTTTTCACTCAGATATATTTTATTGAGCCTGGCTAACGAATGTGCTGTTCTCAACTCAGAAATCAGAACACAAAGACCCTCCAAGTAATCTCTGCCTGGTAGCTCAACAGAAAGCACAGTCATTGAGAAATTCTCCAGGAGGAGGAAAGCAGTGACGGAGCTGTTTCTCACTGGTTGGTGTGGGGCAGTGAGATTTACAGGCCTCAACTGGCCCTTGGCTTACAAAGCACATCATGGGGTCACAGAGGGTGACAGTGGTTAAAAGCTGGCACACACTGCAACGTGATGGGATGTTAAAGGAAGATGAAAAAGCTAAATAACTCAAGGTGATAGAAATGACCATTAGCTGGAACACCACAAACCAGGAGTCTTAAAAATGCCTGTGTCAGTTCCCATACATCATTAACGTGTACCCAAATCAACTGTCTCTCAGTTCATAATTTGTGCACATCAGGTAATGAAGCTTCCCAGTTACCACATGTCTAAACCCACAGCAGACCTTCACCTACAACTTCTTATTTTCATTGGGCTGCTTTAGGACTTCAAACAGAAACAAAGGACAAGTCTAGCAGAGGTCTGTGCTTCCTTCTTTTACTCTGTAGGACAAAATCATGTTGGACCTTTATTGCAACCCATTTTACATTTTTTGCCAATAAGGTGGAATCCAAATACATTATCACATTGGAAATCTTCACTATAATACTAGTGAATATGAAACAGTAGTGGAATAGCTTTTGTGACAGCAGCACCACTCCACCAAGTTATTTTCTTGCCCTGTACTTGTATAAGCCACAGACCTAGTACGAAACCCCACCGAGGAAAGGAACAAGCAAGACAGGCAGCAAAGTACCCCAAACCTCAAAGCAACAGAATCCCATCACCACTGTAGCTAACAAGTGATGGACTGGGATCAAATTTGGTTTCTGATGTGCAGAGTGGAGACGTGTATCTCTAACTACATGGTACAGCTTAAAAAAATAGCTCCTTTGCCTATAAATTCAGAGCAAAAGAGATTAAAGTAATAGAAGGCAGTTTAGTCTCCAAGAAGTGGGCGCTGAAAGAGTACAAGTTCTAGAGACATAATATCGGTGTCTCTTTATGGATAGACCTGCACAGACAGAACGAATTATTGGCCTATTAAATGCTAAAAGCTCTTAAACCATTTCAATATCCTGAACTTGTGTTCATATAACACACAAATGACAGTGGATTGGTGCTTCAGACAGTCTGAGCAATGAAATCTCACCCTAAACAACTGACGTAGTGAGTGTTAGACACGCAAGGGAGGCACACAAACAACAGGTTGTGCTACACCTCAGGCAGTAACAGGAAAGAAAAAGAGAAAGTTGGCATTTCTGATACTTACCTGGGATTGTTTTTTAATGTATTTACTAAAAATTCATGAAGATCTATACCAGTGGAATCTGTGTATTCTTGGCTGGAATCTAAGGGTGAGGGAAAGAGAACAAAATTACACTTTGAAAAAACATTAATACTTTTTTTTTTTTAACAAGTATTTCTCAATATGGTATTTATAAATCCTTACTGGAGAACTATTAGGCATGTTATTCCCTTCTGGTTTCAGTGAACGAAGTATTCAAAGTTACATTTCATTCTCTAAAATCTGTCACTGAAAGAAATAATTTAACACCCAAACTTTACACAAGCACCTTCCAGAGTTCCAGGTCTTAGGAGTAAGTGGTAGAGGTGCTTTAATGGTATTTTTGGAACTAGATCTCTTGCAAGAGGCCAACGCAGCCTCAAGGTAGGCACAGCTCAAACTTCTGCCTACATCCTAAGCCATTCCGATCTTTTCATGGACACTGTGGAGAGTGGCCATTGCAAATTAAGATTCCATTAGCAACGAGGGGACAACTGCACAGAGACGGGTGGGATTCAGTGGAGACAGAATCCATGCGGGCTTTCTCATTAGAAACAACAGCACCAGCCAAGCAGCCTCTTGGCACAGCGGAAACCGAGTGACCAAAGTGTCCAGGCTTCAAGTGAGACCTAAATTCCAAGTCCACCTGAGCACAGGGAATCTCTAGTTCCCTAAAGAAGAGCGAGAGCGAGTTCCTTTATCTGCAGAGTTCACTATACTATTGGTTGTGCCCATGTGTCTTATCACAGCAATATAAATGAGACCAAGCAACTCTTGACCATTTCTGGTTTGGAATTACTTCTCGGATTTGAGGAGTGGAAGGAAAAGAAAAAAAAAAGAAAAAAAACAAAAAGGATACACACAGTAGAACAACTCTAAGATTGAAAAATTATTTACTTTCATTTTCTTAATTGGCAAGCGAGGAATAATTTAGCTATAATTACTAGGAGACTGATGGTTAAATTCCATCATTTTCTATTTTGGCACGTCCTAAATTGGGACATAATTCCCTTCCAGAGGAGGCAGTGAGTTTAAAAGACCTCAAGCATTTTGTCCCTTTGTGCTCAACTGTCTCATTACCAAACCCATTGGGTACTTGGCTGTTTTTTTGGGGGGAGCATGGGGAGAGAGGGTGGAGATGGAGGGGGTTTTTGTTGCAGTTGTTGCTCTTGTGTTTTGGGGGCTTTTTTGTGGGCTGTTTTTGTTTGGGTGGGTTTGTTTTGTTTTCTTTTTAATTTTAGAAAGTGGGCATGTACTTTAAAGGTTGAGCAATCTAGCTCTGAAAGAACACCCTAGTTTTTTAAGGCATCATGTGAAAGACTGAGATTTAGAAATGCAGTTAAGTTCTCCATTCCAGTGCTTTTAATTTCACAAATACCTGGCTTCCAGCTGGGACAAGATACACTGAAAATGCCACATGAAGAAGGCTTTATGCGCTTGAGGCACACAAGATGGACAAGTGCTACCCGTCTCAAAAAGCTTTAAAGGTATTTATAAAGGTATTAAATACACTGTTTGATCTAAGATGTTTAGATAAGCACTCTGAACCCCCTATTTAAAGCAAGAGCTGTACAATGATTTGCCAAATTAAGTGCATAAAGTCTTCTGCCCTTAGGAGGTATTAGGAAATACAGCTAGAGATAGGCTTAAGCCATTAAGTTTGCGGTTCTATTCCATGTTAAAAACCCAAGAGTTTCACCAGATACAACAGATGTTCAATCCACAATTCAGAAGTATTCAAGTGAAAGTAAAATACTTGTCATTTTTACTTATGCAGTTCCACCCTTGTTCTTGAAGTTCATAAAAGAATTCTAGTTATTATCAAAAGTAAAATAAATGAGCAAGAGCGCTGCCTTCCATTGAATGAAGATCAGAAAAAGCACAAGGGTAGTTCTCACTTAAGTTTTGCAAAACCAGTAACAACAAAGCCTAGCAATAAGGTAATAACTTTCACTGACCAGCCAAGTCAGTTTTCCAAACAACACTGGGAAACAACTGAGGCAACACGATTGCCTTGTGCTGATGTTCACAGCTGGATGGGCCAGAAAGGCAAAGCTTTTGCCGGAGCACGTGTTTGATGGAGCCTCAAAAGCACTCCATCCTCTGTTCTCCGGCTCAAATATCAGATCCATTTGCATCATTTCCTAAAAAAAAAAACCCCAAAACCCCACAAAACACCAACCCCTCCACCCCCCAAAACACAAAACAAACCAACCCCAAACAGGTAATGTTTATACAATGATGTCCTGGAAGCAAACTGCATTTTCTTAAATATTCCTTATCTAGGTACTACATTTAAAAGCACAATGAGAGATGGCAAACCTCTTGATAACATTTTTCGGGACAGCTTATCACTGGTTTTTTCCT
The DNA here is from genome assembly GCA_013400055.1 of Nycticryphes semicollaris. Taxonomy (NCBI): domain Eukaryota; kingdom Metazoa; phylum Chordata; class Aves; order Charadriiformes; family Rostratulidae; genus Nycticryphes; species Nycticryphes semicollaris. The sequence continues at coordinate 1,351,601 of VXBJ01003633.1, forward strand.
TTTCTGTTTCATCTTTTGCAGGCTTTTCTTCTTTTTCAAAAGATTGTGACAACTGGATCTGAATTTTCTCCTGTCAAAAGCAAAAATCAGTCATCATGGAAATAGTTTCAAACAATACCTGCAGAACAGTTTTGTACTACATTACCTGCAAAATACAGAAGTAAGAAGGAAAATAATTGCCTTCATATTCTTTCTGATCCTGTATATACTTTATGTGATCACAAAAATAAATTATTCATCAGCAAATGCAAAACTACAGAGAAGACATAGAAAGTACCATACACATTTTAGAATTTACACATACTTCCAGGCCCTGAATGCCATTTCAAAATGAACCCAAAATATCTTATGTGATACACATAAGGAAATATTCCAGTTTTTCAGATGTATACATTTTATACAGTCTCTAAATAACACATCATCCACAATGCTTTTTTCCCCTCCCGTTTTTCACTACAAAAGCTGGTTTCGAGTTTCAATTTGGTTTATATCAAGAACCAAAAAAACCCCCCATTTCAGTGTAAGACAGACTTGCATTACCAGATCTAACAGAGGGAAGGATTTACAGTGCAATGTATCAAGGCAACATTTGCAAAATTAGCTATCATCAAGGCTTAGATTTTTAACTTCCTGTGTATTTTGACAGAGTAGCTTTGTGTGTTATCACCTCAAAATCCTACATTATACAAGTAGATGAACTATCATAAACCTGTTTCCCACATATAGCAAAAAAAAGCTCCTCTTTGAAACCATAGTGATATAATGGTCCCCTAAAGAGTGGAAGATTAAGTTGTTTTTCATGCCTCTATACTCGTTAACAAGATTGTCAGTGAAGGACTAACATGTTTCAGACAGCAAAACCAGAAGAGGTGGGGGATACGGAGACACCGTGTGTCTGAATGCCACTCGTGAAGTCACAGTCCTCTAAAAGTGAGACTCCCCCATTACTTTTTGTCTTAAACTCCTTGAAATGTCAATTTTGTTCCCCCAGATGCTAAATGAGTTGATGCTGTCACACCCCCATCTGATCCTTCCCAGCCCAAAGGACCTGCTCCTCATTCACTCTTGCCTATCACTCCTCTGTCCTGCACCTAGTCCTTTCCCATCCAAGAACTCATTCTTCCTTCAAACCCATTCTTAGCCATACCCAGGCACCTGCTCTAAGCTTCTCCTAAGTGTGTCATTCCACAGACATGACCTCACTCACGTAAGCTGGCCAGAGTTAAATATAGTCAGGATTCACCGAGGCTCAAGACGGTTTCCTACGCAAAGGCACCCTTGGGGAACCTGCGGCAATGCTCCTCCCTGAGCCAGCACTGCTCTCTTTCCTCTGACCTCTTCAGAGTTGGGCAATGGGAAGCCTGAACTAATGAAGTTACAGTTAAAAACCAGTTGCAATTAGCATTTTTTGAATAACAACTTTTTCAAGTAAGAAAAAAACCCCTAGCTTCTAGTTTTATCAGCTCTCTCATTATGATTTCCCCCCACATTATATGTTCTAATTAAACTTATTTATTCATATACACCTTGCAGAACAGCATTGCAAGTGTGAAGTTATGAAATTATCTATACCCAAGTCTGATAAAATCCGTTACCAATCACTAATAACGAACTCTCATATTCTTTCTTAACCTTGAATATTCACTTGGCTACTAATAAAGAGTCCAAAACAAATCTTCGCATTTCTCAACTCATGAACCTGAATATAATTCAAATGAGCCCTTTGTCACTACAAAGTGCATTATGCCTACTGTGCACCTAGTAGCTGCCTAACAGTTACTTGAGAAAGAAAGAAACGTGGTTTGTCTTATTAAGAAATCAGTTCTGACTGTTCTCCATTTTACAATACTACTCTATAAAACTATCAGTAAACTGAGGAAATTTTCAGTCTAATTTTCCTTCCCTAGAAAACTGATTGACTGCACACTCTAAACTCATCTCCAGTAAAAGCACACAGCAAGAGTTCAGTCAAAGCACTTCAGCAAGTAATCATTTTCATACTTCTTTTCCCAACGAGAGCTAAAATAGGAACAGCCATCTGAACAGCCAGTTCTTCCCCTACTGCCAATTTACTTCAAAGTGTGATACAACAGAGCTGCGTACCAAAGGGCACTTTCTTGTGATTTCATGCTATAAAAACTGTAGCATCTAATTAAATATGACCTACTTGACTGGAAAGCTGCTGAAAAATCTTTTAACTTCTATTCCCTAAAATTATTTTAACCCCACTGCATTTGTAGTGGTTCTCCTTTGGCACGCTGGTTTAACAGACTCTTCACTGTAACTCAAATCCCCTACCTGAAGTCTTCATTGTAGCAGAAGAAATCATCACCAAACCCTGATTAAGCAAGAAAAAGCCAAACAAAAAGCAAAATCCCCCAAACCCTGATAAATCCCTCCAGCTTAGAACACTTAGAATAAAGGTGAGAGTCAGGAAGCTTTACAGAATATTATTCAAAGGCTCGATGTCCCGGGGCCTTGGCTTTTCACCAGCAATCTCTAAATCTGACAACAATCTGAAATTACACAAGTCACTATAAACTAAACAGATTTTGGTTTTCTCCCTCCACCTATGGGCTGTTTTATTTTGCCAAAGAAGGAAAAGGTTTGGTCCTTTGAAGGTTGATATACTTGTTACCCATTATAGTAACTGTCGTTCATATGAAAACAGCCCTTCCTTAGAAAGAGCTGAAACGGATCATCCTTTTCTAGTGTTCGTAGTTCATACGAAGAGCAACCCCAGCACCAATATTTAGACAAAGGACAGCAAGAGAATAAAGACTTCATGTATTTACAAAGATAAAATAGATCAGTTATGTTCTTGCACTACAGTGATAAGCTCGTACTTCACTATCACCTTCCAGTGAAGGGTTGCCAGTGCTTTTTAACACTTAGGGCTTAAAACTTTGTGAGCTCTTGCCTAGCTTTCTCAGTAAGGAACAGCATCTTTTTTTTCCACATTGCAATTGCTCAAGAACGTATAAACAAGTCTGTCAGAAAACACATTTATCTGCTTGAGCCAGCTTGTCTCATCACTCAACTCTTTCACTAGTCTCCTGAGGAGATGCAGCCAGCAGTGACTTGGCAGGTGACTTCCACATCAGCACGTGCCCAGGAATGTTTCCTTGCTAAGAGCTGCTGGGCACACTGGTGTGGAAAGGGTGACTGGTGAACACTCACAGGCAAGACTACAGAGTTATCCCAAAACTCACAACAGCTCCTAGGTAAGTGCATTTTCCATCCTATCAAGGCTAACACTTTCTAATCGTTAAAACTTGGGATTCTTCAAGTATCATCAGCAACATTGTGCCAGGGGTGATTCACACTGAAAGGGTTATTGAGAATTATTACTAATTATTATTGGAATGGGCTGCCCAGGGAAGTGGTTGAGGCACCATTCCTGGAAGGATTTAAAAGAGAGGTTGACATAGTGCTCAGTGACATGGTTTAGTGCTGGTTTTTATCAGGTTGATGGTTGATGATCTTAAAGGTCCCTTCTAACCTAAGGCAATTCTACGATTCCATAAACATTATCCCGAAATTTATTCTTCCTAACTTTTAAAATCCATTTGAAGTACGAATGCAAAACTGGAAGCCATTTTTCAGTTATTCTCCTGCTGCCAACGAGGGCTGTGTGAGACAAGTCTCTCACTTCACCGAGCTACTCCCACACAGCCCAAGCTCAATTAGTGCATACACATCGTGCTACAGAAGTGTGGGGCTTGAGGCCACCAGCAGCCGACTGGTGCTTACAGAAGAACTATTCCCTGCCATTCCCAAAGATTCTTTGGGGAAAAAAAAAGGCAAAATGGGTGAAGAAATTGCCTGTATGAGTTCTTACAGAGGATCATAGAAGACCTGTGCCCCATGGGATGTACCCTCCAACTAATTCCTACTTCTAGCTCTCCTCCTCAACATGCATTTCTCCACTCTACAGGGAAGAACTAAATTTGTTCTTTCGATAATTTGCATAGTTATTAGGATTCATAAGCCATTTTTTCTAGATTACCATTCTAAAGAAAACTCGCAGCTAGATCTAATTTTGTTTCTAAATGTACAGTCTGGTTTATGGGATTCTTCTGGTAGAGGTGTAGATGATCACACACTGCAGTTCACTCTGTACAACTGGCCTTTGCATCTTTTCTGCTACTGCAATAATTCCTGTCGAGAAGAACCTTGCAGTTTGCACCCAAGGACAGGTTCCCAGAGGACACAGTAACAAATGCCATCTGCTGAAAACACTTATTCTAAATGTCTGATTTTAAACCATTAAATACAGGCTGCTGTGTAGTGCTGGAGGCTTTTAAAATCCTAATGTTGTGCATGTTTACGATATCCTGTGGATGGACAGCCCACCAAATTAGGATTATCTCCTCCTCTAACTAGATACAGTGACTGAAAAGTTAGACCCTGCTGATTCAGACTAAAGAACTAAATCTCACATAAATTTTGTTAATCTTAGGCAAAACAGCATTTTCAATCACTGTAAATCACATTCACTTTCCTGTTGTCTTTTAATCTCTTACTCTGCAGCCTATACTAACCCAAGACTTAGAAGTTTCATTGAATTAGCAGGCCCAGTTTCAAAATTTCTCTCGTCAATTCATCAGATAATAGTATTATTAGTGAAGGACTACAAAAATTACTATTTTCTCAGTTTTCCCGAGGAAAAAAAACCCACAAACAACCCACAACCTAGATACCTTGTGGTTCAATCTTACAAAATTTTAATGCACCTGACAAAGACCTACAGGAGTTCTCAACCTGCCTCCCCCCCCACAACTGAATTACTGCTCCCCCAGCAGAGCTCCCTCACACCCTGCTTTTCTGCTGGTTCCCTCCCCTCAGAGAAAGTGCAACTTTTCAGAAAAAGACAGTTTAGAAGCTTTTCAAATACAGGAAAATAAGTCAGCACGCTCTGTAAGCCACTAAGGATCATTTCAGTTTTGTTCGGAATGATAAAAGAGCAGCAAGAAAAGCATTTTGATGACCCTCATCCATTCATAGAAATAAAACCATAATAGTATTTTGCTCTAAAAATACAGACTGGTATGAGGGTAAACTCAGAAAAACTAGAGTTTGTTTTCAATTCTCTAAGTATTTTTACATATTTTGTCCAATATTTAGGAACTTCTTTTAAGTGTGTTACATCTTCTTGAAAGATCAGTCTTCAGACACACCTCTGGCATGTGTTAATAGAATTACAGCAATTATGACTAATATGCAGGAATTCAGTTAGAACAGCACAACTTACAACTGTTTCATTTTTCTAAATATAAAAACTGATAAATTATGCTGCCTATTAATCATCCTTTTTCTGTCTTACTGATGGCAGACAGCACTTAAGCAGTTTAAAACTGCCTCAAGGGCAGTAAAACAGTAGAAAGTTAAAAGAGCTAACAAAACCCCCTTTCCTGTTCCCATTGTGTATGTATGTGTGTGTATATATATATACATATAAACCATTATAGTTCAAAAAACCAAACCAGTAACTTCTTCACCTGATATTACCACCTCTATTAAGGCTGTATTAAAACAAAAAAAAATTAAAATCATATGGTGCCTGCATATTTAAAGAGTACCCAAAAGATTGTCTTTTGAACAGTAAATTACTTCAAATTGTTTCAGAGACTTCAGTAACGTGATTTTTACCTGGAGGTCCTGTGATATTTCAGCTGTGGGAGGTGGTGGATATTCTTCACATACAGCAAGGCTCCGAACTAACTTTAACTTTGTATTTGACTAAAGGAAAGTATGTAAGATTAAAAACTATTGGCTTATAAAAAAATAATATAAATATATCATAAGCCATTCTTTTTCCATTCATTTTATGTAAAACAAAATGGCTGAAAAGAGCATTTTCAATAGAATAAATAATTTCCTTTAGGAAGAAAATACCCAAGCAATTGCAGCTTTTGAAGGCACTGGCAGCACAATAGAGCACATCTACTGAAAAGTAAATAAAACCTTTGGGAAAGTGTTTCTCTCTACAACAATAAAAAGCCACCAAAATATAAAGGCAAACCACAAAAGCAGACAACTAGGCAAGACAAAAACCCAACAGAATAAAACAAAGCTTCAATGCCAAAAAAATAAAACTAAAGGTACTTTTCACAAAGTAACAAAGCTTCATCAAGCATGAAGGGCTTCCTTAGCATGCCAGCACACGAGTCTACTGTACCTTCGACCTTTTTGCTGTCTGTCCAAAAGACTGCACTGGCCGCTGAATGATAGGCACAACAGAAAAGGTTGATATTAAACTCAATAGTACAATTTTATTAATGCAAAAGTCTGTAGAAAAGAAAGCTTTAACAGTTATTACTGACACGACAGTCAAATCTGTGACAGGAACAGCAGGTGCCTTCGGCCGAAGGATTATATGCTCTCCCCTTTTCATTGTGCGTGTCCTTGATTTCTCTTCTGCATTTATTAACAACAGATATTACAGGACTTTAAAAGGAATGAAGCATTATTCTTGTTCAGTTAGATCTAAGCAGTTCATTCTTAGCCAGCTCCTATGTTTTAAATTCTTGTGTCCTAATTTCTTCAGCAACATGACATACTTTTAATAAATTTTCTTCCTATTCCTGAAACCCACCTGGAAAAATGATATGAAGGAAAAAAAAGCGTTGCCACTACTAGGGGAACAGCTGATAACCTATCAAGAGCATGGGTTTTTCTATCACTTTAGGAGCTACAAAAGCAGACTTTAAAATGAGCTACAGGGCAATTATTTCTCCATTTAATTAAGTAACTTACTATGCATCAATATACTCTTTCTACTCCTAGATCCCTCCCTCCTTTTGCTGTTGTTTCTCCTACAAGGGAGCATTAGCAGAGTTTTGCTACAGTATGCAGGATTTAAAGGTACATTTGAATCAACAGAAGTGTTTAATTTCTTAACTGTAGAGTTCAAACTGGCTCAGCCTTCTGTGACAGTTACACAGGAGTAAGTTAAGTACTGGCTTCTCTGTAGAACTAAAACCGATGAACAGATAAGCTTAAACACAACTGGGTTTACTGAGCACAAGCCTAAATTTGTAAGGAAGAAGTAACATTGGTAATAGAATTTCAAATGCTGTTTAATGGTCAGTATTTCCCCCTTTATGAAAGGGGTATCCTTTTAGAAGGAACTAAAGAAAACTCTGTTTGAAAAGGACATGAAGACAGCCCTCCCTGCGCGATGCTCACAGGAGCAGATGCTGATCAAGTGCCTTAATTTCTTAGTAGGACATACATGTCGCTAAGAATAATACTTGACCTGAAGTAAAAGGTTCTACCCTGTAGAGACAGAAGAATCACTATTTCTCTCATTTTCCTCAAATCTCAAACATCTTTTTTGGATGCTGTGCCAGCTTAGCTGAAGAGCAGCAGAAGGGGAGCTCATTTAAGCTCATTTCCCTACATAACAGGATTTTAAATAGCAGCACTGAAAACTAACTGAACTAACTCAGCATCAGGTTTGTTTTTTTTTTTTAAAGGAAACTTGCAAACATTTGAGCAGCAAAGACTGGTCAAACGTTCTCATACCTGGAACAACACAGGGACTTGGAGTTTTGCTGTTGTTACCTGCAAAATGTTTTTTTGTTTCTTTGAATCAGCCCTGCTGAAAGCAGGCGTTACGGTACTGAAAGCTGGCACATCACGTAGCCCTGGCAGAGCTGCTACACTTTCAAGGACTGAATGCTTTCCCAGCCTCATATCAATTACTCCAGCATCAGTTATCCTTAGATAGGTTCAAATTAAGTAGTGTAAACTTACAATCAAATCAGCGCTGCCAACCATCACAGTCAAAACAACAGGCAAAAGAAACTGCACCTGGGCCACTGTTTACCTTTTGCAAAATTTTGGAAGCTTTGAAGAAAGTACACAACTCAAAAGAGTACATGGAAACAAACACCCCAGGTCCACAACTGAGAGAGGGGGGGAAAAAAACAATAAAATCTACTGAGTTATATAGGACATAATACATTTTAAACTAGCCAAACAATTTCTGGTACTGTTAGCAAAAGCTTCACACAAATCACTGCTCACTAATTAGATAAGACATACATATTTCAATTACTTTTAAGAGTGATTTAAAAAAACCCCAAACAACACAAGAGATTGTTTCTGGGAAGCAGGAACTGTATCATAATTAAATTTAATTAAGGTCTGTACAAAGCACCCATCTCCTCCTCACCTGCTTCAGGAAAAACTCAGGAATCCACCGCAGCCAAAACTTATTTGTTCATGCCAGAAAGTGAAGCAAATGCATCAAAATTTAATTGAGATATTGAAATTGAAATGATTTAGTATCAAATCTGGATTCTTTGAAGGAGTTAAAATTAATGTGCTTTTTGGATTTCAGTCACAACATGACAAGTTTGATGGCACATTCCTTTAAGTGTTTTAGGTGTGTTGTATCTCGCCTTCCATTTTGCTTGCAGAATTACAGTTCTGTTTCCAGGCTGGAAAACCAACCCAACTGATACGATCAATTAAGCTGCATTTAAAGATTTTTTACATTTTTGGGGTTTGGGTTTGTTTGTTTTTTTTTTTCCCAAGATAGGTGTTTGCAACATATGGGGAATAAGTTACTCAAAGCAACATAGGATATTCAGGGTAGTAAACTAAGGTATTTGAAAACTATGGCACTCAACTTCATGAGCACTTGACAATTTTTAGGGACCATCACTAATGCCACTGTAGGAAGGAGATTCTCCCTTGACTGAAATGACTCAAACCTCAAAGTTACATGAGATAACATCATCCTACCCATCGTATTAAGACTTGTTATCTAGAAACAACTGCACTGTAAAACAATCCTTTAAAAGGCGTGGATTCCTTGCTCTCCTGCATGACTTTAAGGATGTCAAAACCTGAAATACAAGCCCCCTCCCTCCAGCTGTAACTGCGAGGGATAAGCACCAAACACCTGACATGTAAACACGGGAATAAATCTGGTCTGGCCAGACAGCCAATGTGAGAAAAGGCCCACCATGTACGGTCTGTGCCTGGAAATGCAAACCCTAAAAGTCCGGTGCTACCAACAGGAACTGCACTCACAAAACTGAGAGGTGATGTGGAACAGTTCCTCTCTTGGGTAAAACCACACCTCCTGAGGATAACTGCATTTCCACTGGAATTCCAGGACAACAGGCAGTCAACACATGTTGTAGCTGTTAATGCACATTTGCTCTCTTTTCAGGTCTGTGTATTTTAGTTCTGTCCTATTTTCTCTACATTTACAGTTTTGCTGCTATAGAGCATCTTTGCGCTCCTCATTTGTGAAAAACAATTTATAGCTCCTTTAGAATATGTAATCTTAGGGAGTGCAAATCAAGCAATTTCTTTATTTGCAGCTCTATAACACTTTAAACGACCTGAGAAAACATTGTGTTAATGAAAGCAAGATTAAAAATAAGTGTATGCCCCATTTAAAGTCATTACAGGCATGATTTCAAGGCAGTGTTTAAAAGCAACTAGTTTGAACAATTGCACAATGAAAATCATCGTTTTAAAAATAAAACCAACAACTTTTAAGACCAACTATGCTTCATTTCCAACTACAAAATAAAAAGGAAGTGAAGATTGAGTTTACCAAACACATATAGTCATATATATCCAGGCTTTCAGTAGGAGTATTTGCCTGTTTTATTTCTTCCTAATTTCCTCCACAGATCACGTATGTTAAATAAGAAGTACAGATCTGGAGCTGCTACACGCCTTCATCTATCATCATTATGCTGTCTAAACATGTTGGGTAAAAACAGGTCAAGCAGAAGATGGCAAACTTAGAAGTGTGAAAGGTTTTGTGAGAAAGTACTATATCTATTTCTGAAGTACCATTCTGACGTTTCAGAGGTCAGGCATGACATGACAGACCTGAACAAAGAACGTTCTAAAGACATTTAGTTTTTCACTAAATCAGGTCTCAGTTTTAAACCAGTTCAGGGCCGCGGTCCTAACAACCACAGACAGCTTTGTAATAGTAAAAGGAAAGAACATCATGGTCTATGGTTACTTGCTGTCCTGTGTTAGTGAGTAGTGACAGCAATTTTCCGTGACATAGTAGAGGATGACTGGTGGGAAAATTGTTTCACCACTGGACACAGAGGCATCTTCAACATTTCAAAAGTAACTAAACAGAACCTGCCCAGTCACTTAGCTGTTAAGAAGTATTAAGTCACATATTTTGGACACAAAGACAGGTAAATCCTAACAAGCTCAAAACAACTGGGCAAGAGGCAAAGAAAGGCTTCAGAGAGCTCAAGCTGTGGAATAGAGAGAAAACAAAGGTTTGTGCTAGTGCAGAGGGAAGAAACTTGGAGAGAGAGAGAGGGAGGGAGGGAGAGAGAGAGATGTCTAGTTACTAATTCCTCCAAAGGACAAGGATATGTGCTTAATTAGCATAAAATCCAAAACAGAATTATACTCAACACATTTGCTTTGCCCACATCACACCAGCCTCCATCCTTCCGGGAGGTGTTTTTCTTGGTGGCATTTTGGTTTTACTCTCCACAGCTTACAAATGCTTTTCCTGATATGTAGTGATGTGCAATTTGCTTGCTCTCTGTCTTTTGTACTGCCTTGGCAATCATCATCTTCTATATGCTCATTAATGGTTATTTTTCAGTGCTGAGATGACAGTATTTAAGACTATCATTCTTCTTACCCCCATCCCCTTAACATATGCATCATAGAATAAGAGCACACCTCCTTCTCTGGATTATACAATTAGCCAATGTGAGTTGTTATGGAAATTTAAAATTTTATTTAAAAACAACCATCCAAAAAGTCTTCCTAACAGTGAATAAAAGGCACTATCCTGTAAGATAAATCCAGGTCCTTTATTTAATTTTTTGTTAATATTTCCTGACATGTTAACTTTGTAGCAGCAGTCATTGTAGTGGATGAAGTATTACCTGTCCCATCACCCAGTGACAAAGGCAACAAACTTCAGACCCTGTATTCTAGCTAATTCAAAATTAATACGTTGACTCCCACCTGTTAATCTTATCCAGGTCAGGTGACAACAGCAATTGGTGAACCAAAACCTTCTTGATCACAGAAACTACCATAGTGCTGACATGCACACAACTTCTCTAAAGACACTTTTCATATGAATGCTCCTTATTTTCAATCCCATATACACGTTACTTGACAGTCAATTCAAAATATGACAATTCAAAAATCTTCCCTAATAATCTCTATATCAATTATACCACTCACGCTGCTTGAAGAAACTGGGAGTGCTGGCCACATACTTAAGCAAGGTATTTCTCTCATTCACATAGTACCCCCGACAGTGTACACAGCAGGAAAGAAATTACTAATGCACAACATCTCAGAATAATATGGGATTTATTACTCCTGTACAAGAAACTAAGCAACTAAGCCCCTCACCAAGGCATTGACAGCACTGACAGATTCATTCCTCTACACTACAGCGACACTTGTTTGTAGGAAGGCAGATCTGCCAACTATGAGAAGAGTCTCATAGAAGTTTCCGCACCAAAATTGTTGAATAAGAAAATGTGAATGAGATTTTTCCAAGTTACCAAACTGTACAAGAATAAATAAACCTTAATTTAATTTTTAAGCTCACTAAAAGGATATTTCATTGAGTAAAGAAAACATGAGCCCAGCTGTAACATCTATGACTTTTTCAGTAGCGGTTACTTCTCATATGTTACAGGAGAAGTATTTAATTTTAAGGATTTATTTTTTACATAAAATTATTACTGATGCCAGCCAGCAGATGTTAAATTGTAAAACTGTATTGTTATTACAGTGGTCTGCAAGATTTATTTGGAAGGAATTTAACATAACAGAGCTTACTTCACTCAGTGGAAAATCAAATTGTTAGTCTTGAACAAAATTACTCCCCAAAGAACTCCATTCTCAATAACAAGAAACTACTAAGCCACTGTCCTGCTTTTGCAATCCATAAGAGAATACTGTCACACCCCATATCCCCATCAGGATTTTTATCCAAAAATTGTTTATTCTTGTCAAACAAGTGTCCGTGTTTTCTCTTAGAAATTTGCCTGATTATCTAGGCTGTGCCAGAAAATTTCAGCTGCTTTCCTTAACTCCTCACCTGAGACACCTACAGTCTTCAAGGACCAAGTGGGCAACCTCAGCCTGGAATTGGCTACTTTGTCCCATGTGAGAGAGACCCAAGTCTCAGGATTCTTAAGCATAAACACTAACTGCACAACCAAACCTCAGAGCTATTAAAGCTGCTGCCTTAAATTATTAACACATCTATACTGGTGTCTTCTTTAACACAGGATATTTCATGCTATTTTCCCTCCCTCTTTCTCACTTGAAATTCGATGCTGCAATTTCTTTATAGGTCCATGTCCCACCTTACAAAGGCCATTCATTTATATGCATGGGGACAGCCTAAGCTTTCCTACCTAATAAATCACGTACCAAAGCTGTCAAGCAGTGAAGAACAAACAAAAAGGGAAGGTACAGGGAATACTGGCTAGTGGCCAAGGAAGGATGCTGGCTCACCAGCTCTCTCACCACTGATGTTGGGAGAAGAGGCAGGACCTTCTGCTGGTGGCTAGGGCAGGACCCAGACCTACTGGCCTCAGGAGTTTTGCTGATGTGATTCCTCTGACAACTGGGGATTTGGATTACCTACATCCGATTACTTTAGCCTTATACTGTACAGCTGTGCTGTAAAAGTTATCCCTGAGCCACCTGTAAACTACACACAGCTCAAGAGCCCTAGATTGGTCACCTCTGCTCAGGGAAGACATGCTGAGCTGTGCTCTAGTGTCTTCTTTATGCAAGCAACACTTAACATTTTATCATGTTGATCAAAACACACTGTTATTATACAGTGTATTTTTAACACAGCCCAGTCTCTGAAACTCTGTTGGGATCCAGCAACAGCAGAAGACAGCTTGAGCGTCGAGTTTTTCCTCTTGCTCTGCTACAATGACAAAAACTCAACTTCACAAGTGCACTCAGGAAAACAAAGATGGACAAATTGTCTGGTTCCCATGAAAACCACTCATTTACTTCAAACAATTAAAAATGGCTGATTTTCATATTTACATCAATATAAAAGAAGAAGTGGGGCAAAGGAGGAGAGAGGAAGCAATAACCATCCTACTTGCTTCCCTAACACCAGTCACGATTTCCTGACTTGTACCACAGAAATGCATTAGAAGATCATGAGAAAGGGAGAACAAGACTCGTGACATACTAGTGAAAAATAAAGTGAAAAGAAAACTTCTTACCGGCATATTGTTTTTGCTATCAGGACAGTTTTCATCCTTTTCCACTTGAATCTTCTCCCGACTTCCTGATTTTATAAGGTTTTCAACTGGGTCTGTATCTTTAAATTCAGCTTCTGAACCCTTCATTGCATCAGTTTCATCTTTTACAGTAAGAATATCAGACATCCTCATTAGAAAAGGTTATATTAAAATTCTATAAGAAATATGGAACCTGTAAGACAATGAAAAAGTAGATCACCGAGTAATTTTAAATTAATATTTAAAAAGTTACATAGCTACACAGCTACCCAAACCACTCTACTAAAACGTTACATAGCTACACTGCCACCCAAACCACTCTACTACAAACGTGATTTTGCTGCAAAAAGGACTCCCTGTCTTGTATCAGAGGAAGTGTGATCATTTTCTTCTTAACCACTTTAAGAGGCTTATAATAACAGATCTCTGTACAAACGATAACTAAGAACTACACCATAGGATAACGCTTGCAGATTTTCTCTTCTGTATTTAAAAAACCCATACCTGCAAACTGAGATACTCCAAATCTAACTAGCTTCCAACAGAAACAAAGGAAGCTTTTCTCATTTGAAAGGACAAAAGAATTACATATAGATTAATTTTTAAAGGGTTGAAAGTAAATAGTTGAATCCTAATGCAACAAGTGTGCAAGTATTCATAAGTTTCATTAAACCTTTTAAGTGTCCAGGTTGCCAGGTAATAATTGGGCAAGTTCTGAACATAGGATCTATCCTACCTTCTAAATGTAGCAAAACTAGTCTGCATAAAATTAAGCACTGTCTCAAAAGCAATAAAAAAAGACAGAGACAGCTTTGGTAATTAGGATAACAACAATTATAGGTAATTATATAGTGTTTAAAGTTATAACAAGTTATTATTATTATAAACTATAAAGATAACTAATTATTAAAGCTTTAACAGAACCACCCCAATTTGCCTTAAGAAATAAGAAATACACCTTCTTGTCATTAATCAGCTACAGTGCAAGATATAAAAATTTTCCATTTCTTGAAAGAAACAATGAGTAAGATCTGAATGCTTAGAGTACTTCATAGGAAACAAGTAACAATGAAATAACATTATGGAAAGTCTAAGTAAGTATCTGATTTAGTACCTGATACGTCCTACAGTTTGGGGATTGTGATCTCCCACAAAAGTAAAATAAAATCCAAAGTTCCTTTTCACAGTTGTCACCCAAGATGTCAGTTGTAATGAACCATCTGGAATCCGGCAGGAGGAGTCCCATGTCCTTATCCCCAGTGTAGAGTCCTGGACAGAACTATGTTGTCTTGAATCAGCAAGAACATCCCTTTTGAATGCCGAAAATCAACAAAGAAAATACACGATACTTTAATTTGGAGTGGGAGGGGAAAGGGAACATGATGACACCCCAAAACTTTTCATTTCAAGAAAAGCAAGCACAGAAGAAATCAGCATTTTTACTATCTATTCATTCTACTTGCTTTATCTAGCAGTAATAACATTTTTCATTTGACTCTCAAGATATTTCTGTACTACAGAGTTAACAAGTACTCATAATAACCATTTTGTTAGCATTCCTAGTGAATATACGCTGTTTCTATAAACAAGCAGGTTTCTTCTGAAACCGCAGTTTGAAATAAGCAGCCACACAGGTGGGGAGGAATAACAGGCCCTGGGATCTCAAATCCCTGTACACATCACAGCATTTTCTCTTTGCCATAATCCACGAGCACAATACGTAAGCCATATTTTAGGCAACCTGAATTAGAGAAGACAATTTTCAACAAAGCTAATTGCCCTTGAATGAAGATGTACAAATGTCTACAAAACTGACAATGCTCCATATTCTCTCTTTCAGATTTGCTTTTCTGAGAAATAATATCACCACTCCCGAGGCATTTGAAGTGGAAGGCAACAACAGAGATCTAATAGCAAACAAAATGTAACCAATACACATAGTAAAAATATCCTCAAGCAAGGAACAGAAATAACTTTTTCAGACCTGTGAAATAAAACAGCTGAAAAGGCTTTCTATATTGCATTCCCCAAACACTTTCCTCATGACTAGTCAGGGGCTTATTAGAAACAGTACAAGTGATAATAAACATCAAGAACATCTTCTGTCACCTCAGCTGAACTACACAGTAATTAGAATTGTTTCAGGAAAACAAACAAAGGATGTAGGGAAAACATCAGAGTTGTTTGAAGTCAAATTCAGAAACAAATGAGACATTTATTCTATGGCTGTAAACAGGATTTTAATTGATGTAGGTGAAGAACCTGCACTAAACTGTTCTTTTTCAAAGTGAAGAGCTGCACTACATGCAGGAAGAAAGGATGGAAAGACAAGTCATGCAACTTGTCTCCAACAAGCTGCATCTCAGCTGAAAGAATTTGAAAGTATTGAAACATATGAGGTCACTAGAAAGCAATTAATAAAAAAAAATTACAAAGTCAGTCTGTGACAACACCCAGCCTTTTATCAGTTTTAGTAATTCAATGTAGTAATTCAACAAAGTTCAGTACAACACAATGTAAGTAACTGAATTTAGCACTGACTTTACATGAGAGAAAAGCCATATCCTGTTTCAAGAGAAACCTGCAGAACTGAAGATGGGAAGAGGGATTTACAATGAAACACAAGAAAGCAATTACTTCATATTCTCTACGTTCCTCAGCAGTACCATCAGCACGTACCCAAATCGCTTTGTATACTCATAAAGATACTGCAATCTCCTGATCCCTTCCTGGAAAACAACTGCAAAAACAGCAGAAAGCAACACTTCAGAAAATTCTCCCTTGCCCCCAAATAACCTTGCAAAAGAGATTCGGGTAAGAAGAACTTGAAACCATCTTTTAAACAGCACGTAGCATCCAACACCTCTTCCTGAAGCGCTAATTAGGTACAAGTCTGAAGAGAACATGTCCTCGTGATGAACTACTTGGCATGACTGAGAAGATGGCGATGGCATGAAAAGAGCAGCATGATGGCCTCCCAGGTCTCCTTGCAGCTGAGATTGAAGCTTGGCCACAGCTACTGGTGTAGGTCTGAATAAACACAGTTTGATAACAGATATGAGATAATATAGACATTTTGACTTAATAAATCTTATTGCAAAGAAGCATGGAAAAGAAAGATAAAGATGGGCTGTGATTCAGGCCTGTAAAAGACCCTATTCAATCAATCTAACGGAGGGGAAAGGACTACAGGTGGAAGAAGAAACTGGAAATAAAAAGATGCAGAAATGCAACAAAGGATATGCAGTCCTGTTTGCTTGTTGAGTTAGTTTTTCCATACAATTCAGACAGTGATTTAAGGTTTATGAAGAAGCCCAGATTAACAAACTTTACTGTAAACAAGACTTCAGTAGAGACGCTGTTTGGTTTTGTTGACTGACATATGATTTGTCCTGTATTTCAAGACACGTTCAAAAAATTACAGGGTGAAGACAGAAAAAAAACCAACCCCATTTATGTCCAACTGCAAACACAATCTTCGAAATTAAAAGAAATTTAATTGCTACTCCCTAAACAAGTCACAAATGCAGCAACTGTAATCAACACCTTGAAGTTTTCCCGTTATATAAAATTCACTAAGGGCTCCTGACCCTTTGCACCACCACTAAAAAACCAAAAAGCCATAAGCATACTCAGTTAGCAAGACTCATGCTCCAAACATATTTGCTTTCCTATGCCAACCGAAAACACCGGCGCGCAAGAACATTTTCTACAACACCCCAACTGCTAATCAGCTTATAACTTATTACAAGCAGGTTTTCCACCAGCAGACAGATTTAAAATGGACAGAATCTAGGAAAAGTTGTGACCAACACAAAATATTTTTTTAATAGAATGTACCTATTTTGAGTCAATTGGCATCACCATATGCACACAAGTAAATGACAAACTCTGTGCTTCAAATCAACAGCAAAACACACACAACAAACAGGTGAATTTTTGCTCACCTGAAAAAAACCACTTTTTTTTTTTAAATTAATAACAGCCATAGATTTATTGAAATTGGTAATGCAACCTTGTGTTCTTGACCCACAACAGTGAATTACTAGTATTTGGATAACTCTCCATCCCTCAGATTTCCTCTAATTCAGACCATTTCCATAGCTGAGATAACTTGGTTCTAGTTTCTAAACATTAAACAGGACTTCAGAAATTATGTGCTGCAGACTGAGGGGGGAATGCAATTCACAGCCCACCCTTACGAATCCCACCTTTTCCACCTCCCTATATATTTGGATGTTAATTTTTTATGCCCCCTGCAGGACAGGAAAAAGGAGAAGAAAGCAAGAAGGTAGACCTTAGGAGTCACTCTACTGTTTGGAGTAAAAATAGGCACTAGTAAGCAAACTTATTAACTTGATTTACTCCCAAATCCCAACACTGTCCACAGACTGGATGACAATATAGACCAATACAGGCCAGCAGATTTTACTAAGAGGGACATGATAGCCCTACCCTAAAATTAACTAACAAGTTGAAAGGAGTGAATATTAGGTGTTCAAACTTAAAAATTCAAACAGGTCTCATGAAAAAGGCCTTCCAATTCTAGTATCTTTTTTAGGTGACAACAACAGGCATCTACTTTAGCAGACAGGCAATCCAAGGACTTGTATGTAAGTGTGGAGGGTAACAAGTCATATTTATCTTCTTTAACCTTTGGGATTGCTGTCTCCATCTAAACACTTACTGTTGAAACATACACTGCTCCTCCCCTTCTTCATCGTATTGGTAACACCATACCACCAGTATTCATCCTAAATTCCAGTAATTCTTTCTGAAAAGCAATAACCACTTTTTCAAAGCAACTACTCTGAATGTACTCCCTTTCAGAGAGAAAATTGTTATTATCAGTTGTGAGATGGAGGTCTAGTACTACTATGTAGGCATGTTTTTCATTCAGAAGATCATAAAAGCTGTCAGTCTTGTGCTTTCATTGCTTTCTTTTGCACAAGCCAATGGACAAGTAATAAAAAAAAGATGATATCAAGCAAAGTCATTGCTGAATTTTATGACAGAAGCCTCCTGAATCATGATACATGAAAACCCACTGGGTCCTTCGTTTCAGGTTCTGACTAGAAAATCATCATATGTAAACCTGCTAAATTGACTTGTAATGAGTGAGGATATTTCTGGGAACAGGATCTACTCAGCTTAATCCAATTTCTCTAATAGGCATCAAGACTCCTATCTCCTTCTTGTTGGCAATGTAGATGGAGACAGGAAGCTTTGCCCTGCCCGTTATGGAAGAAATCGATTCTTTTTCTTTTAAAAAGAAGGTAAAAGACAGACGGTGATTTTTTTTGTTCTTTGTTAAAGCTATTATTGATATCATTACTGTCAAACAGATCCCAGGAACAGCTGTCAAAATAACTGGTATGAATCAAATTCAGGGCAGGAAATTGGATTAGAAGGGTAAGGGTGAAAAAAAAAATAATCTACATGCAACACACAAAGTGGACACACTATCAGCAGAAAGGCAAAATGAGAATTCATTGCTTAAATAGGCTTCTGCTCAGCAGGTATTTCAACAGAATTCTTGCACAGGTCTAAAAAGTATCCCTTGTTTTGGACAATATCCACCTATCTCATTTTCACTATGATTGTAAGTGGTTTACCCCCTAACCTGGCAGTCAAAAATCAGTCACTGCTGAATTCCCTGTGAGGCTTGTTGCAAGTCATGTAGAAATCTCCAGACTTTATGCAATGCCTTGTCTCAGCTCTCAACATTTGCTCTAGTTACATGGAAATCTCTAATTCTCTTCACGAGTTGTTTTATTATTCAAGCGCTAAAGGCTGGAACTTAATTATCCATCCGGACTTCCTGTGAAACCACACCAAGTTTATATGGGCAGTACAGAGAAAGCTGTACTGTGTATCTATATTAGAGTTTAAAGAAACCAAAGCAAAACCAATCAGTGGATTACAATTTAAAGCAGGAAGCAGCACTAGTTGAATTGTTTGTCTATCCCAGCACTAGAAGGCAGGCAGACGTAGCACCAAGACAGGGCAGACGTAGCACCAAGCAGCAGTTGGGCAGGCAGGGAGTAAATACTAAGGCACACAGAGAGGTAGTAAGAAAGTCTGGTATTTGCCCCAGCTTTTTGAATACATGGGAATTTGTTCCATAGTTTCCATATGCTAACTGTAACTAGAGATACAGATGGAAAATTATTCTTTCTAGTACCTATACATTCCCTAAGCATTTCCAAAACACTTCACACTTCAAAAGTCTTTCATGTCTTTCAGAAAAGCAGCCTCAGGGAAGATGAACACAGGACATAACACAGAAGACTTCTGATCAGCAATCAGGAATCCTCCCTTCACAACCACACGAACCCTCTTCACAATCAAATTAAGTGAAGAGGCTGGGAACGTGCTCAAAACAGTGGAGACAGAGTTAAGAACAGACTAGATTAATCTAATTAAAGATATCTACAATTATATGTTTTTGCTGTTGGCTTGCTTCCGCTACATTTCATTTCTTAATTGCTTAGCTTAGAGTCACAGAGCTGACATTCCCCTGCTTAGAAGAAAGACCCCTTTATGCATGTACACACGGCAGAGGAATCACAGCAGTAGGTTATTTTCTATACCATTCATGCTGTACTCCATTAAACTGAGAAGGATCAACATTGGGTTTACTTCTATTCTCTTTGAAGCAGGATTATAAGGATGATCTTCCCTAGAGAGGAAGTATCAAGAAGGGGAAAATATATAAATGATGCTCTGCATTAAATAACAATTCTTTTACCACAAAAAGACCAGAGTAGTGTTGTCTCCATCAGAAGGTGTGCTACTACTAAAGGAGAACCTACAAATTCACCTATTTTTCCTTTGAGGGAACTGAGCTTTGTATAGGATCCATGTTATTTCAAACCTTCTTGTTACAGAAGCAGTTGTGTGAGGGAAAACTCACTACCAAAGACCGGCCTCTTACCGTAACTTACACAGCAGCTTTGTGCAGCAAGTCCCTCCAACAGCTTAAGTGGCAGAACTGGTTTAGAAGTAAAGCAGAGTCTCTAGGATCAGAGTGGCACATCAGTGATACAAGCTTGGATGTGGAAGTGCTATTTCTTTTGTTTTGATTTTGAGAAAGGTCAAGACCTTCTCAAAAAAAATTTTAAAAAAAAAGAAAGGATCTTTGAAGGCTCTTATATAAAAGACTTGCCACAACAACAGCTTTTCCAGCTATTTTTCACTTCAATTATTTTAGGAAACATTTAAACACAACATATACATGTTTATGTTAGCATCATAACCTCAGGGTTCCTGTGATTAGAACAAACACCAACCCTCCCAACCAACCAAAAACACTCACAAAAAGTTCCATATGTTTCTTTGTTAGGATGAAGGGGAAAAATGTTTATGCCTTAAGCAGAAAGATACCGATCATCTCATTCTCACATTAACAAAAACTATAACTAAATGAAAGTTACTCCACCTAGCTACTGCTCAGGTCTTGAGGACCACTTGAGAACACACAGTTCTCAGAAGGAAATAATTTTGACAAGTTAGACCGATGCTTCAGACAGCTAAATCAACAGAGAGCTCACTGCTGTCAGAAGCGGAAGGTCTTGCTGATTCTTCTCCTTCTAATTGTGGTCTTACCTCCACCTTTGCACCAGCTCTGGTGATTGCTGAGCTTTTCCACGGTGTGAGTCAAGCAGAAGTGACCAAGAACCATAAAGCTACCATTAGGGTAGTTTTTCTGGGCTACTGAGCTGTGGCAGTGCAGCACTGGAGAGCATGAAGTAAGCAACAAGACACACAGAGAAACAGTTGTGCCCCCCTCTTTTTGCAATGCTAACTTTGATATCAGCTCTGCCCCAGCAGTCCATTAAAGACACTCTTCAATAGTACCAGTCTAATAAAATTAAAGCTATGTGAACACGCAGATTAATACTTTTTTGGGAAAAAAAATTAAAATAAAAGTCTCTATTAACAGAAAACCTGGAGGTGAATCTTGAGACAAAAGATGGACAAGGCACCTATATTTGGAACAGATTAGTCCCTTCTGGGAAACTTTCCTTAGTGGAGGGGCAGGAAAAAGACCACAGGAAACTGCCTCAGATGATAAAGGAGACCAAAGGAGAAGGAAAAACAAAGACTCCACACAACCTTAAAAATCCTGACTTCAAGAGTAAGGGAGGATTCCAGAGGGAGCTACAATTCTCCTGCCCATGAATGGACCATGCTGTGCTCACAGCAAGCCATAAGCCGGGGTCTCCAACCAGTTTTACTCTCTCTCAATTAGTGCTTTACTTACCTCGGTGGTCCAGGGATTCAAAGACTTAAGATCTACCACACAGCTTTGATAAAAATGTAGCAGCTGATCTTAAGAATACCATTTAACAGAAAATTCAAAGCAGCTCTGTACCATTGTGAGATACAGAAACTGGAATTATACAGCAGCAGCTGTTCTCTTCCCCCCCCTCCCAAAAAAAAAGCCAACACACGCATGAACTCTGCATATGCTTTCTGCATGTTATATTAAAGTTCCAGACCCATGAAATAACTAACTAGGGAGGAGAGAATCCCAGCCTCCCTACTGAATTATGATATTGTATAAGTCTGATCTTACTAATAACATAGCATTTAAATAAGAAATTTGCCCATTTTTGAGGCATGAATAAAAAAATAAAAATCCCTAATCTTGTTTACAGCTATGTACTGGGAAATGTTGTACAGATTAATCCATGCTGCATTGACCTAAACAGCTTAAATAAAAGATTTATGCTTTTCCCAATTATACCATCTACATGGGTTTTAAAGTTATACATTAACAAGTTAACAACATTAGAAGATACTTTTTATTTGAATCAATTTACCAAGTTATTTAGTAATCAGATTTTCAAAGCAACAGTATGATGACAAATAGGAATACAAAAGCATAATGTGCAGTTACTCTACCTTTTTCAAAATGAATTAAGGACTAAATGTTATATCCTACTATGAACTGAGTGTAGACATTAAAAAAATATTAATTGAACAGAAATAGCACCTCATCTACCAGAAGACATTTGCATTTTCCAAAGGAAATTCAAAAGACGGAAGGAAAATCCAGCACTTGTGAACACAATGAAAGGCTCTCATAGGTATGCTCTAGTTCATCTTGTTGCACTGGATATACAAAGTGATCTGCTCTTTATCTGTCCTGTCCCTCTACCAGAGGTACTGCAACAGCAGAAGTTGGCAGAAGCGAATGTCTTTACACCTCAATCACTCCAGCTTGGCCTGTGTCTAAGCTCACGCCAACCTTCACTGTGTGCGCAAAGACATGGGACTTGACATTTGTATGACCAAGGCATCATCATGCCACCTTCCCATCCCCTGACTCTGGTGACAAAGGAAAGACAGGAAGAGACATTGTCTTAATGCGCAACGGCCAGATTCACCAGAATGCATTTGTTAAATATCTATTTTAAACCTGTAGACACTTCCTATAGTGCCCCTCTTCATCATGCTCTGGCTGTAAGCCATTGTTCATAAAGCAGCTGAGAGGCTTTTAAAGAGGACACCTTTCACAGTAATAGACATGTGAGAAGCCAAGACATTATCACTAACCCCTTTTTTTAAATCTTAAATTCTGAGTGATAATCTGAGACAGAGTTTAAAAAAAAAAAACCTTCCTTACTCCTGTGAGTCCACTACTGAATACAACAGAAATGCCAGGCTGTCAGTGACACAGAACAACAAGGTAACTCCTTCAGGAATATAGTTGCATACATGGAAACAGAAAAAATAATAACCAACAAGACTAGAGCAATTTTTATTCTGTATAGGAAACTACGGTATTAAAGGACTTAGGGAGATGTTACCAGATCAAGAGAGGTGATTCTGCCACTTTGGTCTGCCCTGGCGAGACCTCACCTGGAGTGCTGTGTGCAGGTCTGGAGCCCTCAATATAGGAAGGACATGGACCTGATGGAGCGGGTCCAGAGGAAGGCCACAGAGATCATCAGGGGGCTGGAGCACCTCTCCTGTGAGGACAGGCTGAGGGAGCTGAGGTTGTTCAGCCTGGAGAAGAGGAGGCTCCAGGGAGACCTAAACATCAGCCTTCCAGTACCTGAAAGGGGCCCACAGGAAGGCTGGGGAAGGGTCTGTTTCCAAAGGCCTGCAGTGACAGGACGAGGGGCAATGGCTTCAAGCTGGAGAAGAGCAGATTTAGACTGGATATTAGGCATAGGTTCTTTACTATGAGGGTGGTGGAGCACTGGAACAGGTTGCCCAGGGAGGTGGTTGAGGCCCCTTCCCTGGAGATATTCAAGGGGAGGCTGGAGGAGGCCCTGGGCAGCCTGGTCTAGTTGGGGGTGTCCCTGCTGACCGCAGGGAGGTCAGACTAGACCACCCTAAAAATTCCTTCCAGCCTGGACCATTCTATGATTCTATGATCAGCAGCTTGTTGTTGGCATTTGTGAGCTATAAACTCAGAATTTCTATCCTAGAAACATTTAATTGTACGCTGATCGGCTGGCACCATACAGTGTTTCTTCAGAGCGATCTGGAGCCCTGACTCCTCAGAAGGTCAGCCATTTCATTCCGTACAGAGCACTTTCATTCTCTTATTAGTTCTCCTCTTGGACTTCACTTTGGACTTCTAGGATCCAAACAATCAGAGCAAAGTACATCAAAGGAAGTAAACAACTTTTCTGGTTTCCTCATGGCAAATGAAACAATCCTCAGGATGTAGTCCCATCTATGTATAACATGAAAAAGGGATTCCACTAAGGTGCTCCCAACTTATCTTAAATACAGCAGGCTTCAGGTATTTTTCTTGTTGTATGGTGACAAAATACACACTTTTAATTAAAAAAAGCAAACAATTTAACCTTTTTTATAAAGTATTAGCATACTAGGACAAAACCCCACTGCATTCCTTGTTTTGACCAGAGGAACTACACAACATGAAGAACAATGAAAGTCCTCCTGACGGACCAGGAATGTTCAATCCACATGTTTCAACAGATGCAGGGTTTCCAACGGAATTACAGTTCTAGCACTGACCAATCTGTGTTGGCTGAAAACCGACTTGGCTAGCACATGTGTATTGTTATAAAACACAGGTCTGTGGCTAGTCCACTCATTAGGGCAACTAAAGTAACCTTAAAGGGTTTATACAGTATTTAAAGTCATCGCTCCATTAGGATTTGTTCTCTTTTTTTATTTTTAGCTGAAGAGGGAGAGGGATGGAAAGAAAGTAATTTCTGAAACAGACTTCAAGACAGTTAACTATTTTTTTAATATCATTGTCATATTGGCAAACGTTTGCACAGGTACATTGGCAGACAAAAGCCATTCCAGCCTGAACACTGTTACTGCATCAACCTTTCAAAAACTACATACCTCAGAAAGAGCAAAGCTCATCAGTGGAAAACACAGATAGTGAATGGCTAAGCCCCATCCTCCCCAAAGGAACATGCATGTTAAAAGGCATGAGGGAAGAACTATTTAGAGAGGCTTATGAAATACAACACATCTTTAGCTTTTGCTAGCATAGTTGTGTTGGCTCTGGAGGTGAAACGTGAATGCCCTTCTCACATGACACTGCTGTACCAGCAAAAGGTCTGTAGAAACAACTATGCTGATGGAAGGTTTTGTTGGCTTAGCTTACATCATTCAGAGAAACCTGACTGACAGCAGAAAAACTCCTCCTGCCTCTTAAGCTGTTTCTACTCTGGGAGCTCCACGGCAGCTGTACACACAGTTGTGTATCTGTGTCCTCACACCAGCACTCCCCCCCAGCTTCTAGCCATTTCATCTTTCCAGTAATCCCCAACCTTTCCCTTTCTATCCTTATTTTGTTGCAGGCTCATCCATCATCCCATATCAGCTTCTTTGGCATATTGCATTTTTTTTTCCATAAAGTTTCCAACTACACATTTCAAAAGCCTCCAACAACTCCATGAAACACTCTGTAACACCACATAGCACAAAACTCCGCATCACCATATAACACCGTTGTGTATTTAGGTCATAAAGTCGTTCAGATCAAGGACCCCAAACTGAAGCATCTATCTGTTTAAAACTACCAAATAGAAATAATCAGTTGTCTTAGTTAAGGCCTTAAAACAGAACAGAAGTCACAGTATGGCCGTTGGAAATAAAATAATTAGTTTGTGAAAAAATAACTGGGTTTCCCCTTACACTGTTGTCAGTGCTTACCAGATGTAATAGGTTTTATAGCACAATAAACTATAAGTATAGCCTGAGCTGTTTAAGGTTGCTTTTAACAAGCTATTTTTTGAAATTAAAAACTTGTTTTATATTACCAAACTGTAAACTAACCAAAGGTATCTTCAAGAGACTTTTCAGCTCAGTATTGATTAGAAACAAGAGAGAAGTAAGAGTACATGAATATTTTAAGCTCAGATGCAGTAAAAAAACCCCACATATGTTGCTACTCAAAACAAATTTAACAGAACACACCTAACTTCAAATACAGTACATGCCATGTACACATCCTCAGATGAGACAGCAGGAAACTAAAACCTCAAAACACTCAAATAATTGGGTTTTTTCCCAGTTCTTTTAAGTAAATTTATTTAAGCAGTCCATGACTATTTACGATGGATATCCTTCAAATAGCAGCTTCCTTAGAGGATACAAATCTTCATTTCAATTAGAAAACTGCTATCCAGAACTGCACACAGCAGCTCATGTTTTTTGATACAGAATTCAGGGTTCACTCTTACGTATTGTAAGTTCACATTAATAACGGAGGAGGGGGGAGAATGGTGTCTAAAACAGACATACAAATTCCAACAGGAAATAGAAGGAACAGACTCCTAGAGTTACCAGGCAAGATACAAGATTCTATTTAGGGCCATAGATACTCAAGATTATCAAGCAGGCTTGGTTTTCAAAAGTTATGAAGCAAAAGCTTCAAATACAGCAGGCGCTTTCTTTCTCCCGTACAACAAGAATCATTAACTTGGTGAATTACCACATCATTATGGTCTCTCTCTTATTATTAAAGTAATAAACTTTACTTTATTAAGTAAAATAAAGATAAAACACACCAAAGCAAACACAAGAGAAACACACACTACTGAAGAACTGCCTGTGACTATTTTGTTACCCCTATACTCTGCTTCCATAGCTTCACAAAACAGTGCCTCACATTGACAAGATACCTACAGCCATCATTTGGTAGCTTCAAAATTTGGTTATTAACAACATCACGCGAGAACAAAGCAGACTTTTTGAACTGTCTACTTAAACATTAATCCTTTTGCAGAGTATTTTTGCTCAGTTTATAACAAAGCCATAGAAGTTCTGATGTCTGTTTTGACAGTGCAGAAACTTGAAAGAAAAATTAATTGACCACTGATCTTCATGGAATCAAGGGCCATGATTTTTAACAGGCACCTGAAGTTACTTGTGATCTCAACAAAATGAGATTTGGTCCACTATACAAAAGAGAGTCATCAACACCCTGCATAGGAAAAAACCTTTTTATGTAGTTCACTGTAAATACTCATGATATTTTATTTCAAATCTATTTTTCTGTTCAAAATTTATCGTTATAAACAAAATAATCTTAATTGTAGTCCCTCATTAGAATGGAGATAACAGTAACACTTCAAAAAAAAAAAAAAGACATCATTTTTGTCACATAGGGAAAGTATTTTGAAACTGTCCTGATTTAGCAGATATTTATAATTGTTTTCCAATCTTAGCACAAGTAGAATAACCAGTAAATAAAAATTAGCAAGGGTGCCATTATTAAATCAGATGATACATGAAAAAGGTTTTTTAATGTTAATGTTCAAAAAAAGAAGAGAGATTTAGGGGTGCTGATGATCTCTAAATTGACACGTCTTAAAATGGCTTTTGTGGAAAAAAGGAAAACCAAATGCATTTTATTCTGCTCCTTTCAGGCAGTGTTTAAATACCCTATTTCAGAACTCACATACCTGTATCATAATGACATTTTTCTTCATTATGCTGTTACTGAAGACGTGCTTTCCATAATCTCTCACACAATGCCCCGTGTGTGCCTTTCGAGAGCGTGCTGCACAGCCACACTCAGCTGATGGCTCGGTGTCCCCAGGTCCGTGCTGAACAGGCTGCTGAGGCACTCGCTGAAGCCTCCGAGACAATAGAAAAATCAACAGCTGGGCACCGCGCTGGCAGTGACACCCAGCCTGTCACCAGGCACAGCCACCAAAAGGCACAGTATGGAGCTCCTCGTTAGCCATTCACAAGCCAGTGATGCAAAAGCCTTCTGAAGCTGCGAGTGTGCTATAAAATGGCTGTACGGATTTTAATCACTTTCACCATAACAGTCACATACTCTCATAATGAAAGTTTACACCACACTAAAAGAAATTCTGATGTAACACAGAAGTAGTACAGAAACATTCATACCGCAGAGATATTAAATCCCTTTCTAAACATTTTTATTTCTTCAGTTTGTCATTGCGAACACAACTTAAAAAGCAACAGCAAGTTAGCTCACAGTGCCAGCAGACAAACACAGTTGTCATCAACACTATGAATGCCATAATTTGCTGGACTGGCACACAACCCCCATCAGAACCCAAATAAGGAAGAAAAACATTTTCTGAACAGAGGGGGAGGAGAAAAAAAAAGCCAGTTATTATGATATGCTAATTATCATACTTCCAAAATCAGTATCCAGACCAGGGATCTACAATTTTCTTGCTTGTGAGAAAGTGCTATCACTACCCCATCTGTGGCAGTACCCCAGTGCTCAACAGCACTATCCCCCTTCTGTATTTCTCTAGCAACCAGTCTGCAGAATCCCGTGTATCAAGTAAGGCTGAAAGGCAAATGAGGCAGCATTTTTCATTTAGGGGCTTCAGAGAGGGGGGTGGCGTCTTGGGAGACTATCATTCCTGACCAACAGGAGGTCAGGACCATATATTTTTCAGTGGCAAGGTTAAATATATATACATGTATAAAATATATGCATGTGTATATATGCATACACAAACAAACATTTCTATACTACAGTAAGCATAGATCTTTTGGTACCAAGACTGCTACAGGCTGCAACAGGTCTAAATCTAAATCTTCCTGTGCTTGTTACTCCCCTCTTCTGCTACCTCTGTGCTCCAGCTTTAAAGCTTCTGTTCTTACTGGCTACAAACTCCACACATCTCAGTCATCATCCCTGACCAGCAGGATCATAGGAAAATAAAATAATAATAAAAAAGAAGTCTTCTTCCTTTAGCTGAAGAGGTAGCTCTTGGGATACCTGTTGTCTTCTTGTGCATGGCAGGTTCAATCTAACTGCTGGCTATCTCTTCTCTGCTCAGTTACCTCCTTGCATTACTAGACAAGCCAGCTATTCCTGTCCTCCTACCCCAGGCTATGGCTTCACAGGTCTTCTGATCTAGATAACGCTCCCACCAACACACCCAATTAGCTCCCAAAAGACAAGTCTGTAATCACCCTAAAAAAATAGATACAAAATGCATCATTCTGGGAGGCCCTTGATATTTTCACTGAGGCTTCACCTCTTCTCTTTCACCTGGTCTGCAACTGGAGCATTACTCTTCATCGTAAAGACTTCTAGACTTCTTTAGCAGGATGTTAGAAAAGAAAATCCCTTTTTTAATTTTTGGATCATATAGTGAACTCCATACAGGTGAACACCTGTGTGCACAATACAGTCATTGCTGGGTCTGTCCTTTCAATGTCAAAGAGAACAGTTTTTCATTTTTGAACACATTATATAGATTACATCAACATCAATAATCTTGTAAGTAGTCTCCTTACACAACACTAGGAAAATATGCATGCATGCACGTATGTATGTAACTGCCAAATCCAGCTGTAAGAGTATCCACATACATCACTGCAGAGAACCTAGAAATATTTTTTATATCATTAAGGTCAGCAACAAGCTGCAGCTAACCCTGTACAGGAAATTAAGCAGTACCCAAGGGAAAAAGGAGAGAACTGAGCAATGAACTACTGTTATACTCTGCACTGTCCCTTAGAAAATTGTTATTTTTCCTAGAACTCACACACCCACATTACAAAGTCATGAACGTATCAAATACTTCTGGGCTTTTATTAGCTTCTGTAACTCCTGTTCTGGAGACTGTCATCCTACAGGAGAGGATAGACTGGCTTGGGCTTACCTCTCATGAGAAAAGCAAAAAAAATCTTTTCTCCCCCTACACAAATGTACTGGTCTGTTGTAACTGATGGATTAAAAATGGGAGTAGCAGTCATTACATTCCCTCCCCCCAACTAGAAGCTTATCCTTCAACAGCAGCAGCTAGAAAAAAAAAAAAAAAAGGAAAAGAAAAGCCTCCAGTGAATTCCATGAG
The DNA here is from genome assembly GCA_013400055.1 of Nycticryphes semicollaris. Lineage (NCBI taxonomy): Eukaryota > Metazoa > Chordata > Aves > Charadriiformes > Rostratulidae > Nycticryphes > Nycticryphes semicollaris. The sequence goes on from VXBJ01003633.1 coordinate 1,381,170, forward strand.
GCACTTCCACATAATCCCCACCTTCTAGCTGTCCAGATTCTATTAGATAACATTCCTTCTTTCCAGGAGTTCACTGTTTCTCATTATTTCCAGATTTCACTAAAGCAGGAAATGGGAAAAGACTGCTGACGTGAAAGGGGAAAAAAAAAAGTGGCAATCTAAGGTGGAAGATCCCAATATGCAGGTTGCATTTTGATAATTTCAATCCCTTCAGTGAGGCGTTTTTACAACCACTACACTGAAACCACAAGAAAACCACCAATGCCTACAATCAAAGTTTTCCTTAAGAGATGAGTAGTACTTTTTAGCTTACCATTAACATAGTCCTCCAGGCTTCTGTGCTTAGCATTAAAAAGCAAGAAAGGGTTCTGACAGGAAACAAGTTACCTGAACTATTGCTGCCTGGGAAGTGTACTGTATAAATGCTTGTTTGATCTTGTGTTAGAGAGTGCCAAACACAACCACCTGTAAATGACTATGGAAATACCTCATTAAGATATGTGAAATAGAAAAATAATTTCAACGGAACACTGCAAAAAATAATGCCTTAATGTTTATCTTAAATGAGAGAAGACACAGAATTAATATGCTTAAGATAAATAACTTCTCTCCTGGACACAGTAGTTGGAGCACTCAGGGCTAGTTTACAATTGCATTAGCAACCCTGATTTAGTTGATCTTCAACTCAGAACATGCATAAACTGTATCTCCTACCAAACACGCAGAATTACATTTGCTGAAATAGCTTGTAATGCCTATTCTGCTAGAAAGTTTCAATTCAATTTAAATTTCAAAGCAATGCTACATATCAAGCATACAAAACAGATATTCAAGAGATAAATTAAACAGTCTAGAAAGTGATCAGGTGCTTGCTAAAGGGGGAAGGATTCTCCAGGCTTACTCAAGAAAAAACTGAAGATAGGCAACACAGCCACAACCACTTCAAGACTATTTTCCTGAGAAAACAACACCCTCAGAAACATACTGAAAACCCCAATTCAAGTGACTGAAAATTAGTATAATTTTTTTTTTTTTTAAACTCAAAAAAATTACACAACTCAGTAAGTGACCAAAGTGCACCATCAAGTGCTCCCAAACCAGTATCCAACTCACAGAACAGAGGGGGCTGGACTGCCCTGGAGGAAATTTTCTTTAACATTCAAACAGGAATATTGACACAGACGGAAATCCAAACTGATTAAAAAAAGCCAACCAGCATGCTGTTACATAGGATATACCTGGGAAGCAGGTGTTACTGGCTCTGCAATATCCATGAGGCACAAAGGCCCCTATATTCTCCCAAACAACTCCCAGTAAGATTCACAGGCTGGGAAAGGAGGCAGAAAAAGCAGGACACACACTGCTGGAGGAGGAAGCATAGAGCTAACAAACTGCGATGTTCTAACAGCCTTTCCTTTTAGAAGAATGAACAAAGGAAGAGAAAGAAAATTAGTTCAAGCTAAAATGCAAGCTTCTGGACCAACCCAAAGACATTTAATAAAAAGTTTCTTCTTTCCTCAGGCTTTTTCTAAGACTAGAATAGGATAGTTTAAGTAAATAACTTATCACAATCCCTAAAATGAAATTTCTCTATAAACCTAAAGGAAACAGAGCAGCTTTTCCCAGTTACATGACCCAGGGAGACATCTAACAATGTAAGTAATGTTTAGCCCATCTACATGACCTTAGAGGTGCCACAATGAAGCCACCTTCTGTTCACGCCAAGTTTCATCCACTTGACCAATTTTGTGTTTGTCTTCTCAACTGCTAAGGAGTTTTAAAAATTTGATTGAACAATATGAAGAAAGCATGCTGATATCTTTATTTCTACCCTTACAGAAAGTACATAACTCCAAACTGGTCATGAAAGCCCATTCTGTATATAGTTCCTATAATCTCTCTATAAAAACCCCTCACTTCCCAGAAAGCACAAACGCTCAAGCACTGCAATTTCTTTCTGTTTATTCAATATAGTGATGAAGCTAAAATAAACATCTTTCTCTAGTGGTTTTATTTTTGTTCCAGGAAGCAAAATATAATCTCATTCTTACTAGTATAAATTAAACTATTTTACTGTTGTTTAGAAACTAGTCATCAATTAGCTATGGTTACCAGATAATGTGTTGATCTAAATACAGTAGACCTTAAGCTAAAACCCTAAATTTAAGCAATCCTAAAACACTGACTGTGCAAAGCTAGTCTTAAAGACTAAATGCAATTACATTTCAAATTCATTCTGGACAATGGACACCAAATGAACAAATGTCTGTCAGGTGGGTCCATTTGTAGGGCTGAATGCTGATGAAAGACTAAAATTACTGCTAATTAAAGTCTGGAGTAACAGTATAAAAACAAGCTGAAAAAATACTTCTGGCATTCACAGAATTCAAGACTAAAAATCTCTTCAAAAGTAATGCAGTTTAAGAAACACCTCATGCTAAACTAAAGAGTGAATGAATCACAAAGCCAGACTAAAGATCAGCCATTTAGTTTTGCTAAATACCTGTTTAATCATTGTATTCAGTCCTTCCACCTCCAGCTGTTCCTATTAATGAACATTCTCATTCACTGTTATTTCTAAAAAAATGGGTCTATAAGAAGACCTTCACATTTTCCCCACAAACAGCCTAACCTACTTCATTGTTGACATAAACAAAATTAAAAAAAGAAATTGCAATTTTAGCTCAAGATGACAGATTTGTGCAAACCTAATGAACACGCTGTGTCTGGTTTTGCATTCATATCTTGATATTAACTTTTTCCTGAACTGTAGTTTAAATTCAGACTATTCTAGACATTCTGCTTTTATACTGTCTCATCTAAATGCCAGGCATTAGCTTAGCAGAAAATTAAGCTACTCATTTGCAGCTTGGAGTTTAAGGTCATCTTAACTGCCTGACAGAAAAACCAATATACTGTAATATCCTGTCAGCCACATGAGGTTCATTGTGGTTTGGGTTTTTAACGAAAAAGCAACAGTCTGAACAAAAAGTAACATCTCTGCCAAATTTCCTCTGGGCTTCCCCCTAAATTACCCAGTAAACGGACTGCTATAGTGGGCCACGTATATGAAGACCCCAGATACTGAATAGAAATTAATTAAAAATCACAGTATCTGCTTTAAGTACCAACAGTCAGAAACTTGTGCTGTCTCACTGGATATACTTTTCCAGTTTCCCCCCAGTTTTTTTCATAACAAAACCTGGTCTCCATAAGGTGTGTGATATGCAAATAATCGTGCTTTTGAATGTACTGAATTTGAAGTTGTGCTGTCTAAACGAGCAATATATACAGACTTGTCACACTAAGCAAGGAAGAGGACTGTTGAGCGGTACAAAATCAACTTTTTTTTTTTGTATGGGACACAACCAATAAAGGTAAGTTTTTGTCTATTCTAGCAATAAGGCACAATGACCAGTAGTTTTGTGCACACAGAAATGAGAATAAAGAACTGTAAGAAACTGTTTATTCTAAACCACTGTTATTTTCTGCAAAGGGACAGCTGAAATAGAAGTTCCCAAATAATAATGCCTACCCGCAAAATAACAAAACCCCAAACAATAAGCCTTCTCTCACGGTTGCAAAATTCCGTGTTGGATAACACAACAAATTCAGTTATCATCCCAAAGAATTCTAAACAGCTATGACCATGGGAACAGGGTTTCAGGGACAGGTGCCTAAAAGCAAGAAAAGAAGAAAGGGGGAGGCTTCAGTTGGAATCACCATGAGCAATTCAGTTGTAACCTCACATTTCTCCCTTACTTCACAGTTATCAGGTGCCTAGACTAAACACCCTTAAAATCACTGTAAGCCAAAGCCAGACAGTTCTTGAAAACAACAATATAACTCCAGCCTTGTGGAAAGCCTGTGATTTGTCAGCAGTCCTTTCCTTCTGTGCTCGCTCTGTAATTCCATATACTCTTGAAACTTTGCAAACTGGTAGCCAGCGGCTGCCAGGATGCTTTCATGTCATGAAGCAGGCACAAAGAAAACCCCTAAAGAAATCACAAAACTTCTCATCAATTCCAGCCCTTAAGTACTTCAGAGGCAAAAGACTAAGGAATGCATTAGTTTAAACCAAGGGAGATGTAAGAGTCTGGACAAAAGTATTTTCCTAGCATGAAGTTTGACCAGAATTTAGCAGAAGTCTTTATTACCCTCCAGAACTCAAAATCTGAAAATCAACAGGTCAGATGAGACAAGAGTGACAAGTTTCCTCAGAGCAGGCATGTGTTACCTTCCACCCATGCAGAAAGGAACGGGAGTAACTGCAGGGTTGGACCCAACAAATGACAATACACCAGGGGAGGAGGATCTGAACCATACACAGAAGGGGCTAGGTAACAGGCTGCAGCTTTTCTGTTGCTTCATGACAACGGAGAGGATTTGGGAAGTCAAGTATTTTTTAACATAGTTTTTCAATTTATGTTTCTCTTGAAAAAAATAGAAATCCAGAATTTCAGCTTTACTCCTCTATTTTGTTCCAAAAAGTAAACGGCCTATCTTGTGAGATAAGTGTGTTCAGCCTAAAGCAGTGAGAGCTGAAGTTGTGAGAGACTTCTGTTAGCTCCGGCATTAGCAGTTTCAAGGACTTTGTTAACACTACCCTTACTCCCACCCTGTATTTGGCTATCGTCAACTTTGCCAGCACAAAGATCTTTTCAAATCCCACAGTGTTTAAGGTTAAACAAGATCTGGCTTCTCATTTAAAAGTCAACAAGGAGAGAGAGAAAGGAGGGGGGAGAGAGATGGGTAGGAGAGACAGGGAGGGACCCCAAGAACACCAGGAGTCAACATCTGATTTTCACTTTCTTGCATACGTGTACAGCCAATTATCTCTACAGAAATTATAAAATGGTGTTATCAGAGCCTAAGAGGACTTCGAAACAGCATCATATTTAATATCTATGACTAGTTTAAATAGAAAAAAAAAAAGAGAACAATTTAACAATTTTCAGTTAATGCCACATAAAAGATTATTATTTTTTAAACAACTAGGGCTAGGGCCTGGAGTAGCCACTTGAGATGCATCTGCAATAATACAGCTTGGATAGTGGGCTCTGGTAGATAAACAAAAGCTTTTTCATAGATGCAACACTAATTTTCAGAATGTTGCTAGGGCAACAGCAGACTGTAACAAGAATTTCTGAATAATGAGCAGGTGGCAATATATGAAGATCTTGGACTCCAGACTGAATTATTCATACTCCTGAATAGTGAGATTTATAAAAGCAATAGCCTTATTCCATCACCACAAATGGAAATACTATATGCCCTGTCTAGAATATTTATAAGAGGTCTAAACATGCATCTCTATTGCTTTAACATGATGCGTAAGGCACGATCACTAGTCTGAACAAAAGAGGCTCATGATTCTAGTGTAAAGAGACATTTTGTATAAAATACTGTTACACAACGTAAAAGAACAGCTTTTCTCAGCCAAAGCTAAATCTAATTCTCTAAGATTCTCCTTGTACTGATTCAACAACGGTTCCAGAGGGACAGGAACAAGTCTTGGCAATTCTGAAGTAAGGACCAGACTTACAGAAGACCTGGATGCACTTTATCAAGAATTTTGCCACATACAGAGTGCTGGGGGGGGGAGGGGAGCCTTACACACAGTCTACAGATAGGTTGTGACCACACTTGAAAAGCCACTGCAGCAAGACTGGCCAAGATTTTTGTTAACGCTTTCAACTCTGGTAAGTCAATGCACCACTAAAACTTCGGACCTAACATCAACTCATTCATTTGGCTTTCCATCAAAGTCTGCAATTAGCTGGTCAAAAACTATTTGAATATCTGGACATGGCCAGCTATAATGTTCTTCATTTGCTGAATGTGACAGAAGAGAACTCTTTTAATGTATTCTAAGACTGAATTGCTCCTCCCTGTGAGGATATGCAAAAACCACCCAACAACCTACCTCCACCTTTTGGAGCTTTTTGTTTTAAACAGCACTAAAATAGTATAATTTGTAATGATTTTAAGCAAAGTTCCCAATTTCTGGAGATTGACATAGGCTATGTATTGAGACAAATTCCTTTGTCATAAGATGACTGTATATTAACGTATGCAATACTGTTTTACAAAGCTGACCAAAAAAAAAAGTTGCAAAACCACAGTAAGAAGTGGATAATGTAATTATTTGCTATTGTTTTGATAAATGCTTGTCAATTCTCCATGAAGTATGGCTGTTTACTAAGTGCAATTGTCTCAGTTTAGCTGATTTTCAGTTAACGTGCATTCATTTCAGGACAGGCCCTGGAACAAACTGCACATTAAATTGTCTTGTCATCATGCGTGACAGTTTTGCAGATCTCAATACCCCATGGACAGCTAGAGCTAGTTTTTAAACTGAAGTTCACCCAGTGAAATCTCACAACAATAAGTTGACATCTGGTCAAATTTTACCAGCAGAGCCTCCCATGTCAGCACAGCTTCTTGAATTAGGTTATAGCAAAACCAGTTTTGTGTGGAATCCACAATTCAAGAAGAATGTTGAGTGCAGACAGTCTAACTCACAGAAGATTCAAGTATCTGATTCTTACAGCTACTCTTCCTGCATTGTTTATAAATGAGCTACTGTCCTCTGCAGCAGCTTCAGCCTAAATGGGTTTAAGATCCAGCACTGAGCAGCACCCTGCATTGCAGCTGAATCTTGTAAATTCTTTTGTTTAACTTTCTGGCCAGAAAACAATCGGGTCACGGCTACATCCAACAGCTGTTTAAGCGTGACTTTGTATCTCTAAAGTGAAAATCCTGGTAACAAAGTAAAGCTGAGTAAAATCAGCATCTTCTGCCACCTTTGCTACTCACACCTTTAGAAGGTATTTTTTAAGAAGTAGAGGGTTCAATCAAGGAAGCAAAGCTAACTTTTGCACTAAGTACCAGTTTTGTTGGTTTTTTTTTTTGTTTTGTTTTTTTTTGTAATGGCACATTTTCCTCTTTCATGGTACAATCACCAAAACAAGAGGCTCCGAGTTCATGAAACTCAGCAGGATCAAACACTGTATCTCTCTTTAGAGAGGAAGGAAGAAGGAAAAGTAAACTTCATGAAGATTTGTTTTACAGCATGGTGGCTATTATTAAAAATTGAACAGGAAAGGTCTTTAAGAGATGGCACACGTGGCTGTAGTAGGTAACAGGTAGGCAGAAGAGTTACTTAAGCTAGAGAAAAATGTGGCCACAAAAACATGCATCTTTAAGGTTGCCTCAGTCAGTCTCAGTGCCGGAGGCCAGGAGGCATGACAGAACCAGATTTTACAACTGCTATTCAGCAGGAAAGATGACAGCTGGCAATTTAATTAACATTAAGATAAGGTTTGACACAGTTATGAAAGGATTAGATACTGTAATAAGGCAGCACTGGACTAAATGACCCACAGAGTCTCTCCTTTCAGTATTTGGGCACATTCATGCAATGTGCAGTGTGTTAAATTGCATACTTGTCCACAAACATTCCATTATTTTACTGATAATTACTGCTATTTAATACCAGAGTACCTGGATGGCCTAGACCCAGAGGGAACCAATTAGCCTGGTAAGATGCTTTCTTATGATTGGCAAGAATTTTTCCTTAAAATTAAAAGGAACTGGAGAAAGTCTACTTACTTGTACTTTATTTCTAAAAATTTCAAAGAATACTTTAAGCATGTGAGAGAATCCATCTTCCTTATAGTAGCCATGCCTACACTTAACCTACGTATAGTACTTAGGCATTCCGAATTCCAACGTAGTTTAGAAGTTTTAGAATCACTGCCATTATAACCATGTAAGTGCAGCACAGGCAGACATGAATAAAATACGGATGCAGAAAACAACTAGTGATACTGCAAGCATAAGAGTTTAATAAATTATGAGCAGTATTAAAGCTGAATGCCTGTCAACTTCATGCATGAGGACTTTCTTGTCAGATCAAGAACTAGTCAGGTGCCAAGATGTGGCACAAATCTACAGAAGACTGTTGCCTTTCTGAGGCAGCAATATCTTGTCTTAGAGATAAGATATTTAGCTGGTCAACTAAGAATCCCATCAGATCACTCTGATCTCAGGCAAGCAACAAGCTTCAGCAATGTCATCACAGATCTAAAACATGCCTGAATTCATACCTTGTCTGATCAGAGCTGAAAAATCTTTTCAAGGTCTCCCACCCTCAATTATTCCACATGTTAAAAATGGGATAAATTATTTCCTGCTTAAAATTAGCCTATATATCTTTGCATGTTGCAAGACTGGACAAGAAAGAGAGATACCGAGAGAATACCTACACATTTACATTTCTAAATCTTTATGGAACATTTTAATTTTAAACCTTCACACTGCTGTGGACCAAGGAAGACAGACATACAAAGCCAGTTTCTAACATTGCCCAATGTTTCAACAGAAAAGGCCAGATAAAAAGCTGACTGTATTCTGATCTGAGACAGCTTTCACTGCTATTGTGATATGCAAGTCTTAATAAGGGCTACTGCTCTTTATGCTTTTCAAATTAAACTTTACAGTGTCAGTAAAAGCAAGATTAAGTAACAACTAATGCGATGTCATCACACCTAATGATGAACTGTTGGAATATCATACATTGCAATAATTGGGTTATCCCAGGAACATAATTTATTCTATTCATATTACTGCTGTAAGATTTCAGCCTAAAGGTACTGTTCAGAGCTCAGAAATCTTAGTCAAAACATGGCGTTGCCTTTTACACCAGATGAAGGCTCTTCTGTATTGAAATCATTACTAGTTAAGCTCAGTCTGGGCTCAGTTGCTTCTCCCAGTAACAAGAACGTCCACATAAATAGAGGTATTCCTCTCCAGAAGACACTGTTGGAAAACATAGACGGAAATAGAACCTGTGCAGTGTTACCACAAAAAGCATTAGGATGAAAATCATAACATTTTCATAAATTAACACAATAGTGTGTGTGAAAGATTCATATCCATTTACTAGACCACAAGTCTAACCAGAAGGCATTAGTATTCCTGTGGCAGCCTCTATAAAGTCATTTAATAGCTTTGCAGGTCCTCTTCCTCCTCCTAGTCCACCCCACAAGGATGACACCTCAGAGCAATGCCGGTACTGGCTTGTGGTACAGCTTTAAACCCTTGAAAGAACAGTTTATTTTTCCACAGCAATAATGCAATGTGCAACAAAACACACACCTAGAATGCTTTATAGAGATTATTTGCAATGAAAATACATTAAAGATCACTTTGATATGCTTAAAACAAGAAAGCATCAACACCTAAACTTGGAGACCAATTGGTTACAAGCTTCATTGCAATTAAAAATCAAAGACCCACTATTGCTAATTTTAGCTGTAGAACTACTATCAGCAAATGCTATGAGTATCCAATCATTCATTTTGCCATAGTTTCTTCCACTGAAGTATACACAGTCATTAACTCACACCAAAAAAAAACCCCAAAAGAGTCAGTTTCCCTTGGAAAGCCATTAGGCAAAAATTCTTCTTTGGGAGTAGTCTGACTTCTCAAGTGTAAGAAGGATAACCAACTCAAAAGAGAAGCCAAGTATTATTTTACTAGAGAAGACAGGAATTGGCAAGGGTTTGGTTCTTACTTTAAGTTATGGAAGAGATTCCACAGTTTACAGAAGAAAGGAAGAAAAACAATCTAATCCTGGTAGCGAGTTTTACTGTTTAAGCACCTACAGAGCACATTGAACCTGAAATCTAGCTATTCAACCAAAAGACAGAGGGATTTACAATGCTTTAAAGGAAATAGGCTTTTTACTGTACCTCCTGTTGAAGTGCTCCAAGTCACACTGGGATACCAGGGACAAGAATTTCCCACATACTGACTGACTAATTTTGCTACTGCATCATTTGGGCACAAAACCTGAACATTTGTTCAAAGCCTAAGTTATAAGGGCCAATAATTTTCCAGTGCCTCTAAAAACTCCTACTGTATCTCCAGAAGAACATACCAAATTCTTCTGAGCTCACTTAGAATATGAAAACAGATGGAAATCTTGTGGATCTAGTGTGCTGGTCAATGATGCAACTGCTCCCAGCTTCTTACCACCAGCAGGTTTTTATGCCCAAAGCTCTAACATCAAAATGGACTGTGAGAACACTCAATCTGCTGTTGGCAGAAGCACTTGAATTAGTTCAAACTTCACTCACCAGCTGCACACCAAGAGCCTTTCCTAGATTCAGCTGCACTAAAGAAGTCACTGATCTCACTTCCAGTCAGCATTTCCTCCATCTGCCAGTTAAACTGCTCCTGTGAAGCTCCCTATACATGTTTCAATTTGACAGAGTAAGAGACCTACATCTTATACAGCTGAAAGTGTTCAGAAACTCCTCACAATAACAGCTCATTTAACAGATCACAGGGAGTGATAAAGGTTATGAACAAAAAGCTAAGGATACGCCAATACAATGGCCTCTTTCACAAAGGCAGATATTTGCAAGGAGCACATCTATTTATATCCACTTCACCATAACATAAAGTGGTTTAGTTGGACACTAACAGAAAGCTGTTACACCTCACCCAGCTGCAAACACACTTCTTCAGAACAATTGTGGTAGGTTAACTGCTAGTTGAACATACACAACATTTTTCAGAATACAAAACTCAGCACCAGATCTTTGCTCAGACTGGTCAGCTAAACCAAACACAACAATGACACCTTCTACATTTATGCTTTTTAGAGGTTATTTTTTGACCCAGTAACGCAAGTTATCCAAAAGTATGCCTTCAATATGAAGGAGCCACTATGCTATGCTATTCAGTCATAGCTTTAATGATATTTAAGATGTTTGTCCTGACAAACCTCAGCCTTCAGACCATTCTATATACATGACTGGACAAAGACCTTTCATAAACAGCAGTACAAACTTCCTAACAAATAAACCTGTGGAGGGGGCAGAGAAGAGAGTTGAGAGCAATCCATAAAGGACAAAATTCCTTTTTATAGACAAAAATTTGAGTTATAGGTTAGGGAACAAGAAATGATGTTGGGAAAGAGATAAAAGAACATAAAATCTTAGCAGCAGATGAACAAAGACAGGTGAACAATACAGCGTATAAATGTTTATACAAAATTGAATGGCTGCAGAGAGATGATGCCCTGTTCCCTTCTAGAGATGCAAGGTAAAGAACAGAAAAGAAACCCTCGAATAAGCATCTCACAGCCATGCTCTTCAAACCTACAGTTTGCTTCAGCAGCCTGGATACAAACACACAATAAGCAAATAAAATAAATTCTCTTGGAAACTTAATTCTATATTTGGAGAAGAGCTCATATCATAAAATGATACATTGACAGGATTCTCATAATACATACATTAAATTGCAAGAGACTAACTTATGCACAAGAGTAGCAGTGGAGGCTGTTCTGTCATTAAGGCTGCTGAGCTTCCATCAATCTGGATTCAGACTTTATTTCCTCTAAAGCAATCCTTCAAAAAGTTATGAAATCAAAATAAGATTATAGGCAGGCTGAAAGTACAATTTTCCCAGCAATATTTAATCATAAGCTGCTGCTGACTTATGATCTCCTAGAAATAGAGCTTTCCAATTCCGCTTTCAAAAAAAATCTGTTACCTTTATTATACAGCACATCAGTCCTCCACCTCAAAGAGAACCCAACAAAGAAATACATAAAACCTACTTTAACGGGCTTGCATAGATGCCACCTATCATCCAGAGTAAGCATCGTAACTGCTTCTTGCCTGAAGAGCAGGGTGTGAATGACCTTAATATTCAGGTCTTACATTTGCCAAACGACTCATCTTTCCATTGCTAAAAAGGCTCAATTCGGAATGCAGTGTTTAACAAAAGCCCCTGGGTCATTCCTATCCAGCCATTACTAGATGGAACATACATGGAAAACCGCCACTAAAAGCTTAACTGGGCTCCCAAACCCCAACGCTCCTACAGTCCTTCCAACCTAGTGATGCCAGGATTACAGAGCACCCTACCACTTCTATGAAAGCTCCTCAGATGTCACACCCATGAACTACAGCAATTTGTATTTACTGGCTATTGCTTCACTCTCTTCAGATCTATGAAATAGAAAGAATTAGATATGCTGGAAAATTTCAGAGTCTATATATTTTTATAGCAAGTTTATTGGCTATCGCTAATGAGGACATACTAAGTTGGTGTTGTTTTTATGCAGGTAGCAAAAGTTATAGCTCACCAAAACTGAAGAATGTTATCAATATAACAAGCTTTTTTGAAAAATGGAATGTATGTTACAGTGCAGCCCATTCAAAGTTCATATTGCTCCACTAACATTATCTGACAACCCACTCTTTAGGAACATACTGTCAAAAGTCCCATTTTTCCCAAAGAGCCCCCAAAAATGCAACTGTATCATCTACTTTTCAAAGCCTAGAATACATTACAAGTTTCAAGGTACTGTATCATTGCATTTAAAAAGATGTGGTACTAAATTTCTTAGACAAATTAACTCTGGAGAGAAGTAAATGTGTGAAAATGGTGATACAAAGATATACAAACTTAAATTAACCCAGGCTATTGGAGCAAACAGACAGCACCTTTCAACTGAATAAAACACAAACCCAAGGTATTTGTCTTTCATACCCAGAGCTCTAAGAAAAACACTTCACTTAGACCATCCAGCTAGTTTGAAGCAGTTTCACAGACTTTTAGCAAGTAGTATAAAATAAACTATGATGTAAGGCAAATACGCTGAAACGACAGAAGAAATGAAAAACAAAAACTTAATACAAGGAAGAAAAAAAAAGCATAAACAGAATTTCACTTAAAGAGGAAAGTAGTAGTATCCGTCTCCTCAGTTTGGGGTTTTTTTTTTTTGTTTGTTTGTTTTCATTATTTCTCCATATGCAAAACTAAAATATAATCAAAGGACCACTTCAACAGATTCAAGTAATTCACCCTTCCCAAATCTTTAAGAAACAGTTTCTGGCAAACTGCTAACAAACCTACCCCAGTACACTGCACACCCTTTAAAATCACTGGTATTTATTCAAACCCATTTTAACCCCTGAGAAAAATAGCAGTTGATAACAATTTACAATTTGTAAATTAAAGAGTGAGCAATTGTGTTACAAGTTCTATGTTTTTGACCATCCAGGATTTAAAAGATATGACAAGTCTTTATATTATTTTTACCACTGGAGCTTTTCTTTTAATTGAGGAGTCCAAGCTATAAGTTACAGATTTTCTATCAAATACTCAAACCATCGACATCACAGTATTTACTGTAAAACAAGCACTTGGTATTAGCTGCCTGCCAATAATATTGTCATTTGTAACATGCAAATGCAGGACCATAGAAAAAAAAAATGCTTCCATTGTCACTTCTTTATCCTAAATAGTAAATTGTTTGACTAAAACCTTAGGGAAATATAATTTCAGAACTTGATTTTTGTTCCTTTCACTTAAATAGTATATTTGTATCCCTAATCTAACATTCATGAGAAATACTGCACTGTAAGACTCCTGTGATCATGTCTTCTGCTTGATATTCAAACAGAAAGCAAGTCTCAAGTACAATACTCCTTATAGAAGACAAGATATGAGAAAGTCACCCTGTTGAAAAATGCCAGTTAATGGCTCAATACAAAAAGGCTAGCATCAGACGCTCTGCAAGATCAAAACACCCAACACTTTCCTTATTCTGCATTAGGCACATAATATCTCTGCAAGTTGAAGCTAATTTAAAAAAAGGCATCAATATTAAAAATTAAAACAATTACTACCCACTTCTGTAGATTACATTATGTGACAGTGCACCCTAGACAAAGCATTCATCACTTTTTTTTCCCCCATCACGTTCCTAATGGGGCTTTCTACAGAAAACACACAAATCCACAAATGTGTAGCTTGAAATAGAGGCTTAATTATGAAAAACAGAATTTGTGCAAATGTCTTAGTGTGAATAACCTGAATTCTTCTTAGACTCAATGTAGGAAGCATGCCTCACTTCTTTTTCTGGCTCATTCTGTCTCATTCATAAAGTGAAACCTTTCTTCAGCAATGAAAACTCTTTTAAAAATGTTATTAAAAGACTGTAAAAACCAGTCTGTGACATAGTTTGCTCTCAATTCTACTTACGCTTTGGATTATAGTGTACTAGATATATCCACATGTAGAATTGTCCAACAACGCGATAGAAAAAAATTTAAAACCCTCTTCCAACACTGTCATTGGCAGCACGAATATAAGATTTTCCCCCACGACCACATAAGGGGAGACCTAAATAGGAAGCCGCGATTACCGACATGAGCGCAGCATGCTTACAAGCTACTCCTTGGTAACCCGAGGGGCTAAGCCCGAAAAACCCACCCCTGCAACACTTCCAGCCCATCCCGGCACTCCTACAGCCCACCGCCTGAAGGGCTCGGAGGGTTCCGAGGGCCACCGACCGGTTCCCTGCCCCCGGCTCGCAGGGAGAGCGCTGGCCCAGGCACTAACATCCTCCACCAAGCCCCCAGGCCGGGGCGGCGCAGGGCTGCGGCAGGCCGAGGGCGCACCCCCGGGGCCGACCGGCGGCTCCAGGCCGCCCTGCNCCGCCGCCGCCACCAACACCACCATCGCCACCGCTCCCCGCCCACAGGGCCGCCTTCCCCAGCGGGACAGCGGGGTCCTTACCGCGGCAGCGCGGCCGGCGGGCTGGGGCCGGCG
>VXBJ01003633.1:1396039-1471847 GCA_013400055.1 Nycticryphes semicollaris
TTAGGGAAGGAAAAAGGGGCCAGCCTCTCCCCGCCGGAGCAGGACCCCGTCCGCCGTCCCCACAGCGTGCAGGTGCAGCCGGCCGCCAACGGCCCCAACGGCCACGGCACGCGCCCCTCCCCCGCGCAGGCCCGCCCGCTCCCACAGCGGCTGCCCCCCGCTCTCCGCACTGCGGGCNCCAATAGCCGCACGGGACTCTAATGATTAACGGCGGCGTAGGCCAATTAGCGACGTGGCGGCCTCCCCCGGCCCTGCCGGTGAGTGGTGCCTCGCAGCGCTGACGATCGAGCAAGCCCGCCCAGAAGGCAGCGACCAATCAAAGGCAGAACGGCGTTGACAGACGGCCGCGACCACCAACGACCACCAGAGATTGTCACTGCAACGCCCTCCCACTGTGGGCAGCCGACAGCCACTGGCGGCGCGGCGGCGCGCAGACGGACTGCTCCCGCGGCTAATGACAGCCCGCCTGTCCCCGCTTCCCTGGCCACCCTCCCCTCGCTGGTGGCCACCCTCCCTGG
This sequence comes from Nycticryphes semicollaris, assembly GCA_013400055.1. Taxonomy (NCBI): domain Eukaryota; kingdom Metazoa; phylum Chordata; class Aves; order Charadriiformes; family Rostratulidae; genus Nycticryphes; species Nycticryphes semicollaris. Next base: position 1,396,558 of record VXBJ01003633.1, read on the forward strand.
CCCGAAAGGTGCCCGAGAGCGTTTTGCGGCGTGTCCCATCCCCACAGCAGCGCCCTCGGTGCTCCCTATAGCCCTCCTAGCACAGCGCACCGAGAGCGGCGGGAATCACCCGGCTGCGTGCGCGCTCACCCCCCCTTCCCCCACGGCTGTGCGTCACTTCCGGGCGGCAGCGGTTCGAGCCCGGAGCCCGCGAAGACGGAGCTGTGAGTGGCGTGGCGGGGCCGGGCCCAGCGGCCATCGCCCGCCAGCGGCCCCTCGGGGCGGCGGGGAGCGGGGAGGGGGTGTCGTTTCCAGCCCGTTCGCTTTGGTAGCGCCGCGGTGTGAAGCGGGGCGGCTGTGAGAAGGAGGGAGGGTGGCTGTGAGGGGCGGGAGGCCTGCTGGGAAGGCGACCTGTCCTGGTAGTGAAGGAATGAAGTTCCAGGTGGCTCTCGTTCTTTGTCAGCCCACATCTGTGCCAGAAAGTCTCGCTGGTCCTACTCGCCTTGGCTGCTGCTGGGTTATCAGAGCATGTGCTGAGGTAGTTCTGCTATTGCAGGGCGCTGCTGCTACAGGGAGTTGCGTAAGTCCTCCCAAAATTGCCTGCAGGCAGGTATTAAGATGTTTGTTTTCCTCACGCCCACTACAGTGGCCTGTGGAAAAACTTATGTGCCACAGAACTTTGTGATATCCTCTGTTCTGTCTGATTGCTGTTTCTTGTAGGAACATTTTTTAAAGCCCTCTATTCTAATGACTTGTGTAGGTTTTCAATTCATTATCATTCCACCGGTGGAAAAATGGTTGATGAATCACTCAGCCAAAGTCCTGTGATTTTCTTTGAGCTTTAAATTCCTTGTTAAGTTTTATTGAATATACAATTGTGGAGCAGTTAGGACTATCAAGAGGAAACCTATGAAGGAACACTTAATGGAAATACTCATTTGCTTTAGGCATCTGCTACTGAGCTGTACTAAAAGACTATACTTAGGGGCCTGTAAAAATAAAATAGCAGGTTTCTACGATGATGTCATCTTGTGGTGACAAACAGCTTAAAAGTTCTCATCAGTCTTGCACCCAGCCTTCCAAGAAAGAAACATATTACCAGGGGTAATATCCTCAACAAGTTTGGTCTCAATATGTACCTCCAGAAGGATTAGTGTTTATGGTGAAATGCAGTATAGCAGCAGCAGTGACAGAAAGAATTCCAGATTTTATTTTATTTTACTAGTGTTTACACTGCCTTTATTCCTCGGTGGTTACTTACGCGTCCAGATCACTTAGGAATTCATTGAACATAGTAGAAGTTGGAACAGGGTCCTTTGAAATATTGCTGATGTTATTTCTCATGTACGGACAGTCTACTTGCTTGTATTTTAAAAATGTTTCAGTGTAGTTTTTTTCAGGACAGCTCAGTTTTCTTCAAAGTTCTTTGCAAAAGACTCCCACCAACTAGATGCATTTATCCTGGTGTTCACAAGTTCTGCACTTCATAATTTTTACTGATTTTTATGCCGTATAAATGAATCCTGCTGTAGTATCTTGAGTCTTCCCCCATTCCTGCTTCTAAAATTTGGGATCATTTACCGCTAGCTAGTCCTGTTATACTAAAGCAATTTTAGGTGAAAAGTTACTGAGTTTAGCAATTTAGCTATTCCATCCTTAGTAGCCTTTAAAACACTTGAGGAAATAACAAACAGTTTTTATTTTTTTACTCATAAAACTGCAGCTGAATGAACTTTCTGAGTGAAAAGTTAGGTTCTGTTTTTTCTGACAAAACTGAAGCTTGTGATCTAGAGATATGGGAAAGCTGATGGGATGCATATAACAACATGTTAGGGGCACAGAAATAAATGAAAAATTGTAGTTTAGAGAAAACATGCACTAATCTTTCTCTCTCATCTTAGAACTTCCAAGTCTTCAATGGGTGAGCAATGGACACAAACTGATCTTCTGCTACACTGCCTTTTTTTTTTTTTTAAAGGCTATTTTTGTTGAAATTGCTAGAGTGATGTACATAATTGATCTGTCTCAAAACAAAATACAAATCACCACTACTGCCAAAGTCATTACACACAGTAAGGCATCGATTCTCAGTATAATTATTACTTTAGCAAATCAATAAAGGGCAGTTTGGTGGAATTAATTTCTTTCTCTGTCGTGTTTCATTGCTGTTCATTCTAATTTTCAGAACAACTGAAATAAATCTTTCATAGCATCAATATACATTTCGTAGTGCTTACTGTAGCTTTGGATATCATGAAACAGTGCTGTGGGTATGACTACTGAATATGGGGTTTTGTCACTGCTGCTTATTCAGATTGTGACAGAGATCTTTGAATCTTCAGGGTATATGTCATTAAAAAGTGCATGTTTACTTGTAATTGAAATAGACTTTAAGGTTTGGGGAAGAACTATGTAAGTTGATTGTTTTAAAAGAATAAAAGAGAGCAGTTTAGTTATGTGAATACTTAAAAATTCATTCTGAAGTGTATGTTCTCAGACAATTGTATCTCAAACATCAACTCTTTACCTGAGGCATTTTTACTTGCCATGAACTCCACAGTAATCAGCCACAAGAGTGGTAGGTTATATCCGCACAGCAGGTGTCAAAGTCCATCTTTGAAAGCTTGTACTCCAAGTTAAAATAATAGTGGAGATAAGGTAAATGTGAAGGACTTGGAACATAAAGTTGATAATTAGGAGAATATTTGGGTAATGTACTCTTGCACACTACTTTGCCTTTCCAAGGGGCAATGCCTGAAAGTTTGAGTAATGCACAATTCATATTGCTGTCTTGTGCTCATGCTAGTCATTGTAGATGTTTTTATAACTGTCATTGTTCATTTACTGCATGTGGACTTCTTTAATTATTTACCTATTCTAGAATTATCCAGCGTTCATTTCTTTAATTATTCACCTAGAAAAAAAAATAAAGGAAAACTTGTGCATGTCTGGTAGGTAGTGCTTTCTATGTTGCTGTTGCAGTTTTAACTTTGTTAGTGACTGATCCAGAAGCATTTTTATGGTAATATGGCTATGTACTAATGAATCATATGTGCCTCCCCTAATTCAGATTTATGCTTCTGAAGCGGCCTGTATTTTATTCAGTGTTTCAGTCAAATAATTTTGTCATGATCTAGTTCAACAGAAAGTTAGTTACGTTGACATTTCATTCTCTTACAACAAGCTATGTAGCAAGCTGATCAGAAGAATATTATCTTCTCTGCTTTTATATAATAGAAAATCATGAGTCAGACGTTTTCTTTAGGGGTGAATCACAGAATTGAGCGTAAAACAGGTTTGTTGGGTCCACCAATCCTGCAGCAGGATTGCTTAAGGGTGGCTCCACAGAAATGTTTAGAGTTTCCTTTTGCCCTGTGGAAAATATTGTGGTAGAACTATTGAAGTGATTATGATTGCTTTCCCAACAGTTAGAGCTGAAACATTTCTGTTTGCTCAACCGAGAGACAAAGGGTGTTTACCAGAGCTTTATGGCTTTTTTCCTGTGAAGTGCGTCGCTTGGGCAAGCCAAATGCTTTCCTCCTTCTGTTAAGCAAAGTTCACTGATGGACATGCATAAAGGAGGTTTGATACTGATCATAGTGCTTTTATCTGCTTGATGTTGAATGTTCCAGAGGCCCAAGGTACAAGCATATTGTTTCTTTAAAGATATGAGACAGATTCTGCTCTTAGAAACTGGGGAGAAGGGGTGACGGCGACCACAGTCATGCTTAGATTACACAGAATGTCTGGTTTGCAAAATAAATCCAGATTTCTTTGGTCTGTAACACGCTATTTCATTGACATTCAAAACTTATCCTTCCTTGTCTTTGGACAGCTTGTGCTCTAGAAGGTCTTTAGTCAGAAATCTGGATCAGGAGGAGGTTTAGCAGCACTGGGCTTGTGGCTGATCTCTTATTAGGTTAACATCTTGAGTGCATGACCCAATATGAACCTAGGGAGAAGAGATCCTGTATTTCTGCTGATTACCATGCTTACATGAGAACTGGGCTTTCTGTACCTTGATGGTGCTACTGGAAGCACAACAGCAGGCTCTCTCCTGTGTATGCTGCTTTTTCTGGAGGGGACCACTGAGGCTGCCAGCCCTGCAGAGGAACCAGGAAAGGTCTTGTCCTTCTTGTGGTCACAGCTGGACCCCAGAGCTCCAGTAGTGGAGCTCTTATTGCTGAGTGAATCCCTTGTACTCACCCAGTGAGTAACATCAGACCCTCCAGTTATATGTTTTTGAGACCATGGTTGAAACCATATTTATACAGAAGTCCTTAACTTTGTGTATAGACACACACACAAGTATCTATGATTCCAGTTAGGATTATTGTTTTTATGCACGTGCAATAATATTTCTAGGGTTTTATATGTGGGACAAAGGAACACTCTTAAAGCGTGTACTTCTTAAATTAGATTCTCTAGCAGCTAAGTAATTTAATACCAAATAGAAACAAAAATCCATAGCAATGGTAAATACAACCCATCTGCCTCAACTTTTGAGTCTTGCTTGATATTTGACATTTGAATTCACTTTTTTCCCCCTTGTTGTCCAGCAGAATGGTATGTCAAAAGGGTTGTTGTTACACACTACTTCATTATGGAAGTGGTAAGAGATGCTCAAGAAGGTATTCACAGGAGTTCTAATACTTTAACAATGACAATCTCAAAGTTGGCAGTAGTCTAGTCTGCAGCATTTTCTTTCCATTTCTCTGAGCATCTGTGGTGCTTCTCTTGATAGGTATGCCTATAATTCATCATATAACCAAAAAACCCCACTTGCTATGTCAGAATGTCGGCAGTCTGACTGGAATGCCAGTGACAGGATAGCCCAAAATCCTAACTTTTCTAGGATTCTACAACAGTTTAGTGGATTCCTGGAAAAATAAAATCCGTTTGTGTTTTTTGTTGTTGTTTGGTTGGGTTTGGGGTTTTTGGGCTTGTTTTGTTTTGTTTGGCGTGGGGGTGGTCCTTCTTTTAATTTGGTTTGCTTTGGTTTTTAGTTTTGCTTTTGGGGTTTTTTGGTCTGGTTACAGACACTTTCATCAACAGCACTGATGGCGCCTTTTCTTTTTTTTTTTTTCCTCTAGAAGTGGCAAATTCCCGATAATTTATTTTTGCAGTGCTCTTAATCCCTCTCTTCTTTCCCTTTTTCTTTGGCTGTCTCTGATTTTAAGACAATATTAACTGTCAAAACAAGGCGGGAGGGGGTCCCGCATCCCCGCCCCACCCGCTGCAGCACCACGGCCAGGGGCCCGGCCCCGCCGGCTGAGCACCATGGAGAGGGGCTCCCGGCGCCAGGCCCTTCCCGCCCTCCTGGAAAACCTCCAGTGGGAACTCCTCACCCCAGGGGAAGGGTGTCTCACGTTTAATATAACGTAGGCCCCTGGAAGATGGAGTGTTAGAGGACGTTTGTGTAGTTGGGCTAGAATAAAAACCCTGGCTCTTTCAACTTGGGCTGTACGTATATTTATATAGTGCAGTTGTGAAGTTACAGCTAGATTATTTTCACTGAGGAGAATGTAACTTCAGCTGGAACAGAGTACAAGTTTGAAGATAAAACTTCATAAATAGAATTCTTTAGGAATACAGAGGTGCTGTTCTTTTGCTGTGGCATATAATTTCATCTGAATGAATTTGTTTTACCTCCTCACCTGTACTCCATGACATTCAAAGGAAACTCAGTTTTTCATGGTCATGCTTTATTAAGCATTAAAGTTATTACTTTAACCATTTCTATTGTCCACATCCCTTACTTTGTAACTAGTTAGCGTAAAACTGGTCAGTGTAAACTTACTATCTTACTTTGTTATTAGTCAGTGTAAAAAGCCGGGTTTCTTAGTCCTGCAGATCCTCGAAATGAATTGCCATTTAGCTCAGCACATTTCTTCTTGTAAATGTAATGGTTAATCCCACCAAATCATATCTGACTTCTGAGTTGCTTCAGAAATATGTTAGCATAAAAAAAAATCTCAGTCTACCCTGTTAAGAATTTTGCTTTCAAACCTGGTGGTACAGTATCTGCTGCTAGAAATACAGGAAGCATAGTTTGGGCTGATATTGTTTTTTCCTATGATCGTTAAGGTAATCCTCCTCCTCACACAGGACAGGAATCCAAAATAAGTAGGTCATGCTTTGATGTAAAGGTTTGTTGCTTTCCTCATGTTTAGTTAGAATGCTGCTACTGAGCTTTTTAACCACTTGTTTGTTTAAAGTCTACTGAATTTACAAATAACCAAAAGCTAGTATTTCTTCTTTCTTTTTCCCTTGAGGCTGGGCATATTTTGGATTAAAATTTTTAGAGGACTGTTCATCAGTGACTTCTTCATACTGTAATAGTAAGAATATTTTACTGATACTGAGGTGGTGGGCCCTTCCTCCCTCATCTACATTATTTTATGCTTTCTAGGGAGAATTCTCAAGACTTGAGAAGAGTTGTGTAGATATTGAATATTTTAAGATGGAGTGATTGTTACTGTTCCATTCTGTCATGTATCGCAGACCTGTCTTAAGTAAGACATCTTTATTTTGGTTTTGTTTCCCTTAGGTTCAACATGGCTAGTACATTCCAAGAAACACCTACACTTGAATCTTCTTATTCAGAAAATGTTGATGCTAAGCTGTCCTTTCTACCTGAAAGACTGAGAAAGAAACTGCTTCCTTTCCAGGAGAAAGGCATCATATTTGCACTTCAGAGAAGTGGCAGGTAAAATCCTTCTTTTATCATATGCTAAAAATAATTATAAAATTATTAAAAATAAATGTAAATTAATTTTTAGAAAGACTATACAATACCAGCAGCTCTTGGGTGAGTTACATTATAGAAATTTTCTGTAAATTATAATATAATGTGGTTTAAAATGAGGGGTTGTTTTGGTTTTTTCCCCAGAGGATGAAGAAATTTTTAATAACGCATTATGCAAAGGAAGATTGTAGTATCAAAGATCTCCTCACGTAAGAGGAGGCTGATATCAGTAGGACCATCCTTTTTGTCATGTTAATAGAGAATTCTTAAAATAAGTTAATTCACACTTGTTTCTTTACTTCTTAATGGCATGGTAGAGCTGTTAAGAGAATGACTAACAGATCTAGATGCATCTGTGTGGTATTCTATTTTAAACTTGGTACAATTCTGGCATGTAATCAGAGTGTTCTGGAACTCACTGAGCTGCAACAGCAGAGCAGAAGAAGCCTTGCAGAGTGCTCGGTTAGCAAGTGCAGCAACTGATAGAGCAGGCATTCAACAATTAAAGTACCTGGTAATTCAGAAAAATCATTTATGCAGCAGAGACTGGAAATATTTTCCTGAGTAAAAGCCTGTTAACTGAGTCACAGGGGCAAAGAAGAGGGAAGGAAAATGCTATTTCCGCATTTATAAATTTTAGAAAATTTAGGCCAGTTCAACCTGAAGCCATGAAACTGCTGTATGTTGTTCTTTTGGAAAGTCATGAGGTTTTAGAGGTCTGCCACAAATGAAATTGTTTTAGTTTAGGTTTGAAAGAAGGACAAAGTTAGTTTCGGATCACTTCATCATCTTGCTCAGAACAAGAGGATTCGGGTCTAAGGGGTTTGCTTGCTAATGTTTGTGATTTTTTTGCAGGAGAAAGAAAGGTGTATGTCTTTCTCTAAAGGTGAAAAGTTGGAAAGGAAATGTTTATCATCAGTTCTTGCAATTACATGGAACTCTTGATCAATTGAAATTTCCTCTGAAGAGTTTCACTTAAATTCCCTTCATTTCGCCAAAAGCCTTTAGCATTTGTAACATTGCTGTCTTCAGGAAATGAAGCAAGCCAGACTAGGTAGCAGAGTAGAAAGGTGAGCCCAGCCATTGGCATGGAAGCTTGAGATATAAAAATGTTTATGCTGCATTGGGATTTACTTCTCTGTACATTCCTGCACATTCTCTGCACATTCCTGCTGCACAGTCTTGACAGCGAGATGGAATGCAGACAGTTTAATGGATCGCTAAGACTTTGATATAATAGACAGCAAAGTCTACACTGGAGTTGAATTTAATAAATCTAAAGCCCTTGACTACCATAGTTTGGTTGATCTGATTCTAATAAGGGGAAATGACATTTACATAGTGTGCAATTGAGTTCTCTTTGTATAATCAAATAGCGAAATAACAGAAGACATGAAATATGTATAGCTTCTTTAATGTTAATTAGTGCAGTTTAGTAGATGTATTTGAAAGTAGCATAATCTTTTGCAGTATATTATAAAATATAGATGTTCCTCAAGAAGCAGTTTAACTGTAGGACTACTTCATTATCAAAACTGTTGAGTAATATAGCATTTATGGTTCTTCTGTGGCAGGCATGTGAAAGTATTTTCATTATGATTGCAAGAAATCTCATTCCTTGGTGTAGCAATTCTATATGTTAGCTGGGTCAAATTGAGAAATTATGTGCACTCTTTTAGCCAGCCTCTATACAAAGTAAAATTTATTAAGTCAAACTTTCCTGAGGAGTATTTTTTAAAATCTATCTCTTGCTCAGACAGATCTAATTTTCTTTCTGTCCCAGAACAGAGAACAAGAGCCTCTGCTGCTTGTAGCCAAATTTTCTTATTAGTTTGTCAGCCCTTGGCTCACCCAAGTGTACTCTTTTGTGTACTCTGTAATGATTTCAGCCTTCTTTCAGTGTTCTCAGTGGTATATTTTAGCAAGGTCTGGTACTTTTCCATAAAAGTATATTTTCTAGTTTTAAAATTGTAAACATAGGACTTGAACTCAGCAATATGTGCATCTCGGCTCTTCTGTCTTGTCTGCCTCAGGCAATGCACTCCCTTTGCAGTCATCATTTAATCCATGCTTTGCTGTAGTGGCAGGAAACATGTAGAGAAAGTGCTTTTTTGTTGGCTGAAGAGATTCAATTAATATTATCTTAGGTTAGCAAGCACCTAGTGTGAAAAGGGACTTATTATTAGAACAAACTTGCTTGGAAGGGGCTGGGAGTAAACTATTAGTTCCCGTGTCTTTTCTCTAAACATAAAATAAATATCCTGGTTTGATCTGTGCTTTTGTTTCATTAGTAAGTGAAAGGCTTTTTCAGTGGGTGCTCCAAAGACATCATCTAGATTAACAGTCTGCCTAACACTTTTCTAGGAAACAGTCATTCTAGAGCAGATAAGAGAGTGTATAGTTCAACATTTGGTAAGATTCTTACAGACATGCCTTAAAGGTAAATAACTGCATGGTTCTTATGCCTTACTAGAGATTATTCTTCAGAAGTGCACTTGGGAATAGCTATCTAGGGATGGAAGCAGTGTTTGATCTTAATTTATAACCTCAAACCAGAAGAGATGGGTGCACAAAAATTCTGTGCTTGAAAACCATTTTATTTTTTAATGCTTTTCTTTGAGGAAAAGTGCAAGTTACTTTTAAAAACAGCATAAATATGTGTGTGTTTGTTTACAAGTGCTCTAAACAGTCTTTTAGATAGAGAGCAACAAACTTGGCCCTTCCAGGAACGTAAATCGAGTCTAGATTTCTGTGCATCACAGTAGACTAACATTTTTTTTTTTTCCCACTGAAATTCAAAATCATCAAGTACTCAGAAATCCCTATTCTGAATCTGCTTTGTTATATCTCATTCAGCCTGCCTGAAGATAAATAAAAAAAGCACCCTAGAGTCTTCATGTCCCGTGTGTTGGGCAGGGGTGTGGGAGTGGAAACGTGTCTTTTAATAGAATTTTTTAGACCCTGAGAAAAGGTTAAGCTTTCTTTGTCTAAACTCTGAACTAGATGGCCTGAATCGGTGAGTTCTTTGGTGTTAGCCATTGAATAGTATGAAAGGTATCGTGTCCATTTGATTGTCTAAGGGAATTATATTTCTAGCTGCTGGAGGCTGATATAATAAGAGAAAATATGTTCAGTCCGTTTGCTTCTATGCACGTTTCAGTTTGTGCTAGAACAGCAGGTCCTTTTCTCTTACACTTTGTTTAACTCTTTTTCCCTTTCACTCTTATTTTTGTCATTTCTACTGACTTTGGTTATGGTTTTATGTGGCCTATTAATCTTTCTTTCTCCTTCTATATAATGCCACTGTTTCTTTCTGTCTTGTATTGCCTTTTTAAGTTACCAGAGCCTTTTCTTTACGTTGCTTTTATCTTTACTATTTTTGATCCATGATTGCTGATTGATTTGCTTTTTCAGTGTATTTCTTTTCTTCAGTTTCTTACCTTTGACAGTAGCTATGAATAAGAAAATTTTGGAGAAGAAAATACATTTTTCTTCCATTTTCATTTTGAAGCACTAAGCCTAGATGCATGTTTATATATCTGTTACTGTCTATGTGTCATATTTTCTGTCCTTTGTTCGAAAGGTCATAGGTTGCTGCAAGTCTATGTTGCGATTAAATGCAAAAATTAATTGCTTCTCATGGTTCTCTAGAATAATCTATTTTTTTTCTGAATCAGCTACATGTTCTAAAGCAATACTTAACAAAAATATTTTACAGGCTACTGTTGGGTTGTCCCCAGTATTATTTCTCAGTATTCCTCTTTTGGAAGACATGACATTGTCATTTTCAGTTGAGTTTTGCTTTACTGTTTTCATGTCCGTTTTAAGCCCTCACAACACCACAGTCTATTAGTCCATTCTACTTAATGTCTTAGTTTAACTTAAGCAAGTAGCACACAACTTCATTTATGGAGTGAAAACATTAACCATTGATTAATAAAGGAAGAGAAATAAGAGAAATGCAACAGAAATAGTTGACAGGGACAGTTTATATTTTATGGAGCTGGGGTTATTTGATAATTATATTGGCTTTGACATCAGTATTTATGGAGAACATAGAACATTTATAAGAATTTTTCTTCAAGTTTTATTCATATTGGGGTATCTTGTTTTGAATAAGTTGCTGGAAATCTTATTGATCATTCTGACTATTTCCTTGTAAGCACATAAGGACAACTATTATTCTTATGTACTGCAGATAGGATGGTGTAAATATCAAACAGGATATCCTTTAATGACTCCAAATGTTTCAGTATCACTGTTGTCGTGAGACTGGAGTTAATCTGAATTCTCGTTAATAAACTTCTGACTAGTTTGATCTTAAGTTGGAGAGTTTAGATTTTAACATAAAGAAGATAAATTCAAAACCAGACAAGATGGAGTTAATCATAGTCTCTTTTAGGAGATCTACTTGTTCTCTCTGTTTTTGTCACACTGACTTTGATAGATGCCAGATTAATTAAATTTGCATGTTAGAAAATGAAATTATGTTCACATTTGGTTTGGGTGGTTTTTGGGAGGTTTTTTTAGTCATGTCTAGGAATATTTCTATGAATATTTTATTTTTATTTTAACTTGTACTTGGTTACTTGAAGCATCAAATGTCATCAAGAAGTGCCTTCATTCTTTGTAGATCTTCAGGTCAGAGCAAATTGGGAATAAAAATAAATGTAACTTTTTAATGTGATTTCTGTCTCTAATCTCAGCAGGTTGTGGTTAGGTAGCCTGAAAGAAATGTTTGAAACAAGGCATAAGTCTCTTGCTAGAGCAACAAAGAATTCCAACATATTCAGCAACTGATTTTAGATATATAAAATGGTTATAATTTTATGATATATCCTTAAACCTTATGATAAATCCGTAAGAGTCCTTAAACCCTGCATCATAATAGATGAGCAGTTACTTCCAGTCTTAGAAAACAAAGCTGAAAAGTAATCTTCAGGGGAAAAAAAATGCAATGGCTATTTAGTGAACATGTAGAGGATCAAACAGTTAATACATTTCAGCAATTAAATATGGAGTAGCTCTATGAGTACTGTGTTTTTAAAGAAAGGTTTCTTTTTTTAAAGATGTTGGTTTGTAATGTTTCAGATTACATTTCACATCTGAGAAGTGCCAAAGGAGAGAGAGAGATGATTAAATGAAGATGCTAGCTCACAGAATGAGGTTCAGATGCAGGAAGTATGAATGAGAAATTGAGCCAAATTCTGCAGAGCTTTCATGGCCAGGGAGGCTTGTTTGGAAGTGATGCTGCAGGAACTGGGAAGCAATTCAAATGGAACAAAAAATGCATTGTCAGTAAGTGAATGTAGAATGTCATTCAGGAGAGGAACTATGTGGAGTTAAAAGAAAAACAAAAATTAAGAACAGAAAAAAGTAGTAATCTGAGAAATCACCTGGTCTTAAATGTGGGCTTTTAGCAGCAGGAATAGAGGAGAAAATAGAGGTTTTGAGAAATGCAAGGCACAGTTTGTTACAATGGAAGGGAAGAACCAAGTGAGATAAAGTTTAAAAGGCTGTTGACAGCGATGGAGAGAGGAGAAATGAGTTCAGTGTTAGCTGTGTGCAGAGAAAGTTTGCAGCAGGAGAATACACAATGAAAAAAGTATAAGCATCAGGGAGAGGGCAGCATGAAAGTGATTGGGTTTGAGTATCAGAGACAAGCTGCTTTAATGCGAGTGAGGAAGAAGTAAGGTCTTAAACAAATATGAGTCAAATGGGGATGGACTTAATGGAAGTTGGAAGGAGAGGAAGAAGACGGGCAGAAAACTGCCCCAAAAGTAACTGGATAAGCAGTTGAAATCCACATGCTTTATGTTGCCTTTGTACCGTGTTGAAGGGGGGACAAGTTAGAGTAGAGGAGATAAAGCAAGGTAGAGAAGATCAACAGAATTGCTTCGTTCAGAGGTATATGTGAGAAAATAAGTGATCTATTCTGTCAGCAGTTGAATGGAAGTTTGGTTTTGAAGTATTTGGAAGATACAAAAGTATTTTGAAGTATTGGTATGGAGAAGGAGCCACATGTAGGAGAAAACTAATCACTGGGTTTGAGAGCTTGGATTACTGGAGGGAAAAAAAAGAATCTGGGAACTATTGCAAACAGAGATACTAACAATGAGACACTTTTCTAGGTAACTCTTTTCCCTGTTGCCTGATTCAGATGCCTTTAAAAGGGAAAGATGTGAAGAGAGTAGTTATTCTGCAACACTTGCAGTGCAGATCACTGCAAGGGGAGGGTCGCTTGGGAAAGAGGACTTTATTGGAAAAGTAATGAGAAATACCTAAATTTCATTGAAAGTCACTAGACTACCTGTTAAGGATGAGCTACTATTGATCACAGGTATTTCACTCATGCCAATTAATGCCAAGGTTAAGGTTTGTAGTCTAGATTGTCAGTAGCTGAAATTAGTTGACGTTATTCCAGTTATTCCAATTAATAGAAGTCGTTTTTTCCTGCATTGAGTCAGCTGGTGAACCAATTTGTATCTGAAGCCAGTGACTGAATAGGTAAAGAGTTTTCCCTATCAATATTAGGCGTCTATTTGATTAGAATTTTTATCAGCTAACCGTTCAATTAATATATTCTGAAAACCTATTGAAGTGCCTGAGCTTAGCCTTCGAATTAACACACTTTGATATGTGTTATTCCACACATGTTTCTCAAAGCTAAAATACTAGGATATGTTGGCAAATGTACTTTCACAGCCTTAAAAGCTTAATAAAGTATTTTAGATTTGTTTTTTCAGTTACATGTTGAGGAGTATTGGAGAAAAGCGTAAGACAGCACAGCCATTCTCCTCTGCACTCCTCTAGAGGATCATTAACTGCAGATGTGGCAATTTAGTGCATCTTATGTTGGAGGGGCTTTTTTATTATTTAGGGTATTTTTTTTTTAAATACCTGGTGTAGTTTAAGAGCAAGGGTATCATCTGGTTTAAATCTTCTGGGGCTCTATTTTTGGTGAAACAACCTTGATTATTTCTGCAAGGAAGTCAGCTCTCTTTGTTCTAGTTTTCGGACTGTGTGCTGTGATTACTGACACACAAATGTAATGGTTGCTTGCGCAGTTTTATATAAAAAAGTACTAAGTTCAGATTCCTTAAATAACCCTTGGTTAAGATGTTAGTGCTAAAGTGTTGGCTTGTGAGTAGGAGGTAAATTATATGTTGTAGCGTTATATAAAACTGACTCACATGAGTAGGTGAGAATCCCAAGAATATCAGGACACCCACACTAGTGAAAGAAAGACGCGAGCTTCCTCTGTACAACATGTTCCAAGGGCTGCATTAACAAAACCAGCTTTAATTTCTTTGAGTAGTAACAAAATTTTTCAGCGTTTTAAGAAATGAAGTGCTACTTCTTTGATGGTTTGCTTTGGAAAATGCATTTAAAAGTGAGGGAGTCTTTTTCTGAAAAAGCTACCTATGGTTCTAACTGGTTTTTTTTCTGGATAAATAGCTGTTGAAAATTAATCAAAAAGTTAAATTATCCCCACAAGCAACCAGTAGTTGTATTGGATTGCTATACCCCTTTAGCTTTTAATCCTCCATGTAAGGAAGTAAAAATCCTCTATCACTGACTTTATGACTTAGTAGGGTTCTTGGTTATATAGACCAGTGTGGTGTTAATTGGTATTATTGTGAGAGCAAGGTTCAAAATTAGATTCTTTGTCTTTGCAAATTTACCTGGCTGAAGTAGCCATAATTAACCAAGCAAACAATGAAGTTTCTTGAATTAACATTGCTGACATGTCAAAAAGGGTGACCCGACTGTAACCCTGACACACAAAAATAGAAATTGTATTTCAGCTCAGCCTCAGTTTCCGTCTGCTTCTCCAATCAACTCATCTGCATAAAACTTTAAAGATCTGCTTCTCCTGCTTTGTGAAGTTTCAGTCTCTTGACATCAACACGAGCAGGAGCTCTATCTATGCTCTTTGAGGTTTGAAAATTAGGCTTTCTAACCTTCCAGAGGCAGAACTTTCTTGACCAGAACTTGCACAGGGCTAGTTTTTTGGGTTTCTTCCTTAGTTCCTTCAGCTGTTTTTTGACAAATTCTGGTTTCCTTCGCAGGTTTCCTCTAGTAAAAATCTTTAAGTGCACCTTTGTTTGGTGCTTGATACAAGATTGTTCTGATACTGTGTGCTCTAATTCATGGTGGTCTGATTCTGGGGTTGACTCATCCAGATTTCTGTGGTCCCTTAAATTATGTGATTCTTTACATTTAGAAGAAACCTTCGAACGTGGTAATGGGTTTTGTGTGTAACCTCAGGTGCTTGTGTTTGTTCTCTTTTGCGTGGGGATCGACAATAAGGTTTTGGACCTATGTGCACCTAAAGTGAACCAACACAGTAGACTTCTTGCTCTCTTCTCTGCATGCATCCTCACTTACCAGTGTATGTTCTCACACAAAGCTTCCTGCTTTGCTCTTTGTGTTTGCATTTTAATGGAAAATGTCAGGTTGGGTTTTTTTTAAAGCTAATAGATCTTGAAATGAAAGGGTTGTTAAAGCCTAGTGGAGACCAGGCTATGTGGTCCCCTTCTATTTATGAAAAATACTGCTGTGACTGAAGCCCATTGCTAACTCTGCAACTGCAAAAGTGTTAGGAATGGTAGGAAGATGTAGCAGCACGTGCAATGCATCCCATTGAGATTCTGGTGCTTTCTGTTAGGAAAAAAATAGCAGATTTCCTTGATAAATGGAGAGAAATTCAAATGCTAGCCACAGGACTCACTGTGAAGGAGGAAAACATTTAAAAATTAAATGGGAAAGAATCTGCAAGAATTTGCCGTTGACTGCAGTGGTTTTTGCACAGTTGGACTTTGCTGCTGAGGGTAAGTGTAACTGAGACATCTAAAATGATTTTTTTTCCCCTGCTTTTCTGAAACTTTTGACCATGTGGGCTGAGCTTTTAACAGGATATGAAACTGCGTATCATAGCTCTGATTTATATTCTTGGATAGAGCTATTATTAAGTTGTCATATGAACAGATGGGATATGAATGATGAAGCTCAGATTGGGTAACTACCAGTTGAGAGGAAATGACTAATTGAACTTCAGAGAACAAGAAGTCTGTCTTCTTGCAGTCAAAATACGTGAAACAAAAATACATGTTTGTCCCTTCAACGTAGCTGAAGATCTGTTTCTTCTGCTTTGACAGCATGGAACCTTTACGTTCATGTTGGCAGCTTGTCTGACTGCAGTAATATAGAACATGCTGAAGTTCATTTTAAATAAAGGTTGCATATTTTTAAGGTTACGTAAAGTATTGCTTTTTAACAGCTTGGTGCAACTATTAGATATCTTATGAGTTCTGTGTGATCTGGCCTACGATGGTGGGGAAGTTCTTTACATTCCAAATCTAATCATTGTGATTATTAACTGAGAACATGCAATGATTTCCTTTTTAGTCGTATGAGCTATTTTTCGTTGCCCTAGAGTCTAATGAAAAAATTTTGGACTTCTCATGTTTTGTATCTCGTATTTTTGCAGGCATCGTTAAGGTTCTTATTCTTAAACTGTGAAAACTACAGAGCATGAATGCTCTAAAATGCATTAAGTCATAAAATAATTTGAATATCCTCAATTTACACTTACACTGGTTTTATTAACTTTTACTTGTATCATGAACTCATCTTGTGTGTCATGTCAAAACTTTTATCAAGTGTCAATACTGTTAATTAATTGGTATAAATCAGCAATTTTAAAACTGTAGCACTTCAGGAATTTGAGTATGAACAGTGTGGCTCAAAGCAGTGATTCATGTTGCTAACTGTATCATAACAGATTCAGATTAACACATTCAGATACTCTAACTGGAGCTTTAAAAAACAATTTTGTGCACCTGGTTCATATCAGTCTGTGATGTGTCTAGTCAAATGTTTAAATGACTAAAAAAAGGTATGGGTTGCAAACATAGGAAGGAAATCTGAAGTATCTATGACAAAGCTGATCATTGGGTGGGATAAGAGGATGAATACTTAACTGTGGAATCTCTATTTGTGTTGGTACTGCAGAAGCAAGGAAGATAAAACCGCATTGATCAACTTCACTGTGATTATCTGTTAAGAGTGGTTATGTTATGGATTAAATTATGGCAGTTACTTTGTGCTTCCATTCATTTACCAGCAACAAAATGATGAGTTTCTGCATATAAAAGCCAGCAACTTTGCTGCTGCTACATGAGAAGATTCACTTCAGACTTATTAAATGGCAGTTAATAGACCGGGAAACAAAAGATACTTTAGAGCAGCAAAGATTCTATAAGCACAGTCTGAAAATAGTGCAAAAAGGAAAAGAGAATAACTTCCTGTTCTTCAGCAGATATTCAAGTCATCAAAGTCTAAGTGGCTACAGTTCACTTTAATGAAAAAAAAAATCTGTTCCATCGGTTGACGTATTGATAAGGCTTTTTATTTTAATTGCTATCCAGCTTCTGATTATCAAAGAAAAAATTTGTAATTCACTCAGAATTTCTTCATCTTCACTTGTTAACCTAAAAAAACCAGAATGAGGTTCCAAAGAGTTCACATATGCTAAAGAATAGTACAATAGGGTCTTAGGTATTCTCACTTTGATTTCTGTGTGTCTGAACTGGAATAATTAACATTTCATTATTTATGCAATTCTATTAAAATACGAGTTGGTATGTTGAGGAATACTGTATTTGCCAGCAGAAGTTGGCAAGGAACATTTGTTTTCCTGTCCTCTTTACCATATTTCCGTCCCACCAAATGCTACTCGGATACAATGTACTCTTGGTTATTGCTATATTTCATACATTTGCTTTCATATCCTTATATTAAATATGCTATATTATTGAAGAAGGTCTTTGGTTTATTCTTGAGGTGCCTCTGTTCTGTAGCTAATTGCTAGAGCCTTACTCATTTTCTGCATTTGCGTAAGGAGTTTGAAAAACACTGCAACCCTAGGTTGCTGTGCATTCCAATTGATTTCAGGCTTTGAACTACTTATAAAAAACATGATTAATGTACTGAAACAGTTGGTCTCTGGAAGGATCTGCAAGAAGAAAGGCTTGTTTTGTAAACTTCAATTTACACAATTAACAATGAGAATTAAATGGAAAAAAAAAATCAATCTTTGAGCAAAAACATTATTTTAAAATTATAATTGTGGATTAGTTGTCTGCAAGTAAATGTCTTTGCCCAGCTGCAAATCACAGACATTAAGGCCCCACAATCATGAGCTGCCACTAAAAATAATTCTCTTCCTGCCTTTTTATCCTTTGTAAATCTGTGCAGGCTTGGGGGGGGAGTGGTGTTGTTTTGTTAGGTTTTCTTCCTTTGTTTCTGTTGTTCCAGCCCTAACAACTTGGAGTGTGCTTACAAAGCTATTGCAAGTAGATAGCTTGTTACTTATAAAAGATTAAGTTGTACAAGATACATTTTGAATTCTTTTTTTATGTTAGTTGCAAAAAACTGATGAAATTGGTAGAGGTGGAAATGTACACTGGCAGATTGAGTGAGCAAACAGCAGCATACCATATTTCTCAGAATATCAAATACTTACATCACATATCATGTCTGAAAAGTGCTGGTGTACGTTTTCTGCTGAGATCTCTGTCCTGACCACCGAAATGTCCGATTTGGCCTCATGGCAGGGTGCATGTTATTAGACATAATGGTGGCTGCTACAAGCATTAATCACTGGTGTAAAGTGGTTGGGATTTGCGCAGAAAAGACAACTTCTGTTGTGGTTTTGTGTAGTAACTAACGCTAAAAAAGCACTTCTGTATTCCTTTAAAAGGCTTTTTGGCATCAAGATGCAGAACATTTCAATCATGGTGTGTTAAAAATTCATTATAGACATAGAGACCTGCAAGATCTTTTCTGGTTTTTTTTTCATGGAAGGAACATTAAATGTGGGTTACATGGTGCAGTGGGTGCATATGTAGTTACATGGCACAGGAGCAGGAGAAGTTTCAGTTTCCTTACAACATGCAGTGTCTGGGAACAGCCTGTGAAGAAGAATTCATCCAGAGCAATTCATTGAGACAAGCCTTGTGTTCATGAGTGAAAGCTATGGGGGATGAGAAGTGGAAAGCATAAGGCAGAAGGATATTTGAGTCAGGGAGAAAAGAAGCAGAGTGGTCTGTCAAATTTATTCCCTTCCAGAGCTTGAAATTTCTGAGCCTTGGCACTTTTATTCTGTCCTCAAGCGAAATGATGGAGCTGTCAGTCTATTGCTGTCACTTAGTTCAACCAACAGCACTCACTGCTGTGTTTCTCAATAATTTGACTAATCCCATGCCCTTTGTGTGGCACTATGATACTGGCTGGTGGGAGTTACTCTCCAGTTTGCTTTTTTTGACAATTTAGAAAATTATATAGTGCTTGAAAAGCTTCTGAGATTACTTAGTCGCTGGAGAATTGATCTAATTGTCAGTTATTTAACTGCAGCCTAAACAGGTATGGCTCTTGAACTCTAATAATTCGTATGAAATTACAGAAATTCACACTTAGTGCCTGTTTCAGATCTTGCTTTGGAATTCCCAGCATTGATTCTGGTCAGAAGATGCTTAAATCTGTATCTTCTTGCACTCTAGGGTTGCTGTAGGAGAAAAGGGAATTTTAATTCTTCATCTTGCTTTAAGACTTAAAGGGAGTGGGTTACCTCTGTGCCTCTTTCTTATCTTCACAGTTTTTGCTTAGATTCATGCCTTCCTCTGAATTTATTAGTATGAATGAATTTAATAGATGTATTTTATATACTAATTTCTAGACATAGAACAAGCTTTTGTAGTTCGTTAGGTAATGCTCTTGAATTGGATAGGCTTGTTGAGTTGTGGGGGTTTGTTTTGTTTTGTGGAGTTTTTCCAGCTTGGAAAAGTTTGTAAAGTAATGGAGGTGAAAATATGTGAAATAGCTGAGGGTACACATTTGGAAAGCATCATGCAGTTAATGGCTTAACTAAATGGCCAACAAATAATTTCCTTTGTCCTTCTTCCAGTCTCAAAGGTTTGATTGAGAAGCTTGTGTGGGCTAGAACCACTTAATTTCCCTAGACCCTACTCGAGTTAAGAATGGATATACTAAATAACTGAAATAAGCTGAACTTAAGATACCTAAAAGAAATTCATATCAAAGATGTCATTTAATGTTTATAAAATGTAAATATGTTGAACAGAATTTACTAGTTTTTACTTGGAGGAGTTGTTGTCTTTACATGGCACAGCATTAACTGACTCCAAAATGGAGAAAAAGCCCAATTTCATTTTCTAACTCTTTATCTAATACAATCTGTGCAGGAGAGGGAGTGTCTGTTTCTATTTCAAAACAAGTACAACAGCTCTGGAAAGCAGCTTTTTAAATTCAGACTGACACATAAATAATCCTTAATCATGAAGCAGCAAAAACGTGGCTGTTTCTGAAAGGCAAAAGAAAAGGTGCACTTCTTTGCCTTGAAAACGTCTCTTAAGATTACAGTTAATATAACACTAGACCAAAGCAGTGATTCAGTTTTACAATGCAAGTTCTTCAGTAACACTAACAAATTGAATTTACCTTCTTCATTGGCATGTGTGTTTTCAAATTCATACCAAATTTACTTATTGCAGTTGATATCTGTAGGAATGAAATCTACCTTTATACCTTTTATTGATTCAGTAAATCCATAACTTAAATTTATAATAAACAGTTTGTAAGTATTGGTTTATCTGTTATATCTCCTATTAATTTCTGCTTCTCTCCCCCCCCACCCCCTTCTTGTTTCTTATTTAGGTGTATGATTGCTGATGAGGTAAGTGATTTTCGTGTTCCTTTAATGCAATTTCTCTTCATATACTTCATGCAGATGTGGCTTTTTTTGGTTGAGACGTGTGGGCAGAAAGGTTGGTAATGAAAGAAGTCTAATTCCTGTGATATTCAGCAGAATTCTGAAAATATCTAAGTGGGGGTAAAAAAAAAACCCACCTGACATTAGCTTAAAAGAATCTTTGGGAAAAATCAGAGGGTTATTTTTAATTGTATTTGGGTAGGTTAAATCACATGTATTCTTAAATCATAAAAATATTAACTCAATTGATTTTGATTTTTTTTTAAAGCACTTTATAATCGCATAGTTAGCTATTTTTAATGGATTAGGAGACATTCCTGGCCCAAAGAGGTGCATCTTGAACAGTTACGGCTTCCAGACGTGAGTTTGCTTAAATGCACTGATCAAATAGTAATAATGAAATTCATAACTTTCATACATTTAAAAATGTATGTGTTATTCCATATTAAGGAAATTTAAGTCCAGCATTTCTTTGCAGAGATAAAACATTTTTGTAATACAGTCTAATGTTCTTGATGTGTTGTCAGTATAAAACCTTACTGAAAAAGAGGTGAGGTTTAGGGATTGATACATTCTCCCAGTTCTAATTTGGGTTTACTTGAAACACTGTGGGGGGAGATGAAGAGATAGTGATTGATTACTGGGATTAAAACCTCTCATCATAGTATAGAAATCTCATTACAGCTGGATATAAGCTATATCAGCATAGAACGTGAAATTTCTGGAAACTTTGGAGAATACAAAAGCATTCAGGGGAAGAGAAAAAAGAAGCTTGGGAAAAATCAAAATATCAGCAGTAGCTATTTGTTTATTAAAACAATTTTTTTTCTTTCCTTCCTTGAATGAGAAAATAAACTGTGTATAATTGTGTTTGCAATAAAATTACCGCAAGTTACATTTATTCTGAAGTAAATAATATATATTTCATAGTGACAATAGGTCTGATGCTGGTGGAAATACTGTGCAGTGGTGTGTATCTTACACTTGACATATATCTAAAATAAAATGCTGGTAAAAGAAAGCATTGGTATCAAGAATTTCTGTACAAAAAGAAGTTATATGAAAACTAGAGATCATATAATTACTGTATATATAACTGGATTATGAATATAAGTAGGGATTAAAGTACAATAATAGTATCTTTTTGAGAGGTATTTTAAAAATAAACTGCCTTTCCTTGTTGTAGTGGGAACAGACAACATTTTTCCCAAAAAGTTTCAGGTTTTCCATGTCATCCATTTCCGTGAGTGAGAAAGATGTGTTTAAATGAAAAAACAAGACCATAATATTTTCTACAGGTTTGGGTTTTTGTTTTTTTTTTCTCTCACATTCTTATGATCTAGACCAGTGATCAGCTATATTGGATCTAGATTGTTATGGGAGCGCTGCTGCCAAGTGACCTGGCTTTTATTCCCTGCTCACGTCAACTCAGTCGCCTGGATCATCACCAGTGACATGGCAGTCTGAGTCAGGGACACAACTGTGGCAGCAAACTAAAAATTAATGTTGTTTTGGGTTGGGTTTTTTTCCCCCCTACTTTCTTTGATTCCTTTTCAGATGTCTCAAGCGCTACTGGGGACACAAGGAGGACTTGCAGGAAAAATTTAATGAAAGCTTTCTTAATGAAAATTAAGGATCACAGTAGTTCTCTGATTATTTTTCTTTCTAGTAATAGTAGAAATATACATTAAGTTTTCTTCTATACATGGGAAACCTGGTGATATCTTTACACCAGTCCATTTAAACCCAGTACTGAGGATATAAGTAAGTTACTCTTTTACGTCTGTACTGTGAGTAGTTATGTAGCAGCAAATCAACTCAGATATCCACCGGACTCTGTGGAAAACCTGAGCAGGAATTTTAAGGCCAGTCTCTGCTTTAGCGCTTAATAGGAATCTGAAACTATCTCTTGCCATGTCAGGAAGCAGAGAAAATAGCTGCATTCTTTGATGAAATCTTGGGCATTTTACTTTTTAAACAAGACCCAAAATTCTGGGTCCTGTATTCATCTGTTGTTATCTGTATTCATAACGCATTAGATGGGAGCATTCCTACCTTGGCATTATGAAGCAAGTACTTTATGTTAAATATGCAACTACGTGTTCTATCTTGACCCTGCACCTTGTCTTTAAATCTGAATTCTCCACTAGGTGGACTTCCTGTCCTGTGTTACAGAACAAAGAGAAACTATTAGTTACGGTGAATGAAAGCAGTAGTTTCTTTTTGTTGACCTACTAGGTGAAAAGCAGAGTTTTTCATACAGTTCTTCCTTTGTTCTTCAGTTGCCTGTGCAGCTTGGGAGAAAGTTGTCATTTTTATGTTAAGAAGACATCCCATATTTTTCTTTCCTTTGAATAGTCTTTTTAAAATGTTTTGGTAGCTTAACAAGTTACTGAGTTTGATCTGTGTACCCTATCTGTTCCGCCCTACTAAGACCCTGAACAGAAAATCTTCTTAAATGAATGGAAATACTTCTCTTAGCTGTCATGAGCTAACCAGATATTAATCCACGTAAAGAGAAGCATCTTCTTTCATAAAAGGCAGTCTGTGGTAACAAATTGACAATGAATCAGACACTATGTAACTAGCTCTTTGGCTTTGTTTCCTTTATCTGGTTCTGTCTTTCCAAAATATTTTTGGCTTTTCTAAATGGATAATGCTTTCTGAGCACAGGCTTCTATTTTTAATTGTCTTCTTTTCTTTTCTTTTTTCCAGACACCGCTAGGTAAAACAATTCAAGCAATTGCCATTTCCTATTATTACAAAAATGAATGGCCTCTCTTAATTGTGGTGCCTTCATCTTTGAGATACCCTTGGGTTGATGAGATGGAGAAGTGGATTCCAGAACTCTCTCCAGATGATATTAGCATCATTCAGACCAAAACTGATACTGAGTGAGTAAAGTTCATTATTCTTCTATAGAAAGGCTTGTTCAACCCCCCTGCTCAAGCAGGGCCACCTAGAGCCAGGTGTCCAGGACCATGCCCAGATGGCTATTGACTATGTCCAAGAATGGAGACCCTACAACCTCTCTGAGCAACCTGTGCCAGTGCTCAGTCACCCTTGCAATAAAAAAGGTGTTTCCTGATGTTCAGAGGGTACCTCCTGTCTTGAGTTTATGCCCATTGCTTCTTGTCCCGTCTCTGGGCACCAAGGAAAGGAGCCTGACACCATCCTCTGTGCATCCTCCCTTCAGGTATGCATATACATTAAGAAGATCCTCCCTGAGCCTTCTCATCACCAGGCTAAACAGTCCCAGTGCTCCAGTCCTTTAATCATCTTCATGACCCTTTCCAGTACATCCATGTCCCTCTTGGACTAAGGAGCCCAGAACTGGACACAGCACTCTAGGTGTGGCCTCACTGGTGCTGAGTACACGAGAAGGGTCATCTCCCTCCACCTGCTCGTAGTGCTTTGTCTAACCTAACTGAGGATACCTTTGCTGCAAAGGTGCCGTGAGCACGTTCAGCTTGGTGTCCACTAGGACCCCCAGCTCCTTTTCTGCTGAGCTCTTTTCCACCTGGGTGGCCCCCAGCATGTGTCGGTGCAGGGGGTTGCTCCTCCCCAGGAACTGTGTGCTTCTCCTTGAGAGGTTCCTGTTAGCCCATTTCTCCAGCCTGTGGAGGCCCCTCTGGACGGCAGCATGACCCTCTGGTGTATCAGCCACACCTCCCAGTTTTGGATGACTCTATTTTGGTAGTCACTCATCTCCTTTGAAGATCAGAGGTCTGTTTTTTGCAAAGTAGCTGATGCTTGTCTGCTGAAAATTAGATTACTTCAGCATGTCTGAAATCGAGCACATACAGTTATTTCACAACTCCGAATTATCTTGTATTCATTAGCTTCTGTAAAACATTTTGAACACATTTTTGGAAAACTGCTGGTATGCGGTACAAAATAAGGATGTAATTACTGTTAAAGTTTTATTTAGCGCACTGAGAAAATTTGTAATTTAGAATAAGTATTCTCTAAATAACTGAAAAGGTCACCATGACCTAAGTTTTCTATCTTTAGACTTAATAGCATGAATTCATCAGGGAGAGACTACAAGTCTTGGGTGTTATTAGAACAACTCTCCTGTTACACTGAATTACAAGGGTCTTCGCTCCGCTTCGCTGCAAATGACTTGGTTGATTCCATGGTGATGTCTAGGTGGTGTTGTGAAACTTCTGGATGAGGAAGCCTGATCTTCAGGTAGTCCCAGGGGGTGTCAGAAAGTGACTTGACCACTAAGATGCACAGATGAGACAGTAGCTTGGAACCTTCCATGTGGTAACTGGAGAAATCCAACTGTATATGCATCTTGAAAACTTAATCAAGGGGTAGTTGCTGCTGAAAAAACTTAATCAAGGGGTAGTTGCAACTGATAATCAAAATTTAACTTTATCATGGGAATTACAATGAGGATTTAACGAGTCTTTTTTTTTTTTTAAAGCTATTTTGCTAAAATACACAAAATCTTAATGCTTATGGTACTGAGTGCAGAAAGGAGAAATGATGAATGAGGGAAATTATGGCAAAAGCAAACAGCAAACGGTTCATCTTATCTTTCAGCATTTTTTAAAGGAATATACCTTAACCATTATTACTTACTTTTATTCAACAACAAGGGAAGAGGAAAATTTGGTTTTGTGCTTGTTTAACTCCCAGGAGGCTTCCTAGCTATAAGTGAGGTAGCTCTTGAACTAATTAATATTTTAACATTAAGAAGTGTTTTATGCGTTTGCAACAAAATGCAAAAATGCAGCTGCCAAACTTGGTTTAGCATTTTATTAAATTCTGCTTCCGTATGTTCAGCTTTGATTTCTCTAAGCTCAATACTTTGCTTTTCTTCAAAACTTCAGCAATGAGATTTTCTGCTTGAATGTTGCTTAACTTCTTAATTTAAACAAGTTAAAATCTACTTGGGCATCAATTTAGGGTTTTATAATTTCTAACTGCGTTTGAAATTGGATGTTTCTTCAAGAAATTGGTTCCACTAAAACTAAATTATTTTTTTCTACTTTTTTTTTTATCCACCCTTCACAAAGGGGTAGGAGAAATTTTTGTTGCTACCTTTATCTGAACAGTACCAGCCAAAGCCTGTAGTGCATTGACCACAGCACGGTGCTCTAACCGTTGCCTCTCCTTCCACATCCACAAACACGACTGTACACATACTTTTCTCCCTCTTAAATACTGAAGGAAACTTCAACTCAGTGGGCTTTATTTTTGATGTTGCTGCTGCGGAACGAATGAAAATCCTGCCAGCAGAGCGGTTGTGTCCAACAGATGGGTAGACCAGCTGTGAGTCTCGTGCTGGGGACTTGTTTATCTGACAACTTCCAGAGTTCCTGTGCTGCTCAAAGGCTCCTGAAGGGCCACACTGCTCTCTAGTGATTTTAAAATCAACTTGTGCCTTGGGCTTATGTACATCTTTAAATTTATTGTAAAAAATTCCAACTAAATACTAATTTTTCATCTTGTGCCTTATTGTTTCCCTGCTTCCGGTTTTGTTTTCTTCATAGGCTGTTCAAGCAAAAAAGCTGGATAGACAGCTCCAGTAAGAATGTGGGGGGGTTTCAGGTGATGAGGTGCAGCCCAGACTGGACTTTTATAGTACCCAAAAACTCAGAGACAGTCTAGTCAGTCATCTTAGACTCTTTGTGCACAGGGCAGAAGGTGGCTTGCGGAGAGACACAAAATTCTGTGATACTGTGATTATTTCTTTAGGTGTTTGGGTGCTGATTACAGAGTGTGCTCACAATGATCTGACCTGCGCGTGTAAATTTTTATCCAGCAAGTGGATTTGTCCCACGCGATGCTCCAGGAAAGGAGCCAAAGTTGAAGTAATGCAACCACATAAATAACATTCATTCTAAATGCAGTGAGTGTCTTCTGAAAATGGTTATGAAATGGGTGTGATTTGTAAGTGTGAGATGTTAGCATGTTTTAAACGCCAAAAGCTGTTATTGTTAGCCTGACAACCCACTAATTAATCAATCCAAAAGGTGTCATACATAGCTTCTTAAAAAAAATTACTTTAGTATAATTGCTTTTCTATATTAATAGAAATAGTGAAAAATTACTAAGAAAACTTACGGATTTTCTCTTTTAGGAGAATATCAACCAGCAAAGTAACGATTCTGGGGTACGGCCTGTTGACTTCTGATGCACAGACTTTGGTAGACACTTTGTACAGGCAGAACTTTAAGGTAGTTGTGATCGATGAATCACACTATATGAAATCCAGAAATGCCACCCGCAGCAAGATCTTGTTGCCAATTGTTCAGAAAGCTCTTAGAGCTATTCTTCTTACTGGAACTCCTGCTCTAGGAAGACCTGAAGAGGTATTTGATATATTCTGTTTTGGTTTGAGTTTTTTAAAAGGATAGTATCAGCAATAAATGAATAATTTTGTAGCTTTCTTGAATATATACAATTATGCCATTATGACATCAAACAGTGCACTGGCTGCATTAGGAAGCACGAATATAAAAAAGTGCAGCAATGAAAACAATGTCTTTTAGTTTTAGTCAATTATATTGAAGTTTACAAAATTGTTTCAAGCTCATGCAGGGGTGACTTGAGACAGTGGTTCTTGTAAGAAATAAATCTCACAATTTACAGACTGAGTGTTGGGTGAAATAGAAAATAGTGAGCCTAAACAGAGAACTGTTTGTTTCTGCAGGGTAGGAGAGTCCTTGGCAGACAAGAAATTGAATTAAAACTTCTGCTTTCTCATCCGATATAGGAAGTCCTGTGTTTATCACTTGTCTTTTGGGTATTCTGAATGTTCTCTTGTATTGCATAAGTAGAAGAAATATATCCTGTGCTTGTTGCACAAATTTTCCTTTGAAGGAAATTCAACTAATGGAATTTGGGAGCAGCAGAGAGGAAACCAAAACCATGTGGGTTTTATATTGAACCCAAGAAAGCTTCCTTTATTTATCAAATGTAGAAATAAATGGAATATAAGAGCTAATTTGTATGCAGAGAACTTAAAAGGATTAATATAGATAATACTTTACACTTTAGATTTTCTTGCTTATGCCAAGACCCTTTAGTTTTTTCAGAGAGGTTATAACTTGAGAAAATTATCCATTATATGAAAAAGGGTTTTTTATATTGTGTGCATCTCTTTTATACTTTAAAACAAGTACTGATATCTGTGGATAATTATGAAACTTCCTGCATGTGTTATACTTTTATGCAGTGGATTGACACCAAGACTGGTAAGCAACATCGCTCAAGGTCTTCAAAGGAAACCCCTTTCCTTGATGACAGTAACGGGGTCAAAGCTATTGACCAAATGGAAGACAATTGCAGACGTTTTTATAATGTTACGCCATAGTTTACAAGGCAGAGTATAATAAGCATTAAGTCTCTCTAATCGGTTTCCTGTAATAAGCAGAACCTTTCTATGAAGTCTTTAAATGGCATAGGTATGGAAAATGAGAAGCATTATTTATTTATATACACTTATAACAAATAATTACAGGCAGTTTCTTGTTTGGCCTCAACCAATGTCGAAATAGCACCTTTTCACTTGGACAAATAAGTTGGTGTTGGTTTTGGTTTCTTTTTCTTACTACTGCTTTTCAGCTCTCTGACTTCCATCTTGAAAGAATCCTGCAAAGGACAAAATTAGGCTGTAGTAATTTTCTTTTGGGGAGAGGTCAGTAGGGTGTGATTAGGTAACATGAAAGCTTAAATGGCAGAAGTGATGTACAATGGACTTAAGAGGGTAGAAAAGAAATGCATTTGGGAGAGAACCTTCCATATTACTGCTGTCTCTGTGCTACCCCTCAGTAGTATGTCTTGGATCTAATAGTTATTATTAGTCCAGAAAGCTTTGACAGTAAAACAGCTTGTAAAGTAGGGTTCTTTCTGGTTGTTACAGTTATCTACACTGATACTTAACCTCCTGTTACTCAACCAGGAAGAAAGGTGTGAAATTTCTGGTCTGTATTGACATTGTCTATTTTTTGAAGTAAAACTTAAGAATGAGTAGGTTTTTCATACATTTTAAGCAGCAGACTACTCATGGTATACCTGTAGTGAAGCTTTGCCTGGTAAATGCCAAATGTTCTATTTTTAGGAATAACATCTTCTCATCCATGTTCTCTTGTTCAGTATGAATCTTTTCATCACTACTGTGTTAGCAGTGTTCAGGGTGCTTTCTACAGCTGTCCTGTCTCAAAACACATGCATATTTCTATGGAATATCTTTCACATGTGTGCCAAGCTGTGTATTTTTTGTGCAACTGTTGAATGTAAACTTAACATAATAATCATATAATAATTATTTCTAAATAGTCTTACGTTTGCAGGCAATTTTTCACTGTCACTTTGGTTTTTTATGCAGCTTTTCATGCAGATTGAGGCACTGTTTCCAAGAAGGTTTGGAACTTGGAGTCAATATGCCAAAAAATACTGCAATGCTCGTGTCAGGTATTACCAAACCAGCTCATTCATTTCCCTATGAATGTCTTTGATTTTCTTGTCATGTGAGGTGAGAGAATCAGTAAGTGGTACCTGTATTGCTGTATCATACCATCTTGCTTAGAAACTCGAGGTCAAATACCCTCTCCTCCATCAGAGAGGACTGGGAAAAGGATCAAATTGTGAGGAGATTTTGTTTGAGGACAAAATTAGAAGCTATTAAAGTTTGAAATAAAGTTTAAGTAGCAGCATTCACTTAAGCAAAATGATTTACCAATTTACTGTCATTATTATGAAGTGTGTAGGTTTTACCTTTAGAGTTTCAGCTACAGCTGAGTTTCTGAGTGTCAGTCATGTAATATCATGTACATCTCTCTTTATTATGAGAGCTTGTGCTATCTCACTGTACTTGGGAGGGATAAAAGACCAATGCTTGTCTCCATATTTTACAGACTGACTGAGAAAAAGTAAAGGTATAAATCTCATAAAAGCACAGTAATGTGTTTGTAATTCTGTGTGAGGGATCAAATATAGGCATTGTAAATTCTCGTCCATCACCTCACCTCCAGTTTGCCAGGTAACATTGCTCATTACACTTCTTCCAAACATGTGCCTGATGAATTTTAACCCATATTTACCCCTTGCATCTTTAATGTATTTTTATCTTTCATGTGCTTTAAGTTATTAACTTCAGGAGGATTAAGTTCCTTGTGACTCGGTTCCCTCAGCTTTAGCTTAATGATAAATTTCTCTAGCTATGCTCTAAAATAGAGGGAACAGAAGAAACTGATTTAAAACACTTAGCTGTACCCATCTGAATCTATGTTACAACCTGGAATGAAAGAAATTATGTGAGAGGAAGAACTTTAAAAAAAATTTCTTAACTAAAAAATTTCTTCTCTACAACTTTGCATATGTTCAAAATAATAGATTTTGTCAGGTAAATTGGCTAGCATTTAGATTTCATTTTTACAGTAAAACTGACATGGTTTCATTTTCAGATAACTTGTTTTTCTCCATCATATGTATTTTATTAGCATTTAACTTCAAATAACATGCAAGAGTGCTGTCTAATCTTCAGACAGAGAAATGCTATTTTTTCCACGGTGTTTTGACTGAATGCATCTGTAATGTTCACACCACAAGTGTGCGTGGGTACAGCATGGTTAGCTACTCAATCATAGATGATTATCTTATTTTTGGAGTACCATAAATGTAATAAAAATCAAGTTTAGGATTTGGCAAGCTTTAAAGAAGTAACTTTGTCTGAAATAAAACATCTTGTGGTAATAAACTTGACAGGATTATTTTATGCAGCCCTGTAGGTGCTCATAGACACCTGTTTCTAAAGACGGGGGGTGAAGCGTTTCTGTGAGGTTTTGCTTACTATTTTTTTTTTTATATCCCCAATGCTCAAGTTAGAAGAAGGAAACCTTTCTAAGGGCAGCCCTGGGAACAGAGCAAAGAAGGGATATGAGCAAAAGGTCGTGCTATCTTCCATCTTTGTGGCATTCTGAGTGTGTTATGCCAGTGTTCACCAGTGTAGAAGTGAACCCCTAGGCCCCTTTCCTGAATAATTACAGGCAGCCAACTAACCCACTGTTGATAAGCTCAGTAAGGCTTAAAATTCTCTAAATCACAACAATACAATAAAATTTTAAAAGTCAGTAAAATTACATGCTTGCAACGTGCTGGCCTTGGAAAATACTACCTGGGCTTTTCTCCAAAGGCAGCAAAATCTGTCAGGCTCGCTGTTATCTCATGGCAACTGACTGAGAAAAGTTGCTGTTCCTGCTGCAACACTTTCTAAAAAACAACAAAGCAAAGAAAGAACAAGGAAGTTTATAAATTTTTTCTTTTCAACATTTTAGCCTGAAATCTGCTTCGTCTGTATAACCTCGCTCATTAAATAGTGAATTTAAAGGTGGTACCTGTCTCTCTGAGTATAGCTAGGAGGAAATTCTCAAGGGTGGGGGGAAACAAAGGAATATTATTGGTGATATTTGCACCTTTCATGATAACATCAGTTATTCTCATGTAGAATATAATACTAAGGATTTTCATGGTGAGCTAGTCTTCTCATTAGTCCATTGATAAAAGAGTAATAAAATGATACCTGAATGATACTCTCTGTATCTACTAGAGTTACTTTTTGCCCTCACTGTTGATTTCTCATTTTCAGGTTTTTTGGTAAAAGAACTCAATGGGACTGCAGAGGAGCCTCAAATTTAGAAGAACTACATCAACTTCTAAGTGAAATAATGATCAGAAGACTGAAGAATGATGTTCTAACAGAGTTGCCTCCCAAAGTCAGGCAACGTATACCATTTGACCTCCCTCAAGCTGCAGCTAAGGTGAATTTTCCACTTTTGCTCAAATGTTAGTAAATAGTAATATCTATGTATTTGTTTGTATTTATATGTATGCATGTGTATTATATGTAGTTACAAAGAAAGTTTGAATATATAGCATAGCATCTCTATTAATCTTTTTAAAATATGAAGAACATGAATATGGCAATTTCTTTGTGTCAGATGATGATAAAATTTGCTCTGATTTAGTATGATCATCTTCCTTTCCTTTAGATTTTGAATCGTACAGTTATTTTTAGACAAATTTGATAGAGTTCTCAAAAGCAGTCGGTTCCTAAACGTTTCATGCTTGAAATGTACATGTTGAGGTAGAACGTCTCAAACAGTCTGCCCAGAGAGGTTGTGGAGTCTCCTTCTCTGGAGACATTCAAAACCCGCCTGGATGTGTTCCTGTGTGACCTGCTCTAGGTGTTCCTGCTCCGGCAGGGGGATTGGACTAGATGATCTTTCAAGGTCCCTTCCAATCCCTGATATTATGTGATTCTGTGAACATGCTTTGTTTTATACTACATATCTAACTCCTGGTCTCTTCTGCCAATTAGAATTTGAATACCACTTTTGCAGAGTGGGAGAGATTAATGAGAAATCTGAATTCAGATACCACTGAAAGCCACTTTTCTCAAGTCATGAATCTAATCACACGCATGTATAAAGAAACAGCCATTGCCAAGGTAAGATTGGAAGTCCTTTCTTAATATATTTAAAATAACCAGTGTGTTTTTAATTTAGTAAAATGAGTTGTATCGGCCTAGATGAGATTGGTTCATTTGTTTTATAGTCATGTGGAGAAGCACTCTTTTTCCCTGTATGGCTATTAAAGTATTAAAACTCTTACTGATTAAATACCCACCAACTGGCTGGGACTGTCCAGAGAGTCTCCCAGCTGCACTAAACACGGGTCACGCTTAGGGACATAGCACAGGTGGGTATTTCAGGGATGGACCTGTGTGTCAGCAGCTGCCCCAGCAGGGAGCGGATGCAGCCCTTCCGCAGGCTGCGATCTGTCAGTGCTGGTTCCCCCTGTGGATAAGTGCAGAAGAACAACTCTCTCTCACTAGGCTCTTTCTGTTTTATCAAATGGGACCCCACGTATTTTCCTCCTATAGCACTGTAGCTTATGATGTAAGGAAAAACAAGTTAATAACCAAAATCCTTTACATGCCTACTTGTTACTGAGTTACTAGATTTCATTAAGCTAACCTATTTTTAGAAAAGGAAATAAAATATAAATAATTCTTGTGGCTGCTGGAGCATAAGATTCTCAAATCTGACCAACTCCTTCAAATGTTTGTCTCCTTATCTTAAAAGTATCACTGTGGTTCTGTTCCTGTTTCTTCCCCGCTTTTCCAATCTCTTCCCTACCCTCTGCTAATCCATTTTCAAAGAGGAAGTTGAAAGTATAAAAAAAAGAGAAGAAAAAAAAATCTGAGGATAATGCAGTGGGTATTGCATTAAACATTGATCACTGATAAATTTTATTATTGTTGGCTTTACTTCAATAGTTTTTGTTAAAGATTTTTATAGTTATATTTGATACAAAAGAATTTGATGAATGTTTAAATACAGCAATCTGATTGTGGTATCATGAGAATATCAAAATTATTCTGTCAGTTTTGATATATGGCTTTCTGGGTGCAGATACCGAAGTTCTGATTACACAATACGTTGTGTGTTTGAAATATGATTGGGCAGAAATCAGTTGGGTGGGGTTTTTTATGTTTTGTTGTCAAATATGGCTTAAAACATCAAATCATAATGTTGTAACTGAAAGGAGGTTTACCTGTATCATAATCTGGAAGGAGTGCCATGCAATTATGTCATCTTTTGAGGATAAAGGGTTTTTTTTTCTTCTTAAGGAATGAGATAGGTTTCACAAAAACATACAGTTGTGGGGTGGGGTTTTTTTTAAAAAAAAACCCAAAATAATTTGAATAATTTTATACTTTAAAGTGTTTGATAAAATTTTAAACGGATAACAAAAAGTGTGATCATTTATCTTTTCATATTACATCAAAAGACATTAAAATAAAAAGTGTCTTTTTGAACTTTTTCTATGTCTAATTAATGAAAGTGCACTCTCTTATTCCAGGCAGGAGCAGTGAAGGACTATATCAAAATGATGCTTGAAAACGACCAACTGAAGTTTCTAGTTTTCGCTCACCACTTAAGCATGCTTCAGGCCTGTGCGGAGGCGGTCGCAGAAAGTAAGGTAATGATTTAAGAAATGCGCACACAAACTTAACTTCAGACTTTACAAATATGTATGAGCTGTGTTTGAATTCAGTCGAACTGCCTGTGTGTACAGGAATTGATGAATTTTAAGTATATACAGATTAGTGCCACTGGATTAAAGGGATTGCGTGGTTTTGAAGAAATGTTTTGTATTTGAGAATAGCATAAACACTCATACCTTGTATGATACATTATTACTGAATCAAAGCAGTAGGCAGTTGTTTTCCAGGTTTTTCCACTGAAGTGATTCTGTCTCCTTCCTATTTTTCTACAGAACGCTATCATCTCACCTGAATGTTTAATTCAAAGCAGCAAAAAACGTTCGCTAACAACTCTCATGTTATTTTGATCATGGACTCTCAACCATTGCTAGGCAATGGTAGCTAACTTTGCTGTTTCCTGTGATTACTATTTGGAAAATGCTTGGAATTTTAATAAATCATGTCCAGATTCTTTGACAGAGTGTTTTAATTTTAAGATCCTGTGTTGTTCTGTCTTCTGCTTTTGTAAGCAGGGAATGCTAAGTCTGTACTTCTCTAGATAAAGAAGCTTAATTGTAAATCAAGTGTGGAAGAGTACTAATGTATCCTTGTCCCTATGACAGCAACAGAACAGATGTTTTCATATCTTTTTATGAGGGAGGTGAGGGTGACTGGGTGAAAAAATGGACATGCTTAATTTCAGTTTTGTCCGTGGTACGATACAGGTTCGCTACATACGAATAGATGGAAGTGTTCCTTCTGCAGAAAGAATCCACCTTGTTAATCAGTTTCAGAAGGATCCTGATACCCGGGTTGCTATTTTGAGCATTCAGGCAGCTGGTCAGGTAGGACAAAGGAGAAAGTATGTGAAATAAGAAACTTGAAGGGTATAAATACTGAAGTCATTGGTGACTGCAGTGATTTACTGAAGGCGGTTCATGCAATATGTCTTTTGCAGACTCATGTATTCATTTTTTTGCACTAATCATGTTAACTGTTTTAAGCCTCTATTGAAATTACTGGAGTAAAATGAAGATAAAGCAGCAGCATCTTGTTCTTGAATAAGTAGTAAAACCCTAGTTTCTCTAAAAGGACCAGATCTGTAAGAACTAAAAGTTACTTTCATGATGAAAAGCAGTATGCAGTCTTTACACAATATTGAATATTTGCACAATATTTTCTGAATCTTATTAATATCTAACTGAGGCCCAAAGAAGAAAACAGCGTAATGGGCCCATTTGCTGTCCGGGTGGTCCCTTCTATTTCCATATAACAATGTTATGTCCAACATTTAGCTTTCTTTTACTTTAGATAGTCAGTTGTTTGTGTGTGGAATCTTTCTTTCTAAAATGTATCTGCTTTATTCTCTTTAGGGTTTAACTTTCACTGCTGCTACTCATGTTGTGTTTGCTGAGTTGTACTGGGACCCGGGCCATATTAAGCAAGCGGAAGACAGAGCACACCGAATCGGGCAGTGCAGTTCGGTGAATATTCACTTCCTTGTTGCAAAAGGAACGATGGACACTCTTATGTGGGCAATGCTGAATCGCAAGGTATGCAGGGAATAGAACCAAACAATTGAGAACTCGCTGTGGTTAAGATGGCACTACAGCAGTATCCTGTGATAAGACAAATTAATACACCTAGAAGCGGTAATTATCAATGTCCGTGTCTGTTCCAATCTACTATTTTCTAGCTCTTTGCTCTTGGTTTAAGATCCAAAGATAAATAAGGTCACTCCTTGCCGAGATGAATGAGATGGTTCACATCTACAAGAGGTCATTGGTTTCTCTTCCTTCTAGCTTTTTATTGCTCTGGTTATTCAATTTGCGATTTTAAGGTTCTCTGCTCAGTCATAATAGCTAGAGTTTGTTGTGGGATTTGTCGTGGGTTTTGGTTGGTTTGGTTGGTTGGTTTGGGGGGGGAGTTGTGGGTTTTTTTTTTTAATTGGATTAATGCTGTGCCTTAAATAAACTTCATTTCTTAGAGGCAGGAGCATTCTCAAATAGTTCTTCTTTAGTAGGTCCAAGATTGGAGTAATCTGTTGCCATTTTCCTCAGCTGTTACTCAGTTCTTGTTAGGAAGAGTAGTTCCATTCTGTTTTCTTTCCTTACTTGGAAGATCTTTGAGAGTTCACAGGACTGTGAAAAATAATTTGGCTGTTTTGCTTTTGTGACCTTTTTGTAGCCTTTGATACCATTCATTAGTGTCTTGTTTTGATAATGTGGTGTGTTAGTGTTCTGTCAGCTCTTGTTTTCTGACATTTCCAGAAGAGTCAACGTAGAAAGAACTGCCTTTTAAACTCTAGTTGTCAAAATCATTTGAGATTGTCGTTATACAGGATTTATTCTGATGCAAATGTCAACCTATGGTTGTTGTTCCTGCATTTGGCTACCCCTGTGTTGTGGTGGCTCAATCACAGCTTAAAGAACCTAAGTTCTGCAAACTGTATTTGACACTCAGTTGGGAAATTCGGTTCTGTCTTCTGAGATTCCTGTAGGAATCTCAGTGCAGTACATTAAAAGTCTCCTCCAACGCGGCGCAGATGGGTCTCAGTAATTCACCAACACTGAACTTACAAGTTCTGTCACTAAATTGCTTCTTTCAATCAATTCTGCAGTTGTTTGTCTCCACATGCCAAGTAAAATGTGTTAAGGCTGTAAGAGATGTACACAATGTATATATGCTCTTTTAATTTCAATGAATAGTGACATTTTATATACACCTTTTCACAGATCATGGTGTGTTAAATGCACTACTTATAATAATTCTCGCAGCAATGGATGCTGGAAGAGAAATAGTTGTAGTCACTGAAGATACTTTGAATTACTACAAAGTTTCAACTTTGCAAGTGCTGAATTAATTTTGCAGGGGCAGCAAATTGGGTGAATGTAGGTAAATCAATTTATTCCAACGTGAATTCCTTGGAAACTTTCTGCAAGTCTTCTTTCTGCAGGCCAAAGTCACAGGCAGCACCTTGAATGGCAAGAAAGAGAAAATGCAGGCTGAAGAAGGTGATAAGGAGAAATGGGAGTTTTTGAGTTTTGCTGAAACCTGGACCCCAAATGAAAGTCTAGACGATTCCAAAAATGAACTTTTATTTACACATGTAAGACTCAAAACTTACGTTTTTCTTTTGTCTTTCTTTCATTTAAAAAAATTACAACAGCTGTTCACTTAAGCTTTCTGTGCACTGCAGACTTTACTAATGGAGAAAACACTAAGTGGGGAAAAAGTAATGTAAATTCCATTTTAAGGAAGTTCTCTGCTGGCTATAAATGTCATCTGCAGCCTTATGATAGATCTGTACGTTAAGTTTAGGTGACTCACCCCATCCTCAGTGTCAGAGAAGACCAAGTAATTTCTGTTTAAATTACATCTTTGTAGGGAACTGAATTTAGTTGGCTTTAACTTAGAATTTGTACTGCCCTGAATTTAATTTTAAAAGCAATGTTTAAAAGCCTTTCCTTGTAAGGAAATCTACATACTTGTTTGTTATAGTGTTATTTCAGAATTTTCATGAGAATACTGAAAATACTGTTGACAAAACACAGGAGGAAAATTAAATTGCTTTTTCTCCTAGCTGTTTGTTCTTAAAGGAAGTTACCTTTTGTTTCCATCTCCAAACTACAACTGGCTTCTTGTCTAGAGAGTGATATTAATGGAGAAAAAATGTAATTTTAACAGCTTCTCGTGTGGTAATTTTAAGTGGAGTTTACATATTTCTTTCCTCTTTCCTAGTTTGAAAAGGAAAGACAGCATGACATACGTTCCTTCTTTTCCCCCAAATCCTCCACTGAGAAGAAACGCAAAATATTTTCTGGTAATGAATCATCACAAAATGACTCAGAATCTTCAGGATTCACAAAAGAAGAAGATGCAGAGAAGAGCAATGAAAACCTGGATGCCACGAGAACAAGCGACGTGGATACAATTTGTCATGAAAGTTCCTGTGAACGTGAAGCTAAAAGAGCAAGAAGCATGAATGGGTCTACTCCAGTCAGGTCCAGTAAGAAAAAGAGCAACTCTTTGACTGGAAAAAAGCCGCCTTTGTTTTCAGAGAAGAGCAATGAAGTCCTTCCACGTGGCTTTAATACTTCAAGCGATAGTACAGCTTTAAATAAAGTTTGGAACTGCAGTGTTTGCACTTACAGTAATAATGAATTGCTCCCGTACTGTGAAATGTGCAATTGCCCTCAAAGCAGCAATGGTAAG
Organism: Nycticryphes semicollaris; assembly: GCA_013400055.1. Classification (NCBI taxonomy): domain Eukaryota; kingdom Metazoa; phylum Chordata; class Aves; order Charadriiformes; family Rostratulidae; genus Nycticryphes; species Nycticryphes semicollaris. Next base: position 1,434,304 of record VXBJ01003633.1, read on the forward strand.
TAATGGGTGCTGCAGAGAAAAATGCCCCTTTTTCACTTCAGCTGTGACAGGTTTCAGAAAATACAGTATTTTTTAATAGATGTATATACACAAATCCAGGCAAAAGATGAAGAATGGTGTCTTTACATGGACAGATACCCATTAACTGATCCTTCTTAATTTTGCTTTCCCCAAGGACCTTTTACATGCTTCTAATTTGAAACTAATGGAAAATTCAGGTAAATGATAACAGGATATAAATTAAGTGAGGAAGAATATACGCTCCATTGTCTTTGCAGCAAATGTAGCTCTCCTTTTCCTTGAGGTTTATGGTTATGCTGAATCCATTTAAAAGGCAAACTTTTTCCTTCCCTCTCAAACCTAAATGGTACGGTATAGATGTTTTCTTGACTTGAGTATTGTGTATTTGTCAGACATTACCTGGAAAATATGGCATCAACAGGTCAGAGCAAACGTTTTTTATTAAATCTGGAAACTTAAGAAGATATTTTTATAAAACTGTCCCCATGTTCACTATTTCAATTGCAAAGGAAGGAATAAGGTTCTTTTTTATGTATGTGTTTTGTTTTATTTAAGTCTGTACTTGTTCAAGTAAGGAGAACCTCTCAATTTCACAGGTATAGATCAATGCCTGGCAATCTAATTTGTGTGTTTATGGTATGCAGTAACTGCTTATGATATAGAATTACTAACTGCATTATTTATTGCATATATTTTGACATTAAGCTGCGTGCATGAAATTGCAAAAATGGGAAACTTTTTTCCCTGTGTTTATTCTCCTAATATTAAAGTTAGCTCTCGCTTCCTGAGGGACTGTGCCGTGATAATATTAGAGAATAAAATGCAATTTCTCTGTATTTCAATTACATTACATACTCCTGTGTCCAGGAATGTATTTATTAGGCACCTCTTTGTACAGGTAACATAAATAACTGCTTTTCTTGGTTTTTCATCTATAGTTGAGAGAAACAGTGAAGCTCCCATGAGCCAAACAGAGGAAGAGGTGTCAAAGGACAGAGAGAGGAAAGAGAGAGCAGAGCACAACGCTGAAGATAGAAGGGAAATGGTGACCCAGGAATCTGTTGAAATGAGCAAGCAGGAAACTACTGAAACTGAAAATGAAGAAAGTGAAAAAAAGTGTGGAAAAGGTAAAGTGGGACTCCTAGGAAACAAATATTATATCCCAAACCTGTATTAAATGCCTCTGGCATGAACAATAACTTTTAGATAAAAACCTACACCTTGCAAGGATAGGCAGAAGTACATACGCTAGCACCTGACTTCTTTGTTTTAGCCTGGGAAGTTTATTGAATTTGGATGGTGGATAAACCCAGCCTTTCTGTACAACTCCTGAAGCAATACAGAGCTTTTGGCTGACATAAGAACTATGTCAAACCGGCAACTGTGAACCTGTATAGTTTTATTGAAGCTCTGATGGCATTTACTTGTGTTCAGGACAGCCACAGGCAAAACAGGTGATGGGGAATTCAGGAGAAAGAGAAAAATAAAAGACACAAATACCCTGAGTGTTGTATCTTATTATTTTGTTCTGGAATTATATCACATGAGGATTCTGTATCTATATTCCTCTGGGTTTTGCTCCTTGTTGACATTTGAGGGATGAAAAAAAAGAAAGATAGCTGTACAATTTTTATACAAAAATGTGTTTGCATGTACACCACATTGGGAAATAACTTCTTAAAAGCATGTATAATATTATTTTTAGTGTCCAAGTATCTGAGTAGACTGAGAGAAATGAATGAAGAAAAAAACTTTTTCACATCAACATTTTTTCTCTTCACAGGAGATGTAGATGAATCAGACACATTTCCAGTATACGATGGGCTTATGTTTTGTGCAAGCAGGAATACTGATAGAATTCACCTCTATACAAAGGTAAACCTAAAATGTGCCCATTTGTTATCATTTTTAAAATTACAAAGTAAAATGTTGTCCTATGAAATGTGTATGTATACTTCCATTTGTTATACTTTATATAAAAAGACCAGTATTTTTATATTAGCTGAAATGGTCAAAAATTAGGTAGTTTGTCATTCCAGTTCTTCTCAGTGGAATTAAGATACAGAACTTCTAACACTTCTCCTAGCTTACAAAATGGAACTAATACATTTGATGTATGCTCAGATCATCTGTTAGAAATGCAAGTGATAATTCTTTAAGAGTCCATTTTTTATTATAGTATCATATATCATATATATATCAGAATAAAATATAAATGACAGTGAATCCTGACAAACTAAGGAAATAAAATATTGTCACCACATTTTCAAAGAGGTAGACACTGGTGTTGTGAATAACTCCTTAAATTCCCAAATAAAACACTTTGTAGTTTACCTGCAGTGGTATTGGGAGTGCAGAAATGAGCAGCAGGTAATTTTCCAGCCTATATTTCAGAGGGGTGTCAAGACTTTTCCAATTCCTTCTTTTAAGGGGTAGAAAAGTTTCCTGAGAAGATTTCTTCAAAGCTACTGAATGACTCAGCGTGTTCAGGCGCAACTGCAAAGCATCACAAATAGCTGAGGACAAATCTTCGAGATAATAAGTTTTTATTAGACCAACTGATACAGCTGGGAAAAAGTTAGAGTGTCCTCTTGTATCTGAAAACTTTTTTAGTACAGTTAAAATGCACACTGCTTTCTAGCTTCACACATTTTAATCAAAGACAAAGATGAGTTTTGGATGGCATTTGGGCAGCTGCAAATTGGTCGGGGTTGGTTTTGGCATGGATTAGAGGTTCTTCATGCCAGACACTGCACAAAAATCTTTCTACTGCACCATGAGGCACTAGTGATTTCTGCTTTCATTCCTTCTCTCAAATGTTTGCAAATCATCAATAAGTTCCTGGGAAATGTGTACCCACTGGGACAACTTGTTTCTTAAAAATGATTTGGAAGGGAACTTGTTCAGACATTTGAGGGGAAAAAAAAAAAAGTTAAGTATAATAAACAATGCTCTAGTTGAGGTTCTGATTTTAAATTGTAATGAAGTTACATTCTCCAGTCTACAATCATTCTTTTCCCTGGGAAATTCAGTCAAGAGGATTATGATTTCAGTTTCTTAATTTAAGGCAATTTGTGTGTCTGAATTATTTGCAAAGAAAAACATTCAGATATAGTAAAAGTGAAAATTTTCACCCTGTTTACTTTTAGATTTATTAATGTGGATTGTATTTCTTGCCTCTGTGCTGTTATCATATGTCTGTGGCTTATTCTTTGCTCCTGGAAAATTCTCACCCTGAGGCTCTAAATTTAGTAGGAAAGGAAGATAATTCACTTGAAGCTGATAACTTCTTTTTTTTTTGTCTGTATTGTGCTACATGACATCTGTAAACAAAACTGTTTGCTTGTCTAGGATGGTGAACCACTGAATCATAATTTCATCCCGTTGGACATACAGCTGGATAACTGGGAGGATTTACCGGAAACTTTCCAGCAAAAACAAAATCGTTTATTGGTAAGAACAAATTCTACTGGCCCAGTAAGACAACATTTAATGTGGAGGGGTTTGACTTATTTTTTTGTAAAATACATGCAGAGCACTTCCAGGCCTGGGGTTTTAGGCACAGTTTCCTCAATACAAGCAGACCTTACAAATGCTGATGAGAATGTTAATTATGCAGTCTGTTACTTTACCATGCCTCCTGTTAACATTTCAGTAGATGGGATCAACCAGGCATCATTTAATTTCATTTCTCAGGCACAGGATGAGTAACTAACATTCGTAAGTCAACAAAATAGCATTTTAAAGGTTATGACTTAAACGGGGCACATGATGAATAAGACTGTGCTAGGTTGTATCAGAGCTGCGGTTCTGAGCAGGGCTCTCTCTTCTTCCTTCTGCCCTCTAACAACCTCCAGAGCAGCCTGGGGCACTGCTCCTCTGAGATGTGACCCTGGGGTTATTTCAGTAATACGGATAACGTCCATAAGTGGTGTTTGAGGAGAACATCAGATCTGTAAAACCAAGTACTAGAGTAAGGAAACCCGTAATTCAAATGGGATGTTCAATATTACCTGCTTAACTGTTTTCTTAACTGTTTTCTCCACTTAAAGAGAAATATAATTTGGAAACTCTGGTTCTGTTTTGTGGGAGCAAAACTGGTTATTTTTGGTAGGTTCTTCAGCAAGGCTGGGAACTTAGATTTGTAAGACAGACACCTGACTGATTCCGCCAACAGTTCTTGAAGCAGCTAATGAGTAGGTAACACAGATGTTGCCAAAGGATTTCAGAGCTATTTGCTAGACTGAAAAGATGAGTTAAGAATCCCCTGTTTGTGGGGATCCTTATGGAACATCCTGTCCCTCAGCCTTCTCCTCTAGGTTAGAAGATCCAGATTAGTAAATGCTCCCAAAAATAGTCAGGGAAATACCTTCTTGTTTCTGTTCCCATTATGTCCTGCCACTTCTTTGACTTCTTTCTTGCTGCTCTGAGCCTGAGGAAGTGAGAGTCATCTGTACACTTTTACATTTGCCATACAAAAATGCTCCAAGTAGAAAAAGGAATTCATTGCCCTGTCATAACCTTGAAGTATGAAGTTTGTTCCTGAATAAAGCTGAAGTCACGATTAAGCCCGTGCTGCACAACCTGTTTATTCTTCCTGTAGCCCGTGTTGAGAAACAGCACGATACTGACTGCTGTCAGCAGTTGCAAGTCACTAAGGGAAAAAGAGTGGGAAAAGAGGAATGGAAAGAAACCAATGAGCCACTTGTTCAGTTGTATTGTTACTTCCATTGATTTTCCATTGTAGAGACGAGGATGGGATGGAATAATTTTTCCCCTACACACGTCCTAAAGCAAGCAGCCACCTTATAAATTCCTATGTAGGAACAGGGGTTTTCCTTCATTTCCTCACTGTTCTGTGATTATAGTTATTGAGAAAATCCATTAGTGATACCAGTCCTGTCAGTTTATGGCTTCAAAAGTTGTTAGGAGTTTTTTTTTTGTGGCATTCCAGCATGTAAAAAACTCTCAGATTCAGTACCAGAAGTTAAGTTCCTCTGAGCCTCTTTATTTTATTATATTTTTAAATTCTAAATGCAAATTAAGAAAAGGTGATCAGTGTTATGCTAGATTCTCCATTTCCGTTATGAGATACTTTGTTAAAGAGTTCATGGGTTTTTCCTTGGGATCCTGTGGTTGTGTCAATATGAGGTTGCTGTAAAAGAAGATGAATCGCAGGTTAAGCCGCTCAAAAGTAATGCTCATTCAGGATTTTGAAGGTAGAGCATATCTCTACTTGCTCATCAGGGATCTGTGCTGAAATGCCACAGCAAAGAGGATGGCAATAGTGCCATAAAAACAGATGTGCGATGAAGATAATTTGGTGATCTCATTTCTCGTGTCACTAATTGCTGATTTACTATAATAATTTTTATTACGTTATGTTTTTCTGGCACTGTACTAGTGTAAAGGCATGTCATAACCTCAAATCAAGTATGTCAGTGATTCTGTTAGAATTTTACAAATTGGAAAACTTCCGTGGGAAATGTCTAGTCGAATTGAACAGCTCTTTCTCTTTACCTACAGCTTTCACACTGACAGCAGGGGCTGTAACACTTAATGCAGTGTTAAGTGTGTCTCTGTAGGAAGGTTAGAGGAAAGAAGCCAAGTGGTCCATAAACCCAATTAAAAATGCCATTGAAGTAACAGGAGCAAACTCTCCTCTTCTGGGAGGCCTGGTGCAAGAGGAAAGGGGCTGTTGTAAGAAGAAAACTCTTTTGCATGTCTGTTTTACCCATCAGCAAAGTCTTGCTTACACAAGAAAGGCTTTAGCAAGAAACCCTTCTCCTATTGCTATACCTTAGATCAGTAAAGGTCGCTTCTGGCCTTATTTTCTACCTTCTGGATCAACACACCCGTCGCAGGAAACCCATCATTTTAGGCAATGCCAAAGCTGTTGGAATCCTTCAGCAGGTGGTGGAAGGGGGTTTAGGGTTTACAGCTTGTATTAAAAACAGCTCAAAGGGACTATCTCTGATAATACCAGCTGTTTTCATCCGGTTCTGAACGTCTTCATTCATAGCGCTCTGTCACTGCAATTAAATAGTTCTGGGTAAGGCCTGTCGTGCTGCTGACAATGGCCTTCTCTGCCAGATCCTGAGGTTTGTGAAAGAGTGGAGTCGTCTAACAGCGATGAAGCAGAGGATTGTCAGGAAAAGCGGTCAGATATTTTGTAGCCCTGTTCACGCTGCCGAGGAGTTGGCTAAAAAGCAGTCAGCGCTCAGCAGCACCAAAAGGTACGTGGCTGTTAGTTTTCCTTCCTCTTAACTACTTGCTGCGGGACGTTGGATATGTTTCAGTGGAGGTTTCAGTGGAAGGATGCAGAGACTGTAAATGGGTTGTTCGATGATTGTTTGTCACACCGCGGCAAACCTCCTCAACCAAGCACGTGAGTAAATCTGCACCGTGCCCCTCTCAGCAGCTGCTGTGGCTTTGCTGCGTGGCTTATTTAAACATCTGGGACTTTCTGAGGAAAAATCAGGACCTGAGGGACTCACAAGAAAAGTAAGGTCAAAGAATCTTGTTTTCCCTGCGTGGAAGCAGGAAGCAGCCATCAACAATATAATTCTTTATTCGTAATTCACAGCCTGCTCCAACCCTTTCTGATACTCATTTTTATTTAAGCAATTCTTTTATCTGTGGATGGCATTTCTCAGTGCTGTTGTTTTCCTTGCTGGGTGTCACTGAGAAGGGCTACATTTTATCCTTGTTAAAACCTAAATTTACCTTTTTTCCACTTTGTTTCCTTTTTTTTGATACGCTGCCTTCCCTCACAGACGTTTGCAGCTTCAGCGTTGTCATTGCCCTCCACAAAACTTCTCCCGCGTTCAGGTTAACTCCCCAAGGTGTCTCTGCAAATTACCCAAACCCTTTTTATTCCCCTCAATCCCTGCTGTTAAATTCCCCAGGGCAACTCTATTTTGGCCATAGGTGAGAATTCAAGTAAATAAATAGAGTTTGTAATCCCGGGAGTAGGAGGAGAAACCAGCAGGTAGTAAGTGTTTCTTAAGCCGTGGCTGGATTGTTTCATTCCATGAAAAGTAGGAAAAAACAGGTTAGGAAATCTGCTGTGACCTACAGCCACCTTCTGAGGTATGTATAGGGTTTGGCATATAGCTGAATAGTGGTTTCTTGAAAGAATGATCAGAGTGGAGCGATTCTAAGAGCCATTAAATTAGTGAGTTCAGGCGCTTGAAAAGCTCCCTGGATTAGCCAGTTCTGGTGAGACTTCACCGAGCGAACCCAAACAGCTTTCAGATGTCACTGTGGGGCAATATCAAATTGCTTTTCATTTCCATATTGTTACATCCAAACAACCCATCTGTTTGCCCCTTACACCTGAATCTGGTTCTGGGAAAAGGAAATATTCTGTTTTCCCAACCTTTATTCATCTCTCATCCGGGAAATGGGGGATGCTTGAAGAGAACATGTCGTACCAGTCTTGCTGCAGCTGGGAGTGAATGTTCTTTGGGGGAGATCGTTCCCTTCATAGTACCTTGACAGAATTTTGAATTATTTTAGGTATGTGACCAAGGAGGACGTAGCAACAGCCTCACTGAGCAAAGCCAGCAGCAGTGGGGGCAGCGTGCGCCTCATCGCGAAAGAAAGTGGGGGTTGTCTGAAGAATGAAACTGCTTCTATGGAACAATCAGGTCGTTCCACAAAGTAAGTTCATCAGCGCAACGAGGTGATTAAGCTGTTTCTCCACTTTCAAAGTAGCACACTTACTTGCTATGAGTGTTCACCTTGCTGAAGTGCAGCGTTTAGATAAAAAACTTGCTGTAGTGCTAATAAGCTATGTTTTATTCTTCTAACCATTGAGATGACATCTGTTTTCTGCTGATAGGACTACTAATTAACTGAATGTAATTAAAATGAAGTAAGAAAATACTTACATGATTCAGTTAAAGGAAAAAAATAAGCGAGCTGAGGCCTGCTTGTGAGGTCAACTGCAAATTGGGGAAACCAAATTTTCCTCTCTCCTGCCACAAAATTTAGAAAAAGGGAGAGAAGAACATGAAAATCCGAGAAAGAAAATGTCCCTTTAAACAAAAGTAATTATTAAAAGTGCAGTGTGTATCCTGCCTGGAGGTAAGCCTCCTTTAGAGCAGGAAATGGACAGGTAGCTTTGAAAGTCACTGGGAGAAACTGGGATGTTTCCTTGGACTTTTTCCTTCTGTTGAAGAGGGGTCTGTGAAACATTGTACATTTGTATGTGTGCCTGCCTGATAGAAGCCCCCATTTCTGTATAAATTCAGCATTATTTCAGCTAATAATTCAGTGTACAAGCATAAATGTAGTAAGATGAGCAAAAGAGAACTCTGTCATGTTGTTATATTAAATATATATAACATGTCATATATATACATCTATATATAACCTGTCATAATGTTATATTATCAAATTATGTTTGAATGGAAATTAAACCAAGTGGGTGACTTGCCCATTAACCTGAGCAAGGTATTTCTACTGAAATTGATATTTCAGAACATAGAAGTTCTCTAATGGAAATAGACGGTGCTTAAAAAAACCAAACAAAACCCAGCTGGAATTATTTGCTGAACACTTCTATTAACAGCTGTACTCTGGTCTCTGCAAACAGGTTGCTCTCAGAAAATGGAAAAGATCTGTCAGCTCTGCAACCAGAGCAACCGGATTCTGAAGGCTTCACCCCACCCAAGGGCTATTTGCAAGCCCTGGACAGCCAAGGGAACCCGCTCTGCCTCAGCTGCCACCAGCCAGTGGTTCGGCAGGGGACAGGCTGCCAGGCCCGTGCTTGGGACACGCGATTCTGCTCTCACACCTGCCAAGAGGACTTCTCCATCCGCTCCAGCCAGAGCTACCTCAGGACTAAAGTGTTCGAAATCGAACGCGGCATTTGCCAGTTTTGTAACCACAATGCCCAAGAGCTTTATCTCAGCATCAGGGATGCGCCCAAGAGTCAGCGTAAGGAACTGCTGGAGGGTTCTTGGATGTCTCAGCTCCCACTCGGGCAGGTAACTGTACAGGGTTTGAAGCAGAAACAGCTCATCCATGTAGTCCTGTTGCAGAGAGTCCAGAGAAATCCCAGATGTTCTTCTTACAGGTTTAAGATGGAAGGTTGATGTAGCACCAACAGAGTAAGAAAAAACACCCCAAAAACCAAAAGAAATCCCAATGTCTTCTAACACGTTTTTCATCTCCAAAAGGCACGGGCATCAGAATGTGATTCCTTAGGGATGTAAATATTGCAGCTGGTTGTACCTGAAATGCACTTTATCAATTATAGTTATGAAACAACTCAAGAATGGATGCAGTGTAGCAGTACTATGTAATTCCGACTTTGCAGGATCTTTGGTAGGAGCTTAACAAAAGCCTGTTGTCGCAGCTCCTCTCAGTATCGCCTCAAAATGCGTTACAAACTCCCACCATCCTTCCGTGGCCCTGATTGCAATGGAGCAGGGAGGGAGAACATTCCCACGTAAAGTGGTATTTTTATTCAGGAACTAAAATACGGATTTATTTTCTGCTGCAAAGCTGAAATTCTGCTTCAGAAGTTACTGTTTCCAAATCGTTTGAATAAACCCTGCAAACACCCGTTGAAACTTGCCAAAGAAAAAGTCGGGTATCGTCACTCCTCATGTGCTTGAGATGAGCTGTGCTGGTTCCAGCTCTTTTAAAACAAGGTGGAGCACGTGGAAAGATGGAGCTGAGAAGTCCTGCGGAGAGGGGTCTCCTACAGCCTGCGGAGTGAGCACGACTCCGTGCTGTGTCCAAGTTATCTTTGGAAAGCTGACCCGGGGCTTTGGCACTTCAGGCTTCTCAATGCTCATTACTACAATTCTCACTGTCTTCATCAAAACCTTAAAATGACAAATCCCTAGTTGGGGTTCACTTCTTGGAGATGCTCCAATTTGTTTTTTTAACTTGTGTATATTTGGTTTTAATACCGGCGCTTGATTCCTTGATTTCAGCAAGGCTTTTGACACCGTCTCCCCCAGCATCCTCGTGGGTGAGCAGAGGAAGGGTGGATTGGATGGATGGACAGTGAGGTGGACTGAGAACTGGCTGTAAGACAGAGCTCAGAGGGTTGTGATCAGTGGCACAGGATCTAGGTGGATGTCTGTAACAAGTGGGGTCCCCTAAGGCTCAGTACTCGGTCCAGTCCTCTTCAATATTTTCATCAACGACCTGGATGAAGGGATGGAATGTCCCCCCAGCAAGTTTGCTGATGATGCAAAGCTGGGAGGGGTGGCTGACACACCAGAGGGCTGTGCCTCCATCCAGTGAGACCTGGACAGGCTGGGGAGTTGGGCAGAGAGCAACCCGATGGAATTCACCAAGGGCAAGTGTAGGGTCCTGCACCTGGGGAGGAATAACCCCCTGCACCAGGACAGGTTGGGGCTGACCTGCTGGAGAGCAGCTCTGAGGAAAAAGACCAAGGCCAATGGCATCCTGGGGTGCATCAGGAAGAGTGAGACCAGCAGGTCAAGGGAGGTTATCCTGCCCCTCTGCTCTGTCCTGGTGAGGCCCCATCTGGAGTACTGTGTCCAGTTCTAGGGTTCCCAGTTCAAGAAGGACAGGGAGCTACTGGAGAGGGTACAGCAGAGGACCTCAAAGGTGGTTAGGGGCCTGGAGCATCTCTCTTCTGAGGAAAGACTGAGGGACTTGGGTCTTTTTAGTCTGGAGAAGAGAAGGCTGAGGGGGGATCTGATAACACCTATAAATACTTAAAGGGTGGGTGTCAAGAGGAAGGGGTCAGTCTTTTCTCAGTGGTGCCCAGTGAGAGGACAAGAGGAAATGGGCACAAGCTTGACCATAAGAAGTTCCATCTAAACCTGAGGAGGAACTTCTTCATTTTGAGGGTGGCAGAGCCCTGGAAGAGGCTGCCCAGAGAGGTGCTGGAGTGTCTCTCTGGAGACATTCAAAACCCACTTGCACTCATTCCTCTGCAACCTGCGCTGGGTGGACCTGCTCTGGCAGGGGGGTTGGACTAGATGATCTCCAGAGGTCCCTTCCAACTCCATGTCATTCTGTGATTCCTTGTTGTTAACAGAACACACATGTAGTTGAGAAGGAATAGGTAACACTTCCCCTCTCGTGTCCTTTGTTATTGCAGCTGAATGAAATGATCAGGAGCCCAGCAGAAGGCCAGTTCTGGCAGGTGGACCACATCAGGCCTGTGTACAGCGGAGGAGGACAGTGCTCCCTGGAAAACCTTCAGACACTGTGTACGCTCTGCCACAGAGAGGTCAGTTGGGTGTGAGCAGAAACCCTCTCCCACACGGTATTTGGTAGACAGAAAGCAGCAGAAGACCCTCACTGGGTTCCTCCTCAGCCCTCTCCATCCCACACCATGAAGGTGAAAGGTAGCACTGAGCTGTTACCGTGCAAGAGTTTCCTCAGGATTTGGGAAAACGTCCCCTTAATAAACATTTGCATTTTATGACGTTTGCTGCAAAATGAGGCTGAAGTTTAACCGTGCACTAACGCCTTCTACAGAGCTCTCTGCTGCCCAGTGCCACCACCTTCTGACCAGAGCTGTCCTTCCCTTCACAGAGAACTGCCAAACAGGCCAAGGAGAGAAGCCAGCTGAAGAGACGCTCCCTGGCTACCAAGTACGGCTGCGACATCACACAATTTTTTGTGAAGATGTAAAACACAGCGTGTACGTGGTTACATCGTAACTCGGGACATCTTCCTCCCGCACATAAATCCTCCTATCCCGCTGTCGGTAGAGGGAAGAACATGTGGAATTCAAACCAAGAAATCCCTGACTGTCAGAGGGGCTTGGGTGAGTACAGCCGAGGGATCGATTGTGGTTACATTTTGATGACCCTGTGCTTTAAAGCTAGATTTCTGCCTGTCACCTTAATGCAATTTCAAAGCATTAAGTGTTTTCCTGTTACAGTGGTGTTAGACCTGCAAGAATTTGAGGAGTTCTGTTGGTCTCAACAGGGTTCAGCTGTACTGGGGACATGACAGACCAAGAAGGTATCTTAGTTCAAGTCCTTTTCTTTGTTCATGTATAATTAGTGCAGAAAATACAGGCTCTGGCATCTGCTGTGACAAAAATAGCACGAGTGAGTGAGCGATCAGTCTCTTCTAAAACTGTCTCCCACCCACAAACCGTTAATTACAAACTGATCAGCCGGGAAAGGCCGACTGCTGGCACTGGGCCTGACTTACAAAACTGGCGTTTAGAATTAATGTCTGCTGAAATCTGTAAAGCAGCTTGTATTAAAACCTTATTCATAATAATAAATATTACCAATTATCTCATCCAAGGTGGTTTCTGGGGAACACTGGAGTCCCATTCTCCATGACAAGACTGCAGAGACTCTGGTTATTTTGGACTGTTCATGTGGCTTTATGGTTATTTCCAATAAATACATTTCTTTTTCTCCTGGTGCTTTTCTTTTACTGCTTTATCTGTCTGAAGGGATAGTGCTGTCACACGGCTGGATACAGCTTTATCTGAGGCAAACACCCTCACTCCAGCCCCTGCATGAAGTTTCAGGGTAACCCCAGGGCCCAAACTACCTGAGACAGAACTTAAGTTCCTGTATTTATGTAGTCACAGGCACGAATGATGCTGTTCCCAGGTCAAAGGAGGCACAGATGACATCATAGAAAAAGTATTTTGACAAAACCACTACGAGTATTCAAAGAAGCCCAAGAGCCAATAATAAGTTCAGATTTATTGAATAACATCAACAATACTTTAGCTGTTTTTCACGTTTCACTTTGTAAAGTTACACTGCTCTTTTGCTGATTCTCACTAAAATACAGGAAGATGACTGTAAAGCAACATTGGCACGTACAGGTCGTGGGGTTTGCGTTGACAACCCCGGGTTGTTTGTTTACAGCAGGTGATGGGGTTGTTTCACCCTATCAGAGCAAAGCCACAGGCTGCGTTCAAACGCTCTCTGTGAATCCCAGCCAAACACCTCTGGACACGTCCTTTACAGGCAGCTTTGGCCCTTGCATGCAGGGAAGGATGGAAAGTCTCCAAAAACTGCCAGAGATCCACTTAAGGTGAGTGGGCTTCCCAGCTGTTTCTGTTTTGGGCAAAATGTCCAAGACAAGGTCCTTCTGGATCTGCTGCAATGCTAGGAGAGTTTAGCAGGAACCAGGATGTACTCTATACTCAAAATAAATGATATTTTTAGAAGTATTTGCAACTTAGTGATTGACCAAAAAATACCAGGCTAAATATTGCTGATGATTGGCAATAAATACAAATTACTTAATGTTTGCACATCAGCTGAAGGTGGCTAGTGTCACTTGATAAAGTCTGATTAAGAACTGTGAAGCGGCACATTCTGCATGAATTTCACCATGAATTATTTGCATACAACCCATTCAGCTCCTTATTAAACAAGCTGATGCAAAAAAAAACCAACCAAACCCCAAATTAATATCCTCCCTTTGGAAAGAGAGGAGATTGCTAAACTCTTTTCCTCAAAGATCTGATTAAAACTCCTTGTGGAACCTCCAAGTTAAGAGCTGCTGCAGGCATCCTTCTCGGCTGCCAGGTCAGCTCTGTCCTTTGGGAACGTTGCACTCCCTCACGGATGAGGATCGTCCTCTCTCCTTGCCACAGCCCAAGCCAATCCCCACTAGTCTACCCGGGAGGAAAATGAAGAGCACGCTACTTGTGGAGGCGCACAAAGGTCACGCAGCTGGTCACATCAGAAGAACGTTGTATCTGCTGAAAAGGCACCCGCAAGTCGGAAGTCTTCCTTGGTCAGCACGCTGTACATGCGCTGGGGCAGCGGCTTGGAGTAAGGAGCAGGGCGGGGGACGCTTGTGCGCAGAATCACCTCACGACCCGTGGGCGGGGGGAAATCGGAAACGGCCCCCGCGCTCAGCCTCCGCTCCTCTGGTGACCCCGCTCTCCTCAGCTCTTCATCAAGCGGCGGCACGGCCGAAACCTTAAAGAAGAGCAGAGGTGTAATTGCAGGGCAAGCTGCTTCTGAGCGGTAGGATTCAGAAACTTATTTCTGGAGAGGAAGATCAGAAATGGTGAACACGTCAAAAGGCTTCATGTGTACACAGAGCAAGACACTAATGGGATGTCAAGAAATAAGCTGCGCACAATCAAATGGAAGAACCTTCATGTGTGGATGGTGAAGCTCAGCTGAGGTTAAACTCCTGATTTTCTGACTGAAATGCCCTTCTGAAGCCGGGTGCTCCCCTCAGCTCACTCCAGCCAAGCCAGCCTCCTTTTACAAATAACCAGTGCCACTACTGGAGTCTTCACAAAAAGTCACCTGCCTTTTCAGACTCAAAATACTACCTCGATACGTGCTTTTCATGGCCAGAGAGAGAGGCTCACCAAAATGGCCCTGCAGAGCCAGCAGGGCACTGTGACATCTCCTTCAGCACTCGGTGCCTCAGAGCCACTAAGCAGCAGCACTGAAGTCCCAATACTGGAAATGGGCTGGTATGTGCCAATCAGCCCAGTGAGCATTCCCTAATTACATATCTATCTCTCTATATATAGGCACACCCACCCACCCACCAATACCCTAATAGGCTCCTAATTTAAGTGTACATGCCTCAAGGTGTGGCATATCCCACTGGACGACCCTCATGGTCCCTCTCAGCTGCCCCACTGCTCCCACCCCTCTGCCCCAGCAGTGGGGACCTGCGCCACAGGAGAAGTCACCAGGGACAGGTTCCCATAAGAGCAGGACTGGGAAACCAGAGAGGGTTCTCCCTGTGCTACATTTCTTCAGTTACCCCAGGTCTTCCCCCAGACCTCTCTGATCTCTGTCCAAAACACTCAGTGGTGTCAGTAAGTTCTGGTGTGTAGGATTGTGACATTGACTGTGACTGGGTCCATCTCTACCTGACCCCCCAAACACCTGGCTGTTCGATACCCACAACACGGGAACAGCAACAGAGGAGAATACAGGGGCAAGGCCACACATTTCAGCATCAGAAAATGTTAACGTTCACTTGAAGAAATGTTTTTTGCTTGGTTGGTTTGGGTTTTGGTTTGGGTTTGGTTTTAAAAGGACTTCTCTCTCTTTTCACTAACTGTTAGGCTCTAAAAATAGTCTGTGAATGAGAAAAAAACCATTCTGGAAACACAAAATTATTTTTATGCTTAATATGTAAACAACAGATTAAAAGTAAACCAGGCTGCTGTGCTACATCTACCGAAAGGTTGAACTCTATGCAGCTAGGGAAGATGAGTGGGAAACAAGGGACAAAGTTGGTTACCTCATCAGAAGATTCAGTCAGCTTGGAAAGGGATGAGAAAAGAACCAGGGATGAAAGATAGAAACAAAGGCAAGTCAGAGGTGACTTACAAGAGGTCAGAAGGAGACTGTAGGTTTAAGAGACATCATGCACTCTACTCCCAAGAGCATGCATTTGCTATCGTCATCTTCCTGAGAAAGCTTGAGAATACAACACCACATTTCACACACCTCAGAGAGGAGGCCAGGTTCAAAAGGTAATGAGCAAGGAAGACGTTGAACTTCTACTAACCAGACAGCTCTCTACTGAAATAACCCATGGTGGATTAAACATGAGGGGTTTAGGTAGCAAGGGAGCTCTGGTCCCACTGAGAAGTCCCAGTGACCAGCTCCTCGTGGGAAGTGTCTGTAACCTACCTGTAGTTACTGACGTTTCAAAAGAAACAACCCCCTAGAAATTTCCATGCCTCCTTACCAAACATTAACAGCAGCAACTCTTGCTCAGCTTTTAAAGCATAATTACTTGGTATTACAAAGGCAAGCCCGTGCACCTGCACACACTGAGGGGGCACAGCCTGAGGCTTTACAGGGACGTCTGTAAGTGAGGCTGGTTGACAGGCTGAGATTTACAACCAGATTGGCCCTAGAGACTAGAGGGATAAAATAAACATTGATTTTCATTTCTCAGAATAACCACAGTCTGTTTTCAGAATGGTCCTTTTTTACAGATTATTATAAAAGCATCCATACCTTCAAAGTGTTTAATGTCCAATCACAACATTTGCACAGCAGTGATTCCCAAAGGGGGTTTCAGGCTTAAGGATGGCTGCAGGATGCTACCCTGTTATTACCACAGGGGTTAAATTTCAGTCTGAGAATTTGATGCTGTGAATGGGTGTAATTCTGACAGCAACTGACTGCAGTCTAAGCAGCCCAGAAATCAATTCGTTAAGGCCAATTATTATAAAGTCTTCCTAAGAGAAAAAGGGAATATTTATACCAATACAGGCTGGGAAGGGGGTTCCAGAAAATACATACAACCCTGGCAATAAGTAAACTGAATGTGGAATTGTACTGGAAGAGAACTCACTGGTTTCCACAGAAGAAGTCTCAAGTATTCCAAGTATAAGCCTCAATCTAAAAAGTTACTCCTTATAAAGTGTTTCGTATTATGACGTGTTTCTCTACATTCCTGTGTGAGACAATCAACACATGTGATTGTGATTGTTCTTGCTGTGCTGTTGTGCTGTGTGTACCATGTAACTTGAGTAAAGCAGCAATTTGTGCCATAATAGCATTACAGATGTTACCACCTGAAGTAAATCAAACATTAATGACACCTCTCCCTACCCAGCTGGCTTTAATTGTTTAACATCCCAGCTTATTTACTCTTCTGTCATTTTGCAAGGTCCTATTGCTGCCAAAATCATGTTGAACCTCACAAAAAAAAGCCCCCAACCCTTAAGCACATTTATGACAATACGTGCATATATGCAAACAAAATAAACTGGCATCATATGGTAAGTTGTTGCCTTCTACTGCTTAAATTAGAAGTGTCTGCAAGGCAATCAAGCTCTTACCCTCTGAGCATTCACGAAGAGCTTGTGAATAATGCTACCAGCAGGTCCTCTTCCTGCACCAATAACCGACACCTCCGGCTGGTCCAGGAGACAGTTTACGAATCTGGCGGTACAGATTATTGAAAAGGAAAAAGGAGCGTTTAATTCTCAGCTGTTTCCAGTTTGCAAATCTAAAAACTGAACTGTTTCCTGTGAGGTCTCCACCTAGCACAGAGATGGAACTGGCAGACACTCTCAAGAGTTCTAAAAGTTTAAGGGAAACACCCTGACGTTTCTCAGCATCCCAGTCAAACACCACCATCCCTTCACATCCATACTTTACAGTCAAACACCTTTTCATCCCTTTACTCCTTTCCCTCTACCCCAAAGACCAAGCTCCCCCTCAGCCTTTGGCTGTTCCCCCCTACCTCGCTGCTTTCCTTCATGCTAACACAAGCAGGTGTTGGTAACGGAGGGCAAACCCAAGCTGAACGCAGCAGCCTCCCTCGGAAGGTCAGGAAAGGCAGGATTACAGAGCTGCCTGCCTTGTGGCACCAGCAGCAGCACCAGTTAACACCTGGGTTGCAATTCAGCCTTGGAAAGGATTACTTCTCTCCAGTAACTATAAGCAGAACCCAGGCTCCTAACACAGATGTATAATTCAACGTGAAAAGCTTTCACGGTGTTGGACACATAGAAGTAACAAGAGGACAGTTTTTTTGAGCACCACTACGTTGGTCAGACATCACTCCTCTGAGCTCCCAACGTGTGCTACAAAGATGTCATCTCCCCCTCTCAGCACAGCAGCAAACAGCTTGTTTAACATAACACTACCTTCATATGGCTCCTCAGGAACATTTCAAATTAGTAAGGAGACCAGAAGAATATCTAACTTCGGGGGGTGTGGGAGGGTATTTCATTCCATAGTAGTTATGAGAAATACTAAATTCCTGGTCCTTTCTATTGTAACAAAGTTCACCAAATATACCCTTTCTATACATGAAACAATAATTTAAATCCTCAGACCTGTCAAGATAAAAAATAAATCAATTAAAATAATCTGCATCACATTTTTCCACTTGGAGGAGCTTTTAAGGGTGCCCACATCTAACATCTCTAGGTAGCCTAGGGACAGGGACACCTAACGCTTGGAGCCACTAAAAAGGATTCCTTAATACTTCTCCAGTAGCACCATCTCTGTTTGTCCTCAATTTTGACACTACAAAACAAGGGCATCAGAGGAAAACCAAAACAACACAGGTTTTCTTTGGGGAAAAAAAAAAAAAAGGGGGGGAGGATGGGGATAGAAATCAGTCACCTTTGTAGATCTTCTTTCTCCTCCTCATTTTCACATTTCTCTACCCCAAATTTTGCTTTCAGAGACCTGGCCCGGGCGATGATAGCTTCCACACTCATGATCTGAGCAATAATTTCCTGCAGGAGTTTAATAACAAGGAAAATTAAGAAGATGTTCCCATGAACAATATAAAAGTCTCAGAAGTTTTCAGCTCCAAGCAGTACAATTGTCTTACTTCCAACTTCTTGTCCTCTGGATTTGGGAATCGTAGAACCTTACTGGAATGGGATATTATCTGCTTAATAATCTTCTTAACTGAAGATATATCTTCTAGTGCTTCTGTTAGGAGGAAAAGAAAAGAAGAAGGTGTAATCATTGCATCCACAATCACCCTAAAATAATTTAATAATTTATTAAACATTATTTACCTTCTTCCTTTACCTTGAGTACAGCTGCGTGGATGATGCAAGGCAACAGATGCCTTGCAAGGTCAGCTGGTTTCTGAACTGCAAGGTAATGAAGCACCTATAACATTAGAAAATTCAATATGGTAGTGATCAAAAGTACTTCCCAAAATTCAGTTAATTGTGAAAGATGAGCACTGACATCCAAGAATTCCCAGGAAGGGAGCACCGCTCTAAGCCAGGACTCAATAGGCAGTTTTACATGAATCCGCAGGGATGGCATAGAATGAAACTAAAAACAATTATGTTTTAGGAACACCTGAGTTCCCCAACACATACATAGAAATAACATCTGGTTTGTTTACTAATAATGCAAAAAAGTACTTCAGTGAAGTTCCATTCACACACTAATTGTGTCTGATACCTCAAACACCCTGTTGTAACGCGGCAAGAATGTCTAATTAACCCTGAGCCAGGTACAAAAGGGTTTAGGAACTCCCAAAATCTAGTGCAACGATGTGTTAATGTTTCCATTTTGCAGGAGGAAGAAGGCTGCTGCAAGCTTTACAGATCAGACTATCACCAGCCACAAGAGCTCTTTACCTTCTCTGCCTCTCTAGTGTCATCGAACAGTCTCTTCTGCCTCCGGGCCGGGACTGGTTTTGCCGTCTCCCAGGCCTCTACCCACATGTTGCTTGGAATCTTCATGCGGGCACTCAGCTCCCCCTTAATTACTTTATTCCCCTTCTCATCAACCACTTCCTCTTCAATGTAATCGCGAGGGGAGTACCACCGCACAAAATCCTCCAGACAACAGCCGGGATTAGCTGCCTGGAATGAAGAGGAGATGAAAATTGTGCCTGAAAAAGAGTCCTATAAATCCATGGTAACCTGGGTAGGAAAGCAGTACAGTTCAGTGGGTAGAGCACAGGGCAGGAGCCCAAACTCAGGGAATGCTGTTCAGTCACCAAACTGTACACTAGGACAGAGACCTCGGAGGGTGAGGGAATAAAGTATAAACCAAGACAAGGCCAAGGGGTAAAACCCACACCATCAGCAAAAGCAAAGAAACCTTTTTATCGCCCCCAAACCAGTACATTCCTCACTTATTTCAGGCAAGCTCAACACTGGATCATTAATTCAAGCTTCTATCTGGTACCTGATACACGCAATGAAGAGGAATTTTCACTAGTTTTTTCTATGCATAAGGTTATACCATTCAAAACTTAGATGTAAAACAGCCAAGCCTAAAAGAATCACTGGGCTGCATAAAAGTACTCGCAGCGCTGACTTTCCATCTTTTAACATCCCCAGTAACAAAATTCACCTTTTCTCCATTCCCTGCAAAAGGAACGTAAAAAAGGAAATGCTCCAAACCAGAACGACTTCATTTTTCATAGATGCAGTGACAACACAAATCAATACATCCACAGGTCTAGAACATAAAAGGAAACCCAGCTCCCTATTCAACGGACCTATCAAGAGTGCATTTCTGCCTCAAATTAGGGCTCTATGTTCTTACTTCGAGTTTCTACATCACTTGCACCATAGAAATGAAATTGCTACTCCTGTCTCTACTATGACATGAGTCACTGCAAATAAACTGATATTGACACCTTGTGCTCTTACTCCACAGTACATCTCTTACTGTTTCACTACAAACATTGCAGTAATGTAAAAAAAATAATAATAAAATAGCTATTTCATGATGAGCTTAAGTCTTTTTAGTTTTAAGATCCTTCCATACAGTAGTGGATGTGCTCTTAGCTCCCTCTGCAGAGCTCAGAAAAGAAATGGAACAAATTACCCCAAACTACAGCAAGTCCACTCCCAATCTGATCAACAGCTGTATAGGAATTGTAAATAGCGGTAACTTATCCTTCCTACTAAAGAATAAAACATCTTTGACTGTACATAGAAGTCATGTCCACCTCCCCAGAGTCCCAGTAACAGAACTGGGAAGACGTTAGTAGATTTTTCTTTACACCATCTCTATGTTTTATCCATTTGGAGTCCTGCTAAAGGTCCATTAGACACAGTGGAAAGCACAGGTGGGAGACACATGAAACGAAAACTACCGAGCCATGGGAGGGAGACACGTGTCTTTTTGACTCAGGACCTTGATGCTCAGTTTTGTTCTGACATCATTTTGTATGGGCTTGTCTGAGTTTCAATTCCCAATTTATCAACTGTATGTTTTGCAGGCTTTTCCCCTTCCCACAGACATTGTGCAAATTTTCGGGAAGGTTACAGCACAATACACTGGACAGTCACATGAGTTTGAAACGTCCCAAGAGCTTTATCAGTAGGTTTTTATTTTCACCTTTAAACTACTGTGAAACTGTTTTGTGGAGTTAAAAAAAAAAAACAACACAACAACTTGTCAGAAAAACCTTCAAAATTGTTCAACACGAGCAAGAGGGACAGCTTAATTAAGAAGAAAACCAGTCTCAGAGAATCCTTTAAGCAGTAGTACCTTAAAAGACTCCATGTCTGAGAGCAAGCAGGCGCTCTGCATGCGTGCCCGAAGATGAGCACCTTCGGCTGATGTCCCCAGTTTTGCCAGTACCTCAGACTGTTCTTCCAGCAAGTCTTCAGTCATGGGTGCTGGTTCCTGCAACGTGGATAAAAGTAACTTTACCAACAGCCTTCCCTAGACTTGGCCCTTAATGAGAAAGGAGGAGTGGAAAGCTCCCCGCCACCAAAAGTTCATTGTACTTTACTTGTACTCAAATGAAATAATCAGAACTTTCTAGTGCTTGAACTAAAAAGAAAACAGCCTGAAAATGAAGTATCAACATAAGGACATAATTGTTAAAATGCCAAAGTCCAGATAAGGTCCAGTTTGACTGATGCTATTTTGTTGAGATGGGTGAAAATCCACCTAAAGCAGTGTAGAATTTTGGCTGTTGATACTGTCAGCACGTAATTCATTGACAACATTTTGCCTGACTACACTCTGCTCGTAACTTTTACCCATGCAAAGCAAAACTCATTAAAAATAATTTAGCTCAAGTGAATGGAAAAACACTGGAATTCTTCCTGAATGGCTGACCTCAAACTGCTTCCTCTGACACCGCTGCTTCCTATTTCATCCCTAGTCACTCTACAAGAAAGTCTTGTGGCAGGGAATGCTTCCAGCAGTTTGATGATAAACCTGCCTAAGATAATGATACCAAAATGTGATGGCTGCGGCCTTTTATGTATGAGTTGAGAAATGATTGGTGTTTTTTTTAAAAAAAGAAAGCAAGAAAAAGAAGTAGCAGCAAAGCTGATCCAGTACTCAGGTCAGTCAGCTCGAAATCTTCATGGTGGAACAACCAGGGCAGTTCGTGCTTCACAGGAAAGAAAGCAGGGAATGGAAGGGAGGGATGGAGGGAATGGAATATGCCTCAAGAGCTGGAAATAAAAAGAACCCCAAATTTCAAGGTAGTAGACACATCTTAATTCTTGTTTAAAAAAGTCTGGTTTGAGTGAAATTTGCTAAGACCCATTCTCAATAAAGCAAAGACCATGTGAAATTTCAGTTTAACAGCCTCATGAAGTTTTAAAAATGGAAAACAAGGCCATAGGCCAAAACCACTTAGCAATTTTAACAACAGGTAGGAATATAACCTGGAAGCTATATACAACTTCACAGTCCTAGGCACGAGCCACATTTGCACGAGAGTCATCGTGCACATCTGGCTCAGCTCTTGCTCCCCAACCTGTGTTATTGGGATGTAGAGGGGCTCTCCAGGGTGCAGCAGCGTCAGTTTTCCATGTGGATGCAGGCGACCTTCTGGTTTTAAGTTTACAGGCTCTTTGTTGCCTTCTTTTGCTCCTCCTTTCTTTCCATTTTCCTGCCCATTTCCTTTAAGATCTTCTGTGTCACTTAAACATTCAAAAAATTCCTCTTCGCTGTCACTCCATGATTCCCAAGACTTGCCAACTTCTTTTTCCTTATCAGGGTTATCTCCAGAGTGTTCTGCTCCTTTGCCAGTATCACCAGGTGAACGGTCAGACACGCTCCCCCTTTTCCCCTCATCTCTTGCCTTCTTCCTTTCTATGCAACAATTTAACATCTAGTAAGTGAAAGGGGGGGAAAAATCGTTTAGTAATTACTTCTCTTATAAAAAGAACGTCATAGAAAAACTTGGGAGAGTCATCAAAAATCTCTTAAAATTCTAAAAGATAGTAATTCCATTGAACTTGTTGCTATAACAAAGATTTCCCAAGAAATGAAGTCCAGACCCAATAATACAAGCGTTACAAATATACAAAAACCAATGGGTTTAACTAATATATTTTATAATTTTTACAGTTTCCTCAGGAGAAAAAACAAAACATTCTTAAATTTGGGATATTTACCTGAAGTTTCTGATGCAGTAAACAGCATCTCAGATCTGGAGGGCCATTAGCTAATCTAATAAAAGGCAGAAGTGTAACCATGATCAATTATAAAGTTGAATCTTTCATACACATGTGGTCTTAAAATCACACAAAATGCAAAAGAGGGACAAATAATCCACATTGAACCCACCCCCACCATTTCAGCTCTTCCATGATCTCAGAAGACAAGGCAGTGACTGAACAAACCCAGAAGTTAAACTATATGTATTTCCTAAAGGCTGTTTCTGAAGGTCAGAGATCATTCCCACTAGTACAAAACTGGCACACCCTGCATTTCCCGTTCAGCTTTCCAGCTGGGTGTTAAAAGGGTAACCATTTTCAAACAAAACTTAAGCACCTTTGACTTTACTTTTAAAGCTGCAACGATGCAGTAGAGTCATCTCTGTGTATTTAAAGCTCTGTTCTGTTGTCATTTGAAAGTACAAAATGGCAAACAAATGGCCGGTCCATGCCATTTAAAGGAAAAAGAAAAAAGGATGTGGCTTTGCCCTACATTGATATCTCATCTTGACAGACCCCTTAACTTGCTCTGCAGCAAGTTCTCCTGCAGCAGACATGACCTGGAAGGGTTGGAACACCCGAGACAGCATCAGCTACTTCACCAGCTGGAACTGGGAACAATTCCCCTAGAAAAGTGGAGGAACCACACCAGGCAGCAGAAGTATTCCTTGCTATATCTCTACTTCACTTCCATTGAGTGAGAAACTGGAAACCAACCATCTGAGTAAGTGTTTGGGGTTTTTTCCCCCCCACACACACTCATTCCCACCATGGAGTGCTCCAACCTGAGCCTCCTCCAGACACCTTGATGTTTTCAAAGCAGGGCACAGATGCTCTTCCTTACTGCCTACCCTTTGCTGCTGTAAGGAAGTAGGGTAATAAAAATAGAGGATAGCATTTGCCATTTAAAAAAACCAAACCAACAAACAGTATGTCTCACAGTCATAGTGAATTCTCTCTGTTCCTGAAACAAAGGAGGTTTTCTATGACAAAGCAACAAAAATTAAAATCTTACCCCAGAATAAGGTAGTTGTTCTCCCACCTGTAGCGCATTTCTAACACAAATTCTTGCCAAAGATGTGCCACCCCTTTAACTCCTCCATGGTAGAAGTTTATCATACAAAGACATAAAGCCAGTTTGTATGTCAGACTATCAGAAGGAGCAGATTTAAACTGACTGAAGAGATTCTATGTAAGAAATAAAAGAAAGCAGGAGATGCAGGATCAGTAACATTTTTTTTTTCCAATCCATATGATCCGGTTTGATAATACCATTGGCTAAATAACACTCTAAACCTAACCTACAAAAAATGTCAGTCTTTGAAAGAAAAGAAATAATTAGGAGAAAAAGTCTAAACAAAACAAAACAAACCCCTAAAACCCCCCAAAATAATCACTATTTCTTCCTGGAGATTCCACAAAGGTAACCTCTTCTTTCCAAAAATGATCCATTACGAGACACAGGGCAACCCCAGTGAAGTCTGTCTGAGCACACACTCAAAATTGCTCACTCTCTCCCGAGTGCCAGTAAATTCAGTAAAACTTACATAATCTTCATTCTCTGGCGGAGGGTTGTTTCCTGCAGAAGCGCTAGTTCTGCTTTCAAAGCCATCAGCAAGTTTTTCAGCAGCATCAGGAAATAAGAACTACAAGAAAGAAAAATAAAATCCAAACTTCATCAGTACGGTTTTTCCTGCTTTCCCCACTTTCTCCCTAGAGCTACTGCTG
Source organism: Nycticryphes semicollaris (assembly GCA_013400055.1). NCBI lineage: Eukaryota > Metazoa > Chordata > Aves > Charadriiformes > Rostratulidae > Nycticryphes > Nycticryphes semicollaris. Next base: position 1,458,896 of record VXBJ01003633.1, read on the forward strand.
GTTACAAACCAGCAATCCCTATAATTAAAACTGTTCCCAGAGTTCAGAGTTCCTTTTCATTTTACTTATTTTGTAGAGACTTGTAACAACTTGGGCTGTTTCAGAAAGCTGATGAACGCAATTCAAGTAACAGAACTGACATCAGAGACCTTTATTTATAATGAACTGCCATAAACTATAAACCCAATGCATCAGTGGAAAGATGAAACACGTGTTTTATATGCATTCAACGTGCACACACAGCTCACTTACCAGAAGAATAGTGTTCAGAACTTCATTGTTTAAAGGTGATTCATCTACACCTCTGTGTTTGCGAATTTTCTTCTTTGCACTGTGAACCATATTTGTGACTGAGAGTTTATGGATTGGAACCGGTGCTGGCTCGGTGAGCTTTGACAAAGCATGGCTAATATCAGCAACCTCTATGAAATAACAGAAAAACAATTAAAACCAAAATACCCACAAGACCATCTCTTAAAAAAGTTCACCTCTCACATTCAGTCTGTTTATCTTGTACCCATCTTTAACACCCTGGGAGCCAAAGCTACACCCCTGTGTTTTCCGGTTCCACACATTGCATTGTTCTTAGCCACAAAGATAGAGCAACAGAACCAGGCCACAAAGGAATAACAGACTGTCCTTGATTTATTTTACTGAATGAAGCCTAGATTGGGTTGGCTGCCACCTGCTGTAGCAGTACTGCACTACCACAGACAATTACAGGCAGAGTATCAGCAAAAAGCCTGCTGACAAGCCCATATATAAATGCTGCTTATACATGAAACCAACAAATACACTGTAGGTAACAGAGTGTTCAAGCATATGCTAGAGCTTTAGATAAGCCTTAAATAAATCCAGTATTAAGGACTATACATATGACCTTACATGGTGTCAGCACTATCCTGGTTTAGAGTCTTCATGCAAACTCCTCAAATCAAAGTCTGTTTTCCAGTGTTGTTGCTGGTAAACTTGCAAACCTCTCTTACAGTAAAATGAATTAACGTTGTGAAGAAGAGGGCAGACAAATTTGAGTAATTACCAGCAGCCTGAAAAATCTCATCTTGGCAAACATTTGAGGAAAATTAGAGATAAGGAAGGCTACGTCAAGCACTAAAAGTAATACACACCCTACTCAGTCTAAGACTTTTTTAGGCTAATAAGCAAGCTCCTTCAAAACGAAGTATAACCAAAGAGAACACACTGATAGAGGCCATATTTGCAAGGAGGAGAAGGTGACAAGAGGGCAGGAAAGAAGGGAATGTTCACCACAGAGGGGAAGAAAAGGGATAGAGACATCAAAAGCATGTCAGTGTCTATACCACTGGAATAAATATCTGACCTGCTGGTCAGGTAATTTTGCTTTGTTTTCTTGGTTTTGTTTGTATTGGGGTTTTTATTGAAGGATGACAGCAAAGCCTCTCAAACACATTAAAGACTCTTTAAACTGGCTGTTAAAACATGCACTACGTAGTACTTCAAGAAGGAGAAAAAAAATGGAAAAAAAATACAAAAATACATAAAAAGACAAACCCACTTTATGTTTGCTCCAAATCAACTCTTGTACACACTACTCAAATTTTAAACTCTTGTTTTCCAGTGGAAAAAAAAAACCCACACAAGTCAATTGTCCTCTGGGACTTAACCTTGCCTAGAAATCATCAGAAATTATACCACGTAACACTGACCAGAAGATTCCTAGGAGTATTACAGAAAATGCCTAATGATTAAAATCAAGTAACACAAATCATCATCACCTTTTCCTTCCTCTTCAAATGCAGATCTTCCAAGTATCTCATCAGTTGACTCCTTCCGGCGGCAAAGCTTGAAGAATTCAGTAAGAAAGTCACCTACAAGAGAAACAAAGTTTCTGAACTCAATGAAAATCTCATTGAACATCAAGCTCACCCTCACAGCAATTCCTAAGGGGCAGTACATTTTATCTTTTCATCTGATAGAATGTGATAATTTGTTTTGAAGCACAAAGATTTTTAAACCACATAATTAAAGCTTAGGAAAATGCACATCTAGACAGCTATCAGCTGCCTCTTCCATGCAGTTAATCCACTTCTTCACCCAAAGCAAGACTAAACTTTTGCAGTATGGGAATTTTCTTTAGTTTTGGAGCCCTTTTTTCCCCACAAGCTGAAAGTCAAGGATGGACAATACTACAGCTCTCCAGGCATACCAGTCCTGCCAGTCAGACATTGATTCAACTAAGGAAATGAATACATGCAGAAAGCAATTCCTAACATTTAAAGATTCTAGGAAATCTAAATTTTCACAGAACACAGAGCAATGAAGTTCATGGTACACAGACACAGAATAACCTACAGCAGAAACGTATGGTTTTTGCCAAGTCTGTGTTCTTGGAAAAAAAAACCAAAAAGTCCAAAATATTGTCCAGTCAAAAAAATGAGGATAGTGAGGAAACATAGGCCATCAGGTAACCAACAATTCAATCTTAACTTCACAGCTTACAAACTTAAAAGCTGTAAGAGAAGACAGGGAATTCTGATGTCTTACCCAATAGACACTGGGGGTTATCTGCTTTTCTGACTCTCACAGACCACTGGGGTGCTTGAAGAGGATCCAGGTCACTTTAAAAAACAACAAAACCAGCACTGTGCTGTTACCATAAGTACACAAGAGAAAGAGTATCAAATGCTCAGTAAATGTAATGTCATAACCAGTTAGGCCATGGAAGCCATCACACACACCCCACGTTACATAGAAGAACGTGACAAACACTCTAAAATGCAAGTAGGAGTCCCTTTTCTCACATACATTTGTAACACAAATAAGAAACACATGAGAACAGTTCAGTTACAATTACATTGTCTTCTTTTAAAGTGTATTGATGTTGAAAAGTGATTTTTGTATTCCTCTTTTAAGCACCAGCATACACTGTTCTTCCTCTTTACAAGGCTTAGCAGAAAACTTGGATGATCATTTCTGGGAGAGGGATATCAATCAGTTAATTCTTTTTGCTTTCCAACATTCCACTGTCATCTTGTCCAGGAACTATGCGATACACAAAACTCTGAAGTCCAGCATGAGAATATGCCCAAAACCAGACACGTGTGTTGTGTTGAGATTGTGAGAAAATGGTATTTTCTCACACAGAAATGCATTTCAAAAGGTGTTTTTACAAATGAGATGTTCTCTCAACTGTCCTTAGCATTCCTCAAAATGGGTTCTTCTCTTTCACACAAAGCCACAACAGTGAACAAATAAAGTGCACTTCTAGATAGTTGCAATTCAGACAAAATACTTACGAATAAACATCGTTGTCGACAATTATACCTTCTGTTAGGTGAGGCCACGTGGTAGCTAAATGAAGCTCACTGAAACAAAACAAGATTTCAATCTTTCAGGGCTAGCAGAAAACATTCTCTCTATCACAGTTAAGATTGAAAGGTGTCTGTAATGCAACATTGTGAAGTGCCTTGATGTATTTTGCAGCTGTTTCCTGCAAGTTCCCTCACTGTATGCATTCTCTCAGTTTTTCTACAGCACATCACCCAGTACTGCACCAAACCTTGCTGGTACAGGAGACTCTCACAACTCCTCTCTACAACGGTAGAGATTGTGCATCGTGCTCTAGGTATCCAAGTTCAGTGCTAAACACTGCCCAATACATTAAAATGATTCCTAGATCTGCTGAGTGGTGACAGGGTGTTCAGAAAAGGACATAGAGAGACTTGAGTAATTCAATTTACAGCCCTTTTCCATGTAAACCTTCTACAAACGCCAAAGCAGAAGAGAGTGAGTCCAGCCCTTGAATCAAGGCACACCATTTCTAATGTTCTCTCCAATTAAGGTATATTTCAACATAAGACTTTCAGTACTCCAGAAGTTTAGGGTGAAAGATTTACAAGCCAGAACTCTGAACTGACAATTTTGCAAATGCTTATTTGATATTGGACCATTACTTTTCATAGGTGCTTCTTATGTACTTGAATTATTAAATCCTCAGTCAGGGACACATTAAATGATAGGCAGGCAAAGCTAAGATTTGCAAAAACCAATTCCTTTAAGTCCCCCATTAAGGAAGTTATAAAACATAGTTTTCTGAACTCATATCTTACCTAATAGGATCCTCACAGGCACCAAACGGTAACTTCCCAAACTCAAGGCCTCCAACTTCTCCCCCGACAAGAGCATCTATATCTGAAGACAGATCAATACATTTTCCATACAGAATTTATGGAATACTTTAAGAAGTGTATCATCTTAATTTCACAATAAAAAGACCGTAGCATGTAGGATGACCAGAGAACAGCTGATCAACTAAGGTGACAGAGCTGTGAAGGTGCAATCCTAGCAAGCAGTCCAAGTAATTGTTCCCAGCAGAAACTGGGAAGTAATCATGCAACAGGACATTCAATAAGGTTATTCCCTTCATACAGGCAGAGATGGTACCTGTAAAGGCAGCCTTAAAGATTCAATTCACAAGAACAAACAGATACAAATTTGCCATAAAAATATCTAGGCAGGAAAACAGTTCCAAACAGAACATGCCAGAAGAGCAACTCTGCAGAGTGAAAAAACAACCACTTTTAAAAGGTTGATAATTTTATGAAAACAGCAATAAGTTATATCTCCTACAGTTAAAGACTTAACCCAATGATCTGGGAGATTTCTTGTAATCCCAGGTACTTAAAGCCCATCCTCAGCCACCTCCCATGTTATATCCTCCAAATATATAAACCAGCCTTCACTGAGCAAAAAATTTAAGTGGGTAATCAGGTATTGTAATGCCATTATAATAATGCTATTACAGCATCTGCTCCTTAATTTTAAATGCATCTGGCAAAACGTTTACTTGCAAAACAAGTGAGGTATTAGAACAGAAATTATCTGGATATCTTGATTAAATAATTTCTTCTTCAGAGAAGAAAAAAAAAAAAACAGACACATTTAAATTCTTCTGTTTTATTTGAGAAGTGCTAATTGAGGGTAATAAAATACAGGTCCACTTCTCCACAATGAACGTGAAACCACGGGTGCATGTAGCAAGAGCGGTAAAAATGATGTTGTTCCACCTCCAGTTTCTGCAATGCACTATGCCACCAGCTCCCTTAACCAGAACCCTCTGAAAGAGTAGGATTTGTTCAAACTGCTCAAATCAAGAGACACACTCAGAGCAGTACAACTCATTCCTGACACATCAGGGAACCTGATTCACTGAGTAACTACAGCAAGCAGAGAGAGACCATACAAGATACCGACTGCTGTGTCTGCAGAGCTAATAAAAAATACAACCTGTAGAACTGACTTCCCAAGTTCTTTAGGTAAACTTGGCTTATCTACAAAGAGAAACCCATCACTTAAAACAGCATCATTTTCTCTGATCTTTAAGGGAATATTCTCTTTAAACATATTTTCAACATTCCTTAGGTACAAAGCACACAGGATCATCTTCTCTTACACACTTGTTCAAAACAAGTTTGATTACTCCAAGACTTTTCTTTTTTTTTTAAAGCACAGGACATCAAACAATTAGGTAACCAGACCAAGGTCACACACGTTCTGTCCATCTAAGTGTGCCCTAAATACTTAAACCTCGTTACGTAAAACTACTACCAAGCCAAGAATAAAACTTGGGCATTTTAATTGTTCCACCACCTCGTGCCTAAAATACCACATCACGAATAAAACGTGTGTTAAGAAGGAACTAACACCTACCTTTTTCCTATAGATTTTCTGCCTTTGAGCCAGGAGAAGTTTAACATTTATTTGCTGATGCTACCTATATATACATAAGTCTGTTAAGAACAAACCTCCTGGAAAGTATTAGCACCTACTAGAACTTGAATCCAGAAGTTTCCCTATGGAATTCAGGGCAGAATTCTTTAAGATCCACAGTCAGTCACCCCTTTCTCTCCTAACACATACTACCATTTTAGCAGTATCGCTGTATCTCTAAACACTATTTAAAAAAGGGCATTTCTAGGCACAGCCCTACTCAAAAACACCTGACACAACCATAAGCCACAGGATTTCAGAGCAGCCCAAAGCTCACTAGGCTGTCGCAGAGAGTGGGATGGTACTCAGTGGTAACCAAAGCCTTTCCTAGTAATGCAGCAAATGTTTTAATTCTTCTGGCAAGATACGCAAACGTTTTCTTTAGCACAGACTGTTGATCTTAAAACGAGTTATTCCAAGGACATGAATCTCCTACCTGGTGGCTGCTGTGGCCAGAAATACTGCTGCCAGTCTTGAAGCACGTATGTAAGCCGTATAGCCATGCTCACTGGAGGCAGTGGTGTTAGAGGGCACCCCTTGAAAATAAGAGAGAAAAAAAAATGTATGTAAAGAGTACATTCTCTCAAACATCTGGGCCTTGAACAGAACTTAGTTATGATAGCTTGTATCAGAGCTAATTTTATCAGAACTGTGACACCCCAAGAATTACTAGTAAAGCCATTGCTCAACAAGACACTCACAGGTAAAAGTAAGCACATAAGCTTTCTAAAATGCATCCCCGTGTTCCATTTAAGTGGTAACTCACAAGTAATTCTGCCCCAGAATGCATTAGGTTTTCATTTGGGATTTTTTTTTCCTCAGCATTTTAATGAGATTGCTGACCCCCAGCCATACCAACCCATAAAAAAAAGGCCCTCCACTGCTCCCATTTCAACATGTTGCTCTTTACCCTTAACTTAGGTATGGGGAGCTACAAAGTATGAGAATAAAACCCTCCCTCAACTCTCCCCTCTCCTTTTAAACAGCAAAAGACTGTTTGCTTGGGAGAGGGGGGAAAGAGAGCTGTTACAAGGAGACTGTAAATCAGACACATTCTTTTACACACCAGTGGAAAATAAAAATGGGTGAAGGTGGTAAAGCAGAGGAACAAAACCCATACCAATTTTCAATCCTTATTGCTAGATACTGGCAATATCTGAAAAAAGACTTTGCTGATACCAGCAAGTAAACCTCACCCTTGCCACACACAAAAAAAAATAGCCCCAGAAGACAGAAGCAAATCTACAAACAACCAAGTAATAAAATAAACAGCGGTTACATCCATTCAGCTGTACTTACAATCTTGGATTTGAAGATATCCAGTAATCCTGATAAGTGAATATACTGATTTGGCACTTTGCGAAGGTGAACCATTTCAAAGTCAGTTCGAATTCCCGGACCCTGACATTCTCCAACATACATTCTTCGCCATTTATGATGGATTTGCACAAACAGAGGTACCTGACTATAAACCAAGAATATTTCAGGTTATTTAAAATGTCTTGTACTCTTTAAAACTGGCTAAGTATTTTAACGTAATTTCAACATAATCTCATATTCTTTAGGATGCACTTTTTCTTAGTGGAACACAGTTTAAAATGCTTAATAGGAATCAAAGAAAAATACCATTAATTTCACTATTATTGTCATGTCATAGGTACAGCCTATCCGTGACTTAAATTGCCCAACTTTCAGTCTAAATATTTTTGTGGAATATTAGAAAGCTAATGTTACCACACATGAAGGAAAAAAGTCCTCTTCCAAAAGTTCTATTTTGTATACCACTTATTCCAACAGCCTCTAGCAGGTTGTAAAATAACAACCTTTTAAAAGCCTTGGAGGTTTTTATACAATAATGGATAAAAGCAACACATGGAATCAATCTTTTTAAAGTTTCCACGGGAAATTTTAGTTTTTAAATCCTTCTGTAACAATATTATGGTGTAAATAACACAAATTCTGAATGTGTTTTGCTAACAATTCAATACTTTTAGCTCACAACAGCAGTACGCTAGAGTTTCACCTGGATGTATAACAAGGTTTATGTCTTCACCTACCAGCCAGTGTTCCCCAGGGCAATGGAAACGGAACTCAGCAAAAGGTTACATTTGGATTCACTGAGAACTGCATCATTATTTGCAGCCGGAGCAATCACCACAAACTCACGTAAGCCATACCTTAAGAGAAGAAAATGAAAAAAAATCATGAAAAAGGGCACATTCCTGGGATTTTAACGAACCAGCTAAACCACATAACTTTTAGAAATACCATAATCTAAATAACCTAATTGTCACCGACAGACTACAGAACCTGTCATCTTGATGCAAGTGCCTCCTTCAGAGAGGTCAAGAGCTGAGTGGGGGTGAAGTGCTGCAGATTCTTTAAACACAAACTACCTGAGCTCAGCAGCACTCAAACACGACACTCAAAATAACGTGAAGACTTCCAGGTCTATCGGTCCCATAACTAATTATACATAAAAACAGTCTCTCTAGAACAATGCTATAACGTGCTAAAGATCTGCATCACTAAGAATACAGTCGCTGCTGTTTCTGAAGGTGCTGCAGCTTTCCTTTTTAAGAATGCATCTAAATATTACAAATATAAAAGGTTTGGTTAGTCTCTGAAATTCAGAAAAAAAATATTTGGGAGAAAACACAAGGTAAAGATAGGCCCACTACGGTGGGCTTTTTTTGTACTCCTTTCCTAGATTCAGTACAAAGAATCATTTTATTTAAGCTTTAACTCTTTAGGGAAAAATAAAATACACAATTGATTGTGCCAGTATCACAGATTTTTTCAATTGCTATGCTTATTTGTATTAAAGGCAAGAGGCAGCATACGCACCATCTTACCAGACAGTGAGCTCGAGGAGGAAAGTCGTTGTTCATGCACAGCAAGTCCTGCATAGGCAGAGGAAGGGCATCTGTCAAAAAATAGGCAGAAGAGCATCAGCATCCGTTCAGCTGACCTACAATTTACTTACATTAGCAATTTGATCAACACAAAGCATACTAGAAGCAGAAATGTCAGATCACACCCATCAGATCCAAAAAAAAAACCACCACACAGAAGCAAACCAACACACTGTGAATTCCACGTTCTGAAAAGTGTCTTCTGTCACATCCTCACAGGCATGTAAGAGAACTGCAAGCTACCTTCTACCAGTTCTTCCTTCCCATCTTTGTCACTGGGTTCTTGTACAAGATAATGATGGGTAATTGAGAATCTGAAGTCTGCAAATGAAATTTCATCTGACTTCTCTTCCCATGCTCCTGTGGTGTATACACCCTGCATATAAAAAAGGTATTATTTGATCACTTAAGTTTATATTAACAGTCATAAGCCTTCAAAAGTATACTGCCTGCATGATCTGCAATAATGATTATTGTTTTTTCTGCTGCTAAATATTTATTCTTAAGTAGCTATCGTGCTTTAATTTCAATAACACAATTCTCAAAGCATTTCATTATAAAGGTAGCTGAATGCTAAAATCCCTCCTGCCAAAAATTGTGCCCATTCCAAGGTCCAGATATCCCCCTAAGGAGTCTTTAGAATTACATGGCAATAAAGAAACAGATACATCCTCTCATATGCAACTACTCTTTAAGTATATGCATCCTCAACTCAGCCCAGAAACAGAAGTTTCTCACTTGAGACTTTATCCATACCTATACCATTCTACACAAATACTACTTTAATATTTACTTCAAATACGCTTTCACTGATTTATAACTTTTTTATCTATAATTTGCAAAACTTCTGCATGTAAGGAAAATTAACTTTTTTACCAAAAACAGAGCATAGGAAAGTTTTTCTAGAAAAAGTCAACATCACTGTACAAAATGGTTTGCTGCTACTAAACCAAAGCAACTTGGACAACCCTTTGATAACATAAATGGTGTCTTCTCACTAAAAATCAAGAAGAGAGGTCTGCGCTACAAAAGAAGTCACGTAAGAACATATTGACAGCTAAGGCCAAAAGTTATTTTTATTCTGAATACTCTGTACTCTGCCTAAAATTAAGACTCATGAAACTCCTCTGGAAACCCAGCAGCCACTCAATCCAGAACAGCTGAATTTATTTGCACTAGCATGCAGAAGAGCTCAGCAATTTCCTCTGCATTTTACAGGGCTGAGAAAGCACTACAGAGACTCTAATTAGACTTTGAAAAAAATCTCTCCGATCTATGAAACATACTGAGTCACAAGTAGTGCTACGCAAACCTCAACCAAAGTATGTGAGGCCTGACAAAGGCATAAGGCAGGGCCAAAAACCCAAGAATTTAGAACAGCTTCAACCGTCTTCCCAGATTCAAAACTAGGTCCCACGTGACGATCGAACTTTAAGAGGGAAACAACTTGTTTGACAGACCCCACCAACAGCTTTACAGCCACTGTTTGGCCAACTGCCACTTTGACAAGTGAAATGCCCCAATACAAATAATGATCTGCAACACCTAAGAAAACAGCAATGCCTGCAATATACATGTATATTACTAGTTGGTAATTCAAATTCTGAAAGAAAGTTCAGAAGAAGTAACTGACCTTTTCTAGAGGTTTGCCTGAAGAAATCCCAATAAGTTTCCAGTCATTCAATACTTCTTCTACTTTTGAAATAAATCTATTGGGAGGAGAAAAAACGTTAACATGTGCTGAACACTAAACCTGTAGTATAATTCAACTCTCTAAAAGCAGACAGTATGTTGTCCTACCATGGAATTCCTTTAAAAAAAAAAAAACCCTCCAAAATAAAAAAGAAAATCAACCACCAGGCATCACAGTAAAAATGTGTTTACATTTCAGATGATAGTGACTTTTAGCAAGTGCTATGAGCATGCTTCGTGTGATTATAGAATCTCACCTCTTTCTTTGTCAGGTATTGCAGTGTATTAGTTTTAATATTACTTTATTAATATTAGTTTTATATTAGTTTTAACATACTCCTGTTTCATTGTTCACAGGTAAATATGCATCTGGCAGAAATTATAAAATCAATTCTAATTTAAAGTGCAGCACTGAGAATCCTTGTTTCCTTCTGCCCTACGATGTTGTCATTCTAAATAACCCAATGCATTACTGCAAGAGCATTCTTCACCTTAAATTTTCTTGTACGCTGTTCTACTAACTTTTAAAGGCTTTGGCCAAGAGTTGCTTATTTTAATAATCAGGCAGCTACTTAAAAAACACATAACCCATCTAGATGCTTATTCTAATCCCTTTGCAAATACATATTAAACCAGACCTTTCACTAAGTTAGGAAACAGCTTGACTCTAGATCCTCTTACCCAGCTCATCACTAGCGGCCTGAGCCTCGGCCGCAGGGACGCACCAGTAAGGCCGAGACCAAGCTCCGGCTGCCCCCGGGTATCGGCTTCCCTCAGCGGGAACGGGCCGGGGCGGCCACGGCCGAGCCCCCGCCATCCCCCCCGGGGACCGACGGCGGCGGCGGCACCACCTACCTCTCCCACTCGGAGGCGGTAGTGAAGTCCGTGATCTCAAACACCTCCGACTCGGGCTGCGGGGAGAGAGCGGGAGAAGCAGTGAGCGGGGAGACCGCCGCGGCGCCAGCAGAGAGCCCAGGGGAGGAGAAGGCGAGGGGGGGGAAACACTTACTTCGCTGTCCGCCGCCATCTTGCGCCGCTGCCGGGACAACACCCCCCCACACACCTCCCCTCCGTCGCCGCAGAGGCTGCCGGGAAAGCGGCGGAGGGCGGTGCGGACCGTACTCCCTCACGGCCAGCTCAGCGCTTCACGGAGATCCTGGGCCGGCCTCTCTTTACAGAGTCTCCCCGTTTACCCGGGCGCACTTGCCCGCAGCCCTCCGTGGGAGAGGACAGTCTCCCTGGGCGAAGTGCCTCACGGGCGCGGCTGGGCAGGCAGCGGCTGGAGCGGTCACCTCACGGTGGTACGAAGCTGAGGTGTGGGATGCTCCCAGAGACCTCCGGCTCCGTCAGGGACGGCCCCCGAGGGTAAATAAAGTGCCTTACCGGCTGGTGTCGCGGCTTGTCAGCGTTAGGCCGGTCGTGTCGGGTACCTGCAAATGTGCGTGTAATACAGAATCATAAAATGGTTTGGGTTGGAAGGGACTTTAAAGGCCATTGAGTCCCAATCCCGTTGCCGTGGGCAGGGACACCTCCCACCAGACCAGGTTGCTCAAAGCCCCATCCAGCCTGGCCTTGAACACCTTCAGGAATGGGACATCCAGAGCTTCTCTGGGCAACCGGTCCCAGTGCCTCACCACCCTCAAAGTGAAGAATTTCTTCTTTATATCTAATCGAAATCTATCCTCTTCCAGTTTGAGGCCATTACACCTTACCCTGTCACTGCACTGCCTGATGATGAGTCCCCATCTCTACTGTAGGTTCTCTTCAGGTACTGAAAGAGCACAATAAGGTCTCCCTGGAGCCTTCTCCAGGCTGAACTACCCCATATCTCTCTCGGCCTGTCTTCATAGCAGAAGTGCTCCAGCCTTCTGACCATCTTTGTGGCCCTCCTCTGGATCAGTTCCAACAGCTCCATGTCCTTCCTGTGCCAAGGACTCCAGAGCAGAACACAGTACTCCAGGTGGGGTCTGACCAGAGCAGAGTAGAGGGGAAGAATCACCTACCTTCACCTGCTGGCCATGCTTCTTCTAGTGCAGCCCATCAGCCAGGAGCTTAGGTGTCCCCCAGGCCTGGTGTTCCTGGTCCAGTCTCACACAAAACAGGCTGTGTGTCCCCTGTATTGCTTGTGCCATCGCGTCCCTGGGGGTTGGTATCCCAGTCTGTCTGGCACCCATAAAACCATTCACACTCTTCAATACCCCTTCAAGTTTGCCTGAGTCCAGCTATCTCTCTTTTATCCTTTCTTCCCAACTAGCCACTTAAAAAAAAAAGTAAAAGGGAAAGAAAGTAAAAGAACAAAGTAAGTTCTGTGGTTTAAGGCTGCCAGAAAGGAGGTACACAAACTACTCATGAGTAACAGGAAGTGTTTAGGTGTGGGGGCTGACTGCAAAGTTAAAATGATGTAGAAATACATAAGGTACTAAAAGCATAAATGGAGGTAAACAGAAGAGATAAATATGCTTTGGGTGCTGGGAGAACTGGTTTGTGAGTAGAGCTTCCAATGCCACCCTTCAGTTCAACTTGTGTTTGTTTTCATAGGTCACTACTGCTCCCTGAATTGAACTCCTCCAAGCAAAATGACACCCCACCCCCCCACC